>OZ038512.1:74608011-74670511 GCA_964036315.1 Acanthosepion esculentum
TCTTACCAGTATGTGGCAGTCTTTAGAAAGTGTGCCTTTCTTCCAGTATGTGGCAGTCTTTAGAAAGTGTGCCTTTCTTCCAGTATGTGGCAGTCTTTAGAAAGTGTGCCTTTCTTCCAGTATGTGGCAGTCTTTAGAAAGTGTGCCTTTCTTCCAGTATGTGGCAGTCTTTAGAAAGTGTGCCTTTCTTCCAGTATGTGGCAGTCTTTAGAAAGTGTGCCTTTCTTCCAGTATGTGGCAGTCTTTAGAAAGTGTGCCTTTCTTCCAGTATGTGGCAGTCTTTAGAAAGTGTGCCTTTCTTCCAGTATGTGGCAGTCTTTAGAAAGTGTGTCTGTCTTCCAGTATGTGGCAGTCTTTAGAAAGTGTGCCTTTCTTCCAGTATGTGGCAGTCTTTAGAAAGTGTGTCTGTCTTCCAGTATGTGGCAGTCTTTAGAAAGTGTGCCTTTCTTCCAGTATGTGGCAGTCTTTAGAAAGTGTGTCTGTCTTCCAGTATGTGGCAGTCTTTAGAAAGTGTGCCTTTCTTCCAGTATGTGGCAGTCTTTAGAAAGTGTGTCTGTCTTCCAGTATGTGGCAGTCTTTAGAAAGTGTGCCTTTCTTCCAGTATGTGGCAGTCTTTAGAAAGTGTGTCTGTCTTCCAGTATGTGGCAGTCTTTAGAAAGTGTGTCTGTCTTCCAGTATGTGGCAGTCTTTAGAAAGTGTGCCTTTCTTCCAGTATGTGGCAGTCTTTAGAAAGTGTGTCTGTCTTCCAGTATGTGGCAGTCTTTAGAAAGTGTGCCTTTCTTCCAGTATGTGGCAGTCTTTAGAAAGTGTGTCTGTCTTCCAGTATGTGGCAGTCTTTAGAAAGTGTGTCTGTCTTCCAGTATGTGGCAGTCTTTAGAAAGTGTGCCTTTCTTCCAGTATGTGGCAGTCTTTAGAAAGTGTGTCTGTCTTCCAGTATGTGGCAGTCTTTAGAAAGTGTGCCTTTCTTCCAGTATGTGGCAGTCTTTAGAAAGTGTCTGTCTTCCAGTATGTGGCAGTCTTTAGAAAGTGTGCCTTTCTTCCAGTATGTGGCAGTCTTTAGAAAGTGTGTCCTGTCTTCCAGTATGTGGCAGTCTTTAGAAAGTGTGTCTGTCTTCCAGTATGTGGCAGTCTTTAGAAAGTGTGTCTGTCTTCCAGTATGTGGCAGTCTTTAGAAAGTGTGCCTTTCTTCCAGTATGTGGCAGTCTTTAGAAAGTGTGTCTGTCTTCCAGTATGTGGCAGTCTTTAGAAAGTGTGCCTTTCTTCCAGTATGTGGCAGTCTTTAGAAAGTGTGTCTGTCTTCCAGTATGTGGCAGTCTTTAGAAAGTGTGCCTTTCTTCCAGTATGTGGCAGTCTTTAGAAAGTGTGTCTGTCTTCCAGTATGTGGCAGTCTTTAGAAAGTGTGCCTTTCTTCCAGTATGTGGCAGTCTTTAGAAAGTGTGTCTGTCTTCCAGTATGTGGCAGTCTTTAGAAAGTGTGTCTGTCTTCCAGTATGTGGCAGTCTTTAGAAAGTGTGCCTGTCTTCCAGTATGTGGCAGTCTTTAGAAAGTGTGTCTGTCTTCCAGTATGTGGCAGTCTTTAGAAAGTGTGCCTTTCTTCCAGTATGTGGCAGTCTTTAGAAAGTGTGTCTGTCTTCCAGTATGTGGCAGTCTTTAGAAAGTGTGTCTGTCTTCCAGTGTGGCAGTCTTTAGAAAGTGTGCCTTTCTTCCAGTATGTGGCAGTCTTTAGAAAGTGTGTCTGTCTTCCAGTATGTGGCAGTCTTTAGAAAGTGTGCCTTTCTTCCAGTATGTGGCAGTCTTTAGAAAGTGTGTCTGTCTTCCAGTATGTGGCAGTCTTTAGAAAGTGTGCCTTTCTTCCAGTATGTGGCAGTCTTTAGAAAGTGTGTCTGTCTTCCAGTATGTGGCAGTCTTTAGAAAGTGTGCCTTTCTTCCAGTATGTGGCAGTCTTTAGAAAGTGTGTCTGTCTTCCAGTATGTGGCAGTCTTTAGAAAGTGTGCCTTTCTTCCAGTATGTGGCAGTCTTTAGAAAGTGTGTCTGTCTTCCAGTATGTGGCAGTCTTTAGAAAGTGTGCCTTTCTTCCAGTATGTGGCAGTCTTTAGAAAGTGTGTCTGTCTTCCAGTATGTGGCAGTCTTTAGAAAGTGTTGCCTTTCTTCCAGTATGTGGCAGTCTTTAGAAAGTGTGTCTGTCTTCCAGTATGTGGCAGTCTTTAGAAAGTGTGCCTTTCTTCCAGTATGTGGCAGTCTTTAGAAAGTGTGTCTGTCTTCCAGTCTTTAGAAAGTGTGTCTGTCTTCCAGTATGTGGCAGTCTTTAGAAAGTGTGCCTTTCTTCCAGTATGTGGCAGTCTTTAGAAAGTGTGTCTGTCTTCCAGTATGTGGCAGTCTTTAGAAAGTGTGCCTTTCTTCCAGTATGTGGCAGTCTTTAGAAAGTGTGCCTTTCTTCCAGTATGTGGCAGTCTTTAGAAAGTGTGTCTGTCTTCCAGTATGTGGCAGTCTTTAGAAAGTGTGCCTTTCTTCCAGTATGTGGCAGTCTTTAGAAAGTGTGCCTTTCTTCCAGTATGTGGCAGTCTTTAGAAAGTGTGTCTGTCTTCCAGTATGTGGCAGTCTTTAGAAAGTGTGCCTTTCTTCCAGTATGTGGCAGTCTTTAGAAAGTGTGTCTGTCTTCCAGTATGTGGCAGTCTTTAGAAAGTGTGCCTTTCTTCCAGTATGTGGCAGTCTTTAGAAAGTGTGTCTGTCTTCCAGTATGTGGCAGTCTTTAGAAAGTGTGTCTGTCTTCCAGTATGTGGCAGTCTTTAGAAAGTGTGCCTTTCTTCCAGTATGTGGCAGTCTTTAGAAAGTGTGTCTGTCTTCCAGTATGTGGCAGTCTTTAGAAAGTGTGTCTGTCTTCCAGTATGTGGCAGTCTTTAGAAAGCCTTTCTTCCAGTATGTGGCAGTCTTTAGAAAGTGTGCCTTTCTTCCAGTATGTGGCAGTCTTTAGAAAGTGTGTCTGTCTTCCAGTATGTGGCAGTCTTTAGAAAGTGTGCCTTTCTTCCAGTATGTGGCAGTCTTTAGAAAGTGTGTCTGTCTTCCAGTATGTGGCAGTCTTTAGAAAGTGTGCCTTTCTTCCAGTATGTGGCAGTCTTTAGAAAGTGTGTCTGTCTTCCAGTATGTGGCAGTCTTTAGAAAGTGTGCTTTCTTCCAGTATGTGGCAGTCTTTAGAAAGTGTGCCTTTCTTCCAGTATGTGGCAGTCTTTAGAAAGTGTGTCTGTCTTCCAGTATGTGGCAGTCTTTAGAAAGTGTGCCTTTCTTCCAGTATGTGGCAGTCTTTAGAAAGTGTGCCTTTCTTCCAGTATGTGGCAGTCTTTAGAAAGTGTGTCTGTCTTCCAGTATGTGGCAGTCTTTAGAAAGTGTGCCTTTCTTCCAGTATGTGGCAGTCTTTAGAAAGTGTGTCTGTCTTCCAGTATGTGGCAGTCTTTAGAAAGTGTGCCTTTCTTCCAGTATGTGGCAGTCTTTAGAAAGTGTGTCTGTCTTCCAGTATGTGGCAGTCTTTAGAAAGTGTGCCTTTCTTCCAGTATGTGGCAGTCTTTAGAAAGTGTGTCTGTCTTCCAGTATGTGGCAGTCTTTAGAAAGTGTGCCTTTCTTCCAGTATGTGGCAGTCTTTAGAAAGTGTGTCTGTCTTCCAGTATGTGGCAGTCTTTAGAAAGTGTGCCTTTCTTCCAGTATGTGGCAGTCTTTAGAAAGTGTGTCTGTCTTCCAGTATGTGGCAGTCTTTAGAAAGTGTGCCTTTCTTCCAGTATGTGGCAGTCTTTAGAAAGTGTGCCTTTCTTCCAGTATGTGGCAGTCTTTAGAAAGTGTGTCTGTCTTCCAGTATGTGGCAGTCTTTAGAAAGTGTGCCTTTCTTCCAGTATGTGGCAGTCTTTAGAAAGTGTGTCTGTCTTCCAGTATGTGGCAGTCTTTAGAAAGTGTGCCTTTCTTCCAGTATGTGGCAGTCTTTAGAAAGTGTGTCTGTCTTCCAGTATGTGGCAGTCTTTAGAAAGTGTGCCTTTCTTCCAGTATGTGGCAGTCTTTAGAAAGTGTGTCTGTCTTCCAGTATGTGGCAGTCTTTAGAAAGTGTGCCTTTCTTCCAGTATGTGGCAGTCTTTAGAAAGTGTGTCTGTCTTCCAGTATGTGGCAGTCTTTAGAAAGTGTGCCTTTCTTCCAGTATGTGGCAGTCTTTAGAAAGTGTGTCTGTCTTCCAGTATGTGGCAGTCTTTAGAAAGTGTGTCTGTCTTCCAGTATGTGGCAGTCTTTAGAAAGTGTGCCTTTCTTCCAGTATGTGGCAGTCTTTAGAAAGTGTGTCTGTCTTCCAGTATGTGGCAGTCTTTAGAAAGTGTGCCTTTCTTCCAGTATGTGGCAGTCTTTAGAAAGTGTGCCTGTCTTCCAGTATGTGGCAGTCTTTAGAAAGTGTGCCTTTCTTCCAGTATGTGGCAGTCTTTAGAAAGTGTCTGTCTTCCAGTATGTGGCAGTCTTTAGAAAGTGTGCCTTTCTTCCAGTATGTGGCAGTCTTTAGAAAGTGTGTCTGTCTTCCAGTATGTGGCAGTCTTTAGAAAGTGTGTCTGTCTTCCAGTATGTGGCAGTCTTTAGAAAGTGTGCCTTTCTTCCAGTATGTGGCAGTCTTTAGAAAGTGTGTCTGTCTTCCAGTATGTGGCAGTCTTTAGAAAGTGTGCCTTTCTTCCAGTATGTGGCAGTCTTTAGAAAGTGTGTCTGTCTTCCAGTATGTGGCAGTCTTTAGAAAGTGTGCCTTTCTTCCAGTATGTGGCAGTCTTTAGAAAGTGTGTCTGTCTTCCAGTATGTGGCAGTCTTTAGAAAGTGTGCCTTTCTTCCAGTATGTGGCAGTCTTTAGAAAGTGTGTCTGTCTTCCAGTATGTGGCAGTCTTTAGAAAGTGTGCCTTTCTTCCAGTATGTGGCAGTCTTTAGAAAGTGTGTCTGTCTTCCAGTATGTGGCAGTCTTTAGAAAGTGTGTCTGTCTTCCAGTATGTGGCAGTCTTTAGAAAGTGTGCCTTTCTTCCAGTATGTGGCAGTCTTTAGAAAGTGTGTCTGTCTTCCAGTATGTGGCAGTCTTTAGAAAGTGTGCCTTTCTTCCAGTATGTGGCAGTCTTTAGAAAGTGTGTCTGTCTTCCAGTATGTGGCAGTCTTTAGAAAGTGTGTCTGTCTTCCAGTATGTGGCAGTCTTTAGAAAGTGTGTCTGTCTTCCAGTATGTGGCAGTCTTTAGAAAGTGTGCCTTTCTTCCAGTATGTGGCAGTCTTTAGAAAGTGTGTCTGTCTTCCAGTATGTGGCAGTCTTTAGAAAGTGTGCCTTTCTTCCAGTATGTGGCAGTCTTTAGAAAGTGTGTCTGTCTTCCAGTATGTGGCAGTCTTTAGAAAGTGTGCCTTTCTTCCAGTATGTGGCAGTCTTTAGAAAGTGTGTCTGTCTTCCAGTATGTGGCAGTCTTTAGAAAGTGTGTCTGTCTTCCAGTATGTGGCAGTCTTTAGAAAGTGTGTCTGTCTTCCAGTATGTGGCAGTCTTTAGAAAGTGTGTCTGTCTTCCAGTATGTGGCAGTCTTTAGAAAGTGTGCCTTTCTTCCAGTATGTGGCAGTCTTTAGAAAGTGTGTCTGTCTTCCAGTATGTGGCAGTCTTTAGAAAGTGTGCCTTTCTTCCAGTATGTGGCAGTCTTTAGAAAGTGTGTCTGTCTTCCAGTATGTGGCAGTCTTTAGAAAGTGTGCCTTTCTTCCAGTATGTGGCAGTCTTTAGAAAGTGTGTCTGTCTTCCAGTATGTGGCAGTCTTTAGAAAGTGTGCCTTTCTTCCAGTATGTGGCAGTCTTTAGAAAGTGTGTCTGTCTTCCAGTATGTGGCAGTCTTTAGAAAGTGTGCCTTTCTTCCAGTATGTGGCAGTCTTTAGAAAGTGTGTCTGTCTTCCAGTATGTGGCAGTCTTTAGAAAGTGTGCCTTTCTTCCAGTATGTGGCAGTCTTTAGAAAGTGTGTCTGTCTTCCAGTATGTGGCAGTCTTTAGAAAGTGTGCCTTTCTTCCAGTATGTGGCAGTCTTTAGAAAGTGTGTCTGTCTTCCAGTATGTGGCAGTCTTTAGAAAGTGTGCCTTTCTTCCAGTATGTGGCAGTCTTTAGAAAGTGTGTCTGTCTTCCAGTATGTGGCAGTCTTTAGAAAGTGTGCCTTTCTTCCAGTATGTGGCAGTCTTTAGAAAGTGTGTCTGTCTTCCAGTATGTGGCAGTCTTTAGAAAGTGTGCCTTTCTTCCAGTATGTGGCAGTCTTTAGAAAGTGTGCCTTTCTTCCAGTATGTGGCAGTCTTTAGAAAGTGTGCCTTTCTTCCAGTATGTGGCAGTCTTTAGAAAGTGTGCCTTTCTTCCAGTATGTGGCAGTCTTTAGAAAGTGTGCCTTTCTTCCAGTATGTGGCAGTCTTTAGAAAGTGTGCCTTTCTTCCAGTATGTGGCAGTCTTTAGAAAGTGTGTCTGTCTTCCAGTATGTGGCAGTCTTTAGAAAGTGTGCCTTTCTTCCAGTATGTGGCAGTCTTTAGAAAGTGTGTCTGTCTTCCAGTATGTGGCAGTCTTTAGAAAGTGTGCCTTTCTTCCAGTATGTGGCAGTCTTTAGAAAGTGTGTCTGTCTTCCAGTATGTGGCAGTCTTTAGAAAGTGTGCCTTTCTTCCAGTATGTGGCAGTCTTTAGAAAGTGTGTCTGTCTTCCAGTATGTGGCAGTCTTTAGAAAGTGTGCCTTTCTTCCAGTATGTGGCAGTCTTTAGAAAGTGTGTCTGTCTTCCAGTATGTGGCAGTCTTTAGAAAGTGTGCCTTTCTTCCAGTATGTGGCAGTCTTTAGAAAGTGTGTCTGTCTTCCAGTATGTGGCAGTCTTTAGAAAGTGTGCCTTTCTTCCAGTATGTGGCAGTCTTTAGAAAGTGTGTCTGTCTTCCAGTATGTGGCAGTCTTTAGAAAGTGTGTCTGTCTTCCAGTATGTGGCAGTCTTTAGAAAGTGTGTCTGTCTTCCAGTATGTGGCAGTCTTTAGAAAGTGTGCCTTTCTTCCAGTATGTGGCAGTCTTTAGAAAGTGTGTCTGTCTTCCAGTATGTGGCAGTCTTTAGAAAGTGTGTCTGTCTTCCAGTATGTGGCAGTCTTTAGAAAGTGTGTCTGTCTTCCAGTATGTGGCAGTCTTTAGAAAGTGTGCCTTTCTTCCAGTATGTGGCAGTCTTTAGAAAGTGTGTCTGTCTTCCAGTATGTGGCAGTCTTTAGAAAGTGTGCCTTTCTTCCAGTATGTGGCAGTCTTTAGAAAGTGTGTCTGTCTTCCAGTATGTGGCAGTCTTTAGAAAGTGTGCCTTTCTTCCAGTATGTGGCAGTCTTTAGAAAGTGTGTCTGTCTTCCAGTATGTGGCAGTCTTTAGAAAGTGTGCCTTTCTTCCAGTATGTGGCAGTCTTTAGAAAGTGTGTCTGTCTTCCAGTATGTGGCAGTCTTTAGAAAGTGTGTCTGTCTTCCAGTATGTGGCAGTCTTTAGAAAGTGTGTCTGTCTTCCAGTATGTGGCAGTCTTTAGAAAGTGTGTCTGTCTTCCAGTATGTGGCAGTCTTTAGAAAGTGTGTCTGTCTTCCAGTATGTGGCAGTCTTTAGAAAGTGTGTCTGTCTTCCAGTATGTGGCAGTCTTTAGAAAGTGTGTCTGTCTTCCAGTATGTGGCAGTCTTTAGAAAGTGTGTCTGTCTTCCAGTATGTGGCAGTCTTTAGAAAGTGTGTCTGTCTTCCAGTATGTGGCAGTCTTTAGAAAGTGTGTCTGTCTTCCAGTATGTGGCTGTGGCTTACTTGTGGCTTTCTTCTTTTTACTTTATTGATGTTTGCTTGCTTCTGTAATACACAATTTGTTTTTACTTGCTACATATATATATATATATATATATATATATATATATATATATGTGTGTGTGTGTGTGTCTGTATGTAGTTGGGATCTAATATAGATCAAATATAAATCTGACATAATAAATAAGATAAGAACAAATTGGTAACGTTTATCAATCTAACGTTTCACTTTTATGAAATTTTTTATATATAAAAGTGAAACATATTCAATTAACATTTCCTCTTTGTTTATTTTATCATCTATATAATATATATTCATATTGTGATTTTGAATTGATAAGATGACTAAATAGTAACAAGCAAGAGAGAAGCAAGGGTGAGGCAAGGGTGAGGCAAGAAAGGTTTATCATTTTAGAAAATCCATTTGACTTAAGAAAATATGACTATTGTTGAGAAATAAGATCATTTTTTTTTTTTTGCTATTAGACAAATAATTTATTTTGTATTTATAATTTTTTATGATAAGGGTGGCGCTTGCATCTGTTGTAAGAAAGAGACCAATGTTGAATTTTCTTTTTTTTTATCAGTCATTTTTCATCTTTGATATTCATTGAGACAAAATCACTCTTTTACTTTTTTCTTTGTGTCTCCATAGCCAGAGTGAGTGTATTTAATTATGAAGAACTTCCTTTTTTTAATTTTCTTCTTTTTTTTTCTTAGTGGATATATTTAATTTGGTTTTTATGACAGTATGTTGGAAATAAAATCACTTTTCTTCTCTGGTTTTTGAAAATGGAAGATATTTTTCAAATGATTAAGAATATTCACTATTGGAGTAATGATAAATGTCAACTGAGTTAACGGGATTTAAAACCAGTTGAGGTGACTGATTTAAATTTTCTATTGTTCCCACTAGAAATCCGTCTGTGCAGGGTGTGTATTTGTTTGATACGATTTTATTAGTAATTTGGGGGTAGATGACCATTTTATTCAAGATTCTTCTGATAATCTAAGTTTTGTATTCAGCCTCTGTCTTGTACATCGTCTGTACACAATTGGAGAAAAATTATTATCGCCTCCCTCAAGCTATAGGTTAAATAGTAATCTTTATAATATAAATGCTCTGCCTTTGTAGTCTTGGGCTCTTTTTATGTCCAGTGTGCCATTTTAAGTATAATCCTTCAGTAGTTACTTAATTCTATGTTATATATATGAGAGAATATTAAAAATAATGTTATCTTTCATCTCTCCCCTCCAGCTATGGGTTAAATAGTAGGACCTGTAGTGTCAAACAATTTTCAATGCAATATTCACTCATACAAAAAATTATTCTTACAGTCCAAAATATGTTTCATCATTAAATAAACTACATAGGGTTGATAATCCATAAAAAAACAAACCAATCCATCAATGTAACATTCTGAGACAAAGCTTTATCATTATTCCATAAAGTCTTCTAATGAATATCCTTGTCTTTGTTGTTTTGGGCTGGTGTCTTTATTGGCCTTTCTTATATGTTGATTGCATCCAGTAATCTATGTGTCTAGGTTTTTGTTTTTTTATTCTTTTTCCATTGAAATTGATTTGTATGTGAAGACTTTCTGCAGACACTGAAATCCTGACTTTAGAAAACAAGAAACATCTAACATAGTTTTGTGGAGTGTGTATGAGAAATTTTACCTTCCAGTTAGAATCAACAATAGGTGTTTTTTTTTTTAAAAAAACATTCTAGACAGTATTAAAGAAACAGATGATTGACTAAACACCTGGTGAAGGCTAAAGAACATATTGGCTGAAATGTCCTGTATTCAAAATGAAATGTGGATATTCTTCTATGTGATATGCCTCTTTAGGATGTTGCCAATCATGGCTCTCCACAACTTTCTATTTTGTATCTCCTGGTACTGTTCTGCCATCCTTTTACACAAGCTCACCAGGTAGGTTACTTACTGTTTCTCTCTTGCCCTCAATATGTCCTTGAGGGTGTCAAATTCTTCAATCCCTCTTTCCTCATTATGTATCTTAGAAATTTTCACTCTCTTTCTAATTCTAAGCAGAAATGTCCTTTTTTGTTTAAATTTCCCTTAAAATTTCCTTGTTATTCACATGTTCAGTCAATGGTATTCTCAGCATCCTTCTGTAGAACCTTATTTCTGTTGCCTCAAATCTCCTCTTCATCTGTGAAGAGATTGTCCAACATTCATTGCCATATAAGAGAATTGACATTACATAGCAGTTCAGCACTCTTTTCTTTGTTTCTAATGAAATTTTCCTGTTTCATAATACTTTGCTTAGCTTTTGTAAGGCATCTTTTGCTATGGCCCTAATAGAATTACGGGAATTGTGTACTGATGTTCAAAGACATTTAGTGAGCAAGTGAATTTTCATGACAAATTTTTTGAGTTTCATTTCAAGAAATTCTTTGTTTCCCTTTTTTCAGCCTCACATCAATTGGTAAATTCCCAAATATTAAAGAAATCTTCAAAAGTCTCAACTGTATAGAATGTCTATGAATATCTTTTAGTTTTCATGATTCCTGGCTATATTAAAGGCTTAAACTGCATTCAATCACATTAACGTTGTCATGGCACTCTGAGGTAGTTGGTCTTTTGGGGGCAGGTCGCTTAGCCGCATGGAGGCATTGGAGACACTTGGTCAGAATGAAGCTTTTGGGGTACTCAGTTGCGTCAAGGCTATCACTGTACCTTTATCAATTAAGCTGTATCAAAAATCACTTCACTTTTCATTCCCTAGAGAACTTCCAGAAAGAGTGAAGGGCAAACATAGAACTTTGCCTGCAAAAAAAAAGGAAACCGTGTTAAAAGGACAGCTTTTCCCATGATACCACTTTTATTTTAGCTGCCTTCACTCGTCGTCAGTGTTTACTATTTTAAAAAGCAGTGATTAAAATTGTAAAACAAAAATATTGATGACTATTTCTTAGATTGTTTATTTACAAGAATAATTTTCTATTTACAACATGCTAAAATCTAATACAATCATATTAAAAAACTAATGCAATGCGATATTTGTCATTTAAAAAATTTATAGATAAATGAATATAAAAGTTTTTATCAATAAATTTATAAACATTTAATAAATTATTAAGTTGTGAATGAACTATATGTAAATTCTTAATATTTCCCATTTTTATAAAGTTTGAATCAATTGACAATTAGACAATGTTTTGCCAACCATTCCAATAAACAATAAAAAAGTGTAAATAAACGATTTGTTACATAAGAATAAAGTGTCACTGCCAACACTGGAGTTTGAACACAGATCACCAGAGAGCAAACACACATACATATATATATATATATATATATATATATATATGGGGATTAGTGTGGCATCTAAGTGATCACTATATGGATGACTATTCAGTGGTTAGTTTTGAGTTAGTTTTATCAAGTAAGTATTATTATCAATAATTATAATCATATAATTGTATAATTATTATATAATTAATAATATTATCAAGTAAGTATTATTATCAATAATTATAATCATATAATTGTATAATTATTATATAATCATATAATTATTATATAATTAATAATATTATCAAGTAAGTATTATTATCAATAATCATAATCATATAATTGTATAATTATTATATAATCATATAATTATTATATAATTAATAATATTATCAAGTAAGTATTATTATCAATAATTATAATCATATAATTGTATAATTATTATATAATCATATAACTATTATATAATTAATAATATTCTCAAGTAAGTATTATTAGTGTGAGTGTTATTCGAAGGTGTCTAACACCATATATTGTTCAACGGTGTTACTATAGGTGCATCTGCATTTACAAAGTCTCTGCTACAATGAGCATTATGAAAATTGCAATGAGTGTTCATTGACATCACAAAACAATCTAATAAATAAATAGTGTTTATTATTTTTATTGTCAATTCTCAAGAACAAAGAAAATGTGTAAATTCACTTTCATATGTTTGGGTTTTATTACAATTCTAATCATCACTTTTAAAATGATGGCCATCGCTGAGGAGTGAAGGTAGTTAAAATAAAGACAGTGTCATGGGAAAACACAACCTTTTGACACATGCTCTTCTCTATATTATTTCTCTATGCTGATCACTGCACGGATTACTATTCGGATCACTACACAAATTACTATTCAGTGGTTACTTTTCAAACAAGTATTATCAAGCAAGTACTATTAGCGCGAGTGTTATTCGAAGGCGTCTGATACCAGTATTGTTCAATGGTGTTACTATAGTTGTATCTGTGATCACAAAGTCTCTACTACAACGAGCATTACGGAAATGGCAATGAGTGTTCGTTGACATCACAAAACAATCTAATAAGTAAATAGTGTTTATTTTTGCAGGTTACTTAAATCAAAAATTTAAATTTAAAAATTTTTTTTGAGGTAATAATGATTTACTGATACAAGTCCTACTAATTAACTGGTAGCTGGGGGTGAGAAGAGGTCAATTCCTACCATTCTCAAAGGCATTTGTGTCTAAGTGAATATAAAAAAACCTGACACCACCTGTACATTCAAGCTTACATCCCCTGATATCCCCAAGCGGTCAATCCATCTAGGTTATGACCAGGCTCAATTCTCAAGAACAATGTATAAATTCACTTTCATATGTTTAAGTTTGATTACAATTCTAATCATCACTTTTAAAATGATGAACATCGCTGAGGAGTGAAGGTAGTTAAAATAATAGCAGCGTCAAGGAAAAATTCGTTTTTTGTGGGATTGAATGTCCATGTTTGTATGTATGTATGTATGTATGTTGCGGCATTCACCCTGGATCGGTTAAGCCGGCTCCTTCCAAGGAATTCACCGCGTCCGGAACGAAGGCCAACCAAGCACGGCGATCCGTCGCCAATGCTGAAACGAGCGACAGCCATTCCCGATTCCAACGGCGGTGAATTCTTGAAACGGAGTAACAAGGGAGTTTTGAACTTCACATGCGGTCCCCACACCTCGCATGCTATCCCAGTGGAGGGAGGAATATGCTCTTACTTGCCGCAGAATTTCCACAGACGCAGAGGCAGGAGTAACCAAGAGGCCACCAGATGCCAGTGCAGACGCCGAATGGTTTTGAATTCAGAGTTGACCTTCTCCTAGACCAGTTGCCGTCCAAGGCTATAGAACCCAGTCTGTCCTGCTATTTACCCATAGTTGGAGGGAGAAGAAGAGGATTCACACCTTTCCCAAGGGTGTTAGCACGTAAGTGAATGTAACGGATTCGACTGGAATTCAAACTCTGCTCTACGATTCCTCAATCCGAGCCGTTATCCATTACTCCACCGTGCCTCCTTTACTCCACCGTGCCTCCTTAATGTCCATGTTTGCTGAGTGAAGCATCCAAGTTAACATTTTGCTTTCAAAGTAGTATTTTAAACTTACTTTACTTCCATTTGTTTTTTGTTTTTTTCAGAGCGTCCTGTGTAAGACGATAAACTACATCCAACAGCAAGGCTTTTGACCAGGAGGTTTTGAGGAGCGTGAAACCACCTCTTAATTGCTAGTGTTCCCAGGTCCACTCTGGCCCAGGGTGGTAGCATCAGTTAGGGTCCCAGCTATGGGCAAATAGTTAACCACGAAACTGAGGTAAAAAGCATTATGAAAGTGTAAAAATAGATTTTAATACTGGTAATACTTTGTAAAAAATTATTACCAGCAATAAATTTTTGAAGAAAAATTATTAGCAGCAATACATTTTTGAAAAAAAAAAAATTACTAGCAATAAAAATCTTGTTGGCATTAAATAACCCACTGAGGTTGATATGCTGTAAACCAAACCAAACTTTTCTTCAGAAATTGGCATATGGAATGATTTGCATACAAAATGGCAGAAACATAGACTGATAAGATTGAATGCTTTTTCTTTTTTTTTTTCTTTTTATTGTTAATCAGTTTTTGTTTTTTTGAAAAATAAATTCAGGAATCTTTCTGCTTATTCTCAAGATGTTTTAAACATATTCATGTTTTTATGTATTTTATATTAATTTTCTTTCCTTTGCATTAAAATGATGATTTCTTTTCTTGTAGGTTTGTCAACACCCACATGCAGCCATGAGAAGCTGGGGTGCTGAGGCAACTACATCCCTAGTGAAAGCTGCTCTTAGTCACACCTATGACCCACCATTGCATGTCAACTTGGTAAGTATCTTTGAATACCTATGTCTTCTTACCAAAAGTAGAAATTATTGCACTTAAAAAAAAAAATTATCAGGTCATTTTCCACCTGTTCATTGTAAGTAGCTACAATTTGACCAGTGAATATAGTTAAGCATGATAGCAGCAGCATAGTCAGCAGCAGGCAGGATAGAGGAATAGGAGGTTTGATGTTGCAAGTTCTAGACTCTGGATTGTCCTACAGGACTGTGGTTTAGTGGAATAAACGATAGGTTCATGAATTTGGTACTAAAGTTAAGTAGTGTCAAGCCCAGTCAGTACTGAGACCATTTAGAGACACTGGGTACTGTAAGAAACCTCCTCCAATCTGAAATATGTCTCAGCTTTAAATAACCAACAAAGGGTTGATAAACCATAAAAACAGAATCAATCAACAATCATGAATTTCGTGTTACAGTAATTGTAAGTTCGATCCCTGTGCAGACTTAAAATCAGTGGGAACAGGAGCAATAATGAAAAATATAAGATCCCTCTATACATGGACAGCAGATTGAGAACATTTGTATATTAAATAATAAATAAAAAATTAGATGATGGGATTATTTTAAACGTGTATTATGCATGGCATATAACTGACTGAATCTTTTAGAATTGCTATATAGCACAATAAAACAAAGTTAGTAATAATTAGATGAACAATAATCATATTAGGAACGGTTTTAAAGAAAAAGTGTGTCCTTAGATGTATTTTTGTAGGCATAAAATTGCAATGTAAGGTATGCGCTAAATTCTGGCCACAGAAACGAGAAAAAGAGAGATGGAATAAAGTGTCTTTTAGTTTTGCAGAATTTTTTTTTTTTTTTTTTCTTCACCATTTAAGATAATTGGACTTTGTGGCAAGAATGGAATTGTCCATATTTCAAACGTTGGCACCATGAATTCTTCTTTTGGCTTATTAAACACCTGTTTTCTCAAGGTTTTCATGTTTTTATGGTATTAGAAAGTATGCATGATTTCTTGGCTTTTTAACTTGTCGAGTGTTCTGAAGTAGGTATTCAGTTAATTTATTGCCAGCAAATTTAGTGGAAAGATTTATTAAATATTTCAGAATGATTATTCACTTGACTAATGAAGAATTTATTAAGCAAGTACATGAAAACCTTAAATTACCCTCTAGCAGGGGTTCTCAACGAGGAGGAAATCTCCTTCCAGGGAAGAATTTCAGGATTTTAGTGGGTGGGAGGGAAAAAAATCTTTAACTTTTTCTATTTCTTTTTATTTACAGAATTCTTTTTTTTTCTAAATTACAATACACTGGCATTCTGTTCAACGTTTTGCTTATTGAAATATGCATAAGTTTATTTATTTAATAATTCTGAATTAAAACAAATAACAGTACATTGATTCATGTTTAAAAATCCAATATTTTCTATTGCTATTAAATTTGTGAAACATCTCTATAAAAACCTATGTAAATGTCTGTGTACTAATATTGAAAAGATTTTCAATAAAATATACATATTATTTGGAAGGCACTTTTTGAGTCGGACACTCTTGGAAAGTGTGGTGCGGATGAAATTCTGACTTATGGTGAAAAGGGTGCACTGGGCAAAAAAGACTGAGAGCCACTGTCTTAATGATTACAGATAGGATAAATAGGTCAAGGCATGAACACTAATGATTACACAGGGAGGAACATTTAAAAGGTCTTGACCCAACCCAATTTCGTCCTGGGTACAACGTTAAACTGCATCCAACAGCAAGGCCTCTGATCAGGAGGTTTTGAGGAAGCGTGGAACCACCTGTTAATTGCTGGTATTCCCAGGTCCACCCTGACCCGGGGTGGTAGCACCTGTTGGGGTCCCAGCTATGGGAAAATAGTGACCTTCCAGGTCTTTTCCAGCACATTGAAACACTGATGTTGCCAACTACACTTTTTTGAAAATGATGTTGCCAGCTATACGTTTTTGAAACAATGATGTTGCCAGCTATACATTTTTTCAAACAATGATGTTGCCACCTATACGTTTTTGATATATCTAGTAAATACTGGATCTGGCATTAAATAACCCATAGTGGTTGATATGCCATAAAACCCCAAACAACCAACCAACCCAACACAATTTCTAAAATTTAACCAAACATTGATTTTCCTTCCTTTTTTTTCTCCTTTGGTGACAATTGGAAAGGGGTTATTATTTGGGTTTGCACCCCAAGCGTATGAACAGGAGTGTCCCTCTCTCTTACATCCACCATTGTTAAACAAGGAAAGACAAAGGGTTTTTAATGGACAGATCATACACACACAAAATGTACACTATAGTGTAAAAGTTTCAGGCCACTCCTGATAATTTTTTTTAAATTGCCCCCAAAAGTCGTTGTTTTGTACTTTAAATAAGAGAAAATTATACATGGTTTAAAAAAAGTGAGATATGATATTTTATTAGAAATCTTATTATGACAAAAAGAAGAAAAAAAGCAGTTTATGATTAAATTTTACTCTTGTCAAAATGTTCTCCTTTTGCCTTGATTACTGCAGCACAAATTTTTGGCATTCGTTACAAACGTTTCTCAAAGTATAAGTTTGATAATTGACTCCATTCTTTTTTCAATGATTCTCAGATCTCGTTTCCATTTTTTTTTTTTTTACTATTCTCTCAAGTTCACCCCATGCTAATTTTGGGGATGGCTTCAAACTTTTGTGTTTATTGTATAAACACAACAAGTGTAATTTTCACAAGAAGTAAAATTGAAAATGTAATCTTAAGAAATGTCAATCTTTTCATGGCACTTTCTACACCTATCTTCTTTACAACATTATTTTCTATTGACAAAGTAGCCAAAGCATTTAAACGGTTTTGAGTCGTGAATGACTGCAAGTATGTTTTTTTTATAAACTTTTGTTTTGGAAGATCCCAAACACCTGACTTGGGAGAATGATGCTGCCCTTGGCAACTGCCCTAGTTGCCAGTACCTTGAGTCAGCCCTTAATATGGTATACATATGCCCAACTAGTTTCAACTTAGTTTTCTCTTTCCTAGACTGGTTGCTATTCAAAATGAAGGGACCTCGGATCAACAAAAGACAACTGAAAAGTTCTCAGTCTAAGCCACTTCCTAAAATATACCCAAACTATAAAGCCTGAGGATTAGAATCAGTACTTGGTTAAACCAGTAACTTTTCACCATCACCCCACCACCTTTGGGTGGGGGGTGAGAGAAGGTGTGTGTGTACTAGCGCTCCATCATCTGGCAACTCCCCTGGGAAAGTACTTTTTTGAATCAGTTAAACAATGTTGAGCCTGGTCAGTAATTAGATGGGTGACCACTTGGGGATATCAGGGGCCGTAAGCTTGAATGTGCAGGTGATGTAATGGATAACAGCTCAGAATTGGAAATCAGGAAGCTGTGTTTGAAATCCAGTCGGGTTTATTATATTTACTTAGACACAAATGCTTTTGAGAAATGTATGAATCGACCTCTTCTCCCTCCAGCTATGAGTTAATTAATAAGACTTGTATCAGTAAATCGTTATTATCTTAAAAAAAAATGTTAATCTAAATTTTGGATTTAAGTAACCTGCAAAGGACTGTTAAACTGTAAAAAAACAAATCAATCCTTCATGTTCTCGATAGGAATGAGCCAATAAAGTTAACCTCTTGGAGACATTGGAGGACTCTAACTTGGCAGTTGAGGACTAGTTCACATATTTCTGAATAATAATATTATGTTAATAATAATATAATAATAATAATATTATGTTAATAATATAATAATAATAATATTATGTTAATAATATGTTAATAATAATATTATGTTAATAATATGTTAATAATAATATTATGTTAATAATATAATAATAATATTATGTTAATATGAATATTATGTTAATAATATAATAATAATAATATTATGTTAATAATATGTTAATAATATTATGTTAATATAATATGTTAATAATATTATGTTAATAATATGTTAATAATATTATGTTAATATAATATGTTAATAATATAATAATAATATTATGTTAATAATAATATGTTAATAATATAATAATATTATGTTAATAATATGTTAATAAAATATTATGTTAATAATATAATAATAATATGTTAATAATATTATGTTAATAATATATGTTAATAATATTATAATAACATGTTAATAATATTATGTTAATAATATTATGTTAATAATATAATGTTAATAAAAATATTATGTTAATATAATAATAATAATATGTCAATAATAATATAATAATAATATTGTGTTAATAATAATAATTCATTATTATATTATATAATAATATTATGTTAATAATATAATAATAATAATTCATTATTAAAGGATAAATAAAATCATTCTTCAGTAAAAAAAATATCTGACAAAATGTATAGCTCTCTAGAGCTATTTTGCACACACAGTGAATATCTCTGCTGAATGTTTCTCCCTAAAATAGATTATACAGGGTGTGGCATAAATACCTCCCACATATATCGCCCATAAATACCTCCCACATATATCGCCCATAAATACCTCCCACATATATCGCCCATAAATACCTCCCACATATATCGCCCATAAATACCTCCCACATATATCGCCCATAAATACCTCCCACATATATCGCCCATAAATACCTCCCACATAATGGTAACACAATAGTGGCAATCTAGCTAATGCAGTGGTTCTCAACTTTTTTTTTTTTTTTACACCCATGGATCACTTTTTTGTGGTGGGGGTGGATCCCCATAACCAATCCATTAAAAAGAAAAAAGCTTATTTTATTTTTTATTAAAAGATAAATTTAGGAATTATAGAAATAGTAAATGTATAAGCTTTTTTTTAAGTGAAACTAATTTAATGAAAATAAACTGGTATTTAACAACTGGTAAAATAACTCATAATAAACCATTTTAAAATATGTGAAGGGAATTGCTTGTGGCAAGTTGATTTATATATCAGCCCTCACAGGATTTTGTCAGGAATTACCCCTGCTGCTGAAGAGGTTAATACTGTTAATCCTTCTATAAATATATAATCCTTATATAATTTATATATTAACCTTTAACACATTGCATTATTCACTATTTTCTTTTTCACTACATTGTTTTTCAAGGCTACT
Organism: Acanthosepion esculentum; assembly: GCA_964036315.1. Lineage (NCBI taxonomy): Eukaryota > Metazoa > Mollusca > Cephalopoda > Sepiida > Sepiidae > Acanthosepion > Acanthosepion esculentum. The sequence continues at coordinate 74,627,060 of OZ038512.1, forward strand.
TAATTTCAGTCCTGGTCATTTTCTGTTGCCATAGCAGGATTTGACAACACAACTTGAAAATTCAAACATGCTATCATTCGTTCATTCATCTGAGTCACTTGCAGTGAAAGGTTAAAATTTTCGCTTTGCAAACAAATTCACATCCATAATGTTAAAGATTTTAAATTAATTTTATTATTAATATTTTATTTTTTTAATATTTTATATTAATTTATATTAATATCTGTATATATTTCTGAGATGAGGTACTATGTACACTATTTACATTATTCGGACTATTGTCCTCATCTTTGTCGCCATATTTATTACAACGTTTCGGCCCTTCAGTATCTGTCTATATTTCTGAGATGAGGTATTATGTACACTATTTACATTATTCGGACTATTGTCCTCATCTTTGTCGCCATATTTATCACAACGTTTCGCCCTTTCAGTATCTGTCTATATTTCTGAGATGAGGTACTATGTACACTATTTACATTATTCGGACTATTGTCCTCATCTTTGTCGCCATATTTATTACAACGTTTCGGCCCTTCAGTATCTGTCTATATTTCTGAGATGAGGTATTATGTACACTATTTACATTATTCGGACTATTGTCCTCATCTTTGTCGCCATATTTATTACAATGTTTCAACCTTTGTACGCTCTGGCCTTCTTCAGGTGGTTGGAATGTTGAACTGAACCTTTTATTTCGCTCACTGGGGTAGACTGTTCTAGTTTTACGTGCCATGTTTAAGGACACATGGCATAGTGGATAAAGGCGTTAGTTACATCCAGTGACAGGACCCAAAGAATGTGAGTTCAATACCCAGTTCAGGCAGTGGAGAACTTTCAGAGGGAAATTAACTGGAGATAACTGATAACTGACATACATGAAACATGGCACTTGGAATTAGAACAGTCTACCCCAGTGAGCGAAATAAAGGGTTCAGTTTGACATTCCAACCACCTGAAGAAGGCTGGAGCGTACAACGGCCGAAACATAATAAATATGGCGACAAAGATGAGGACTGTAGTCCAAATGATGTAAATTATATTAATATTTCATTTTATTAATATTTAAAATTAATATTATTATTTATTATTAGTATTGATAAATTGTAATCTTTATATAACTTTCCTTTATTTATATATATATATATATATATATAATCTTTCTTTAATATATTCTTCTCAGTTTTTATTCAACTTTTACAATGAAAACATCTGGTAAAGTAAAAAGGGACTCTAACTTAAATTGCTTGCGCTCTTGTTTTCTGCTAGTAATTCTATTTTTAGTATTTTAATAGTATATTACTGTAGAAATTCCTATTCTCAGTTGTAACAATTAAATTGCCCTATAATACACTAAAATACGACTGCAGACCCCCAATTTCCTATTTATTTTGTGTGGACCCCTAGTAATATTACGTGGACCCTGGTTGAGAACCACTGAAGTAATGTCTTACCATTATGTGGGAGGTATTTCTGCCACACCCTGTATAAACTTGATAAAAGTATCTAAATAACTACATGACACTTACACATTAGTTATTTTAAAATAAGACGCTTTATCCTACTTTTATGCTCTACATCCCCAAAGATGATAGAGCAGAATTTTGATTCAGTTGAAGAAATCCAATTTTCTTTAAGATGTCCTGGAATCTTACAGTTATATTCTTTTCTTATGAAATAAAACTAATACTGGAATGATTATAGCGAAGTGAGGAAGGATTTTTGCCAATTGACTTTTGCAATAAAAGATTCTTTGAGATCTCTTCAGTGTCTCTGGCTGAGAATTTTATTAACATTTTGGTGCCATTTCAAGGAGATGAAACTACAGTTACGTTTAAGGCGAAAATGGGATTTCAATATATAGCTGACTTTGGTAAAAAAAGAATCATGTTTTGTAGAGACTCTGCAAGTAGAAAATAAAACTGTATAATAACAGCATTGATTTTAAGTTCCTGATTTTCCAAAATGTTCAATGTTTGTTAAGAACTAAAAGAATTACCCCACCTCTTTGTCTAAGACACTGCACACAAAAGACTTTTAAGTAACATCGAACAAAAAGAGGGTCATTTTAGGCTTTACTTCATTAAGGCATAGAAAAGCCATATGCATTATCACTGTTCCTTCTTAACCTTCGTGGTCTCAAATTCCATACATTTAACCCTTTTTGTCTGTTCCAGTTGATATTCTAAATTAACCCTCTACTTTTACCAGTGTCGCATAGTGTCATCTACCATGTATTAAATTGTGAAAGCAGAATAACAGATATTTTTATTACTTCAATGCTACCAAGAAAATAAGGTGTTGATATGCTGTTAAACAAATCTATCAATCAATCAAACAATATTGTCAGACTCAATGTGAGTCTAAGTAAAAAAAATGTGTGATACAAAGCAAATATAAAACAAATGACAATACATATATTAATAAATGAAATACATATGGTGAAAAGGAAAAAAAAGAAACCAACTATAATAAGAATGTGCTTGTGTGTGTGTGTGTGTGTGTGTGTGTGTGTGTGTGTGTGTGTGTGTGTGTGTGTGTGTGTGTGTAACAAATGCAGGTGAAAGAGTACAAAAAGTCAAGACAGAAAACCATTAAAATGAATATGCTCCAGTGGTGGACAGATTTTATCCTACATGCAACTACATATTATAGACAGAGTTGTAAAGCTGTAAATGAGAAAAGAGTCTAGGGAGAAAAATGCATGCTTTTTTATAGGCTTAAGGAGCACCCCCTGGAGGTTCTTTCTTTCTCTTTTTTTTTTTTTTTTTTTTTTTCGTAAAGTGGGACAACCCACATATTAATCTAGTAGAAAATTGACATCCTCTCATTAAAAGAAATTTGTATGAGAATCGAAAACATTATTCAAGTGTAGAAGAGCTCTTATGCGGCATGTCCCTTCAGGATTTTAGCAATCATGGCTCTCCACAATTTCCTGTCCTTTGTAGGTTGTAATAAATTTTGTCTTCTTATCATCTCTACTAGACCTTGTCCTGCTAACAATTTACTGAAGCTCTTTAGGTAGGGTATGTGTTGTTTTTTCGCTGGCCCTCTTCAGTCTGTCTTATGAGAATCAAGGTGAGCCGAGTTCCAATTCCCGTCAGGTGTGTTATATTGGCTTACATGCAGATACTCTTGAAAAAAGTATTAATCCACCTCTTCTCCTCCCAGCTATGGGTTAATTAGAAATGGGATCTGTTTTTTTTAATACACACACACACACACACACACATATATTTATATATGTAATGGACTCTTACACTATCATTGATGCATGAGAGTCCAACAATTCAGCTCCTAGAACTGAACAGGTGATTTTGGATTTTATTGTTGTTATGGGAACTTACCCATAATAATAATGGACTATTCCAGACATCATAAATACTGTGCCTCAAGAGGGAGCAATGTTCAGAGAGAGTGTCAAGAGTGAGACGATTTCTGTAAGATATCGGAATAGTGACACTTGTCGAGACAACATAGATCACTTTAACCAAATCTGATAGTCATTACTAATACTTCTACGTCTTTGTATATATTTCTGTTTGTAATATATCTGTGTTATTCCATACCTGTTTTCGTGTTATTCTTCATTGGTTCTACCTTGGACCATCACCGTGGTACAGGGAACTTGGACCATCACCGTGGTACAAGGAACCTGGACCATAACAATTGTGTATTAATTTCTGCTCTGTAATAATAAATACATTGAGCTCTTTTTGTGGATCAGTTTTAATATTTTATATTACTAGGATCCACTTGGATTATATACCAATGGATTTGTTACCTTTACTCTCTCTCTCTCACATATATATATATATATATATATATATATATAGCCATTGTGTAGTCTAATAGGATTTTTCTGCCTTGAATCAAATTTTCCCATTGATCAAACAGTCTTCCTTGGATTCATATATATTGTGTGGTTTATAGAGTGAAAGGAAATGTGTTTATTTCTATCTTCCAGCTAAATAATTTGTGCCGGCTTAGCACTTTGGACAAAGTCCTCTTTTTTTTGCTTAGCTGAGAAGATAAGGTCCTTTCCACCTGAGTGGAGAGGAGTGGGGAGAAATTGCGAAAAGGCCAATAGCACTGTCACTAATTGCTTGCATTTCTTTGCAACAAGGATTTTAGTCAGTGGACATTTTATTTAGGCCTGCTTTCCATCATGAAAGAAACAAAAAAAAAAATGAAAAACTCTGCTGCTCCCCAAAATTATTATTGGGGAGGTGCTAAATGGGCCTTATCACCTTTTAATTGCTGTTGTTCCCAGGTCCACCCTGACCCAGGGTAGTAGCACCTGCTGGGGCCCTAGCTATAGGAAAATCGTGAACCCCTAAACATGATGAAAGTATAAAAATAGATTTTTATAGTAAAAATACCAGCAATACATTTTTATATAAAAAAAAATGACCAGTGATATCGATTTATAGTAGAGTTATGAACAATACATTTTTAAATAAGAGTTATCAACAATACAATGCAATGGTTTTAACAGGATATCAAATAACACAAGTCATGTAAATAATCCATCGTTTAATAATTAATAACGCTGTCATCTGGATAGTTTTTATATTTCTTTGCTTGCCTGTTTCTCTAATTTCTTTGAAAGGCTGTTCTTTTTCCAGGTTCTCCTATTATTACTGGCTTTACCATCACATTTATACTTTACAAACCCCACTGATAATGAATAACACCTTACTAATTCGACCAAGGACATCAGCTACTTAGGCAAAGTTAATTTCTTCTTTTACATGCCACCTCCTTTTAAAATATGTGCGATCATGACACTCCACGACTTCCTTGCTCTCATCCTTGTTCTCCCAGGCAATCCATGCCAACTGGTTAAGTTGGTTACTCACAGTCCCCACCTCTGTTTCTCTTGCCTTAGAAATGTAGAAAAACCATGGCTGAGGTTCCAAAGACAAGATCTTTATAACCTGAAAATGGCAAAGACTTCTTGGGAAACATTTGGAAAAAAACTGCATTGTCAGTTTTTTTACTTAACTCACTATAATGAGTTTGACCATAATTTGAATTTGCTACTTAATTAAAAAAGAAATCAATTTACTGAAAAGAAAATATAGAAATTGCTTTAATCTGTAGATTATCTACAGTAAATTTGTGTCTACATTCTTACAACCTTTCATTTTTGTTGGCAGATTCTTATTGCAATGTGGGGTACTTAATGACAAAAATAATAAAAATATAAAAACAGTAAAAGAAGCTAAATGAAACAATATAGCCAAACACAAAGAAAAAAACATTTAAGCACAGTATTTACATTATTCTAGTTCCACGTGCCATGCTTAATGGATGTCAGTTATCATTTATCGTCTGTTAATTCACCCTCAGTTATATCCAGTTAATTTCTGAGATGATGTATTATGTACTCTATTTACATTATTCGGACTATTGTCCTCATCTTTGTTGCCATATTTATTAGAACATTTTGGCTGTTGTACGCTCCGGTGGTTGGAATGTTGAACTGAATCCTTTATTTTGCTCACTGGAGTAGACTGTTCTAGTTCCATGTGCCAGTTATCATTTATCTCCTGTTAATTCCCATGGCCTTAACTGGGTATTGAACTCACACTCCTTGAGTCCTGTCACTGGATCTAACCAACTCCTTTATCCACTGTGCCATGTGTCCTTGAGGACATCTATGTATGAATTTCTGGGTATTATAAACCTAATGTCTTCAGCAACCGTTTTTTACCAGAGCTCATATTGCAATTTTCTTTGTTATTATTGCTTTTCTCTGGCACTCCTTATTACTGGTTCCCATATTGTATTCATTTCTATGCTTGGTCGGCTCAGGAGAATTTTGTGGCGTAGCATATGTGCTGATTACTTAACTTTATGAATTTTCCAATGGTCTTCTTTGTCTATGATGTCAACCTGATCCCACAGAACAGTCTACCCCAGTGTGCGAAATAAAGGGTTCAGTTTGACATTCCAACCACCTGAAGAAGGCTGTAGCATACAACGGCTGAAACATTGTAATAAATATGGCAACAAAGATGAGAACAATACTCCAAATAATGTAAATAGTGTACATAATACCTCATCTCAGAAATATAGACAGATACCAAAAATTTATGTGTTTAAAATGTTATCGTTATATCAACATAAATATCGCTTTAGTTTGATGAAATCCTAAAGGATGAAGCATATCACACAAAAATATTTTCCATTTTGTCATTAATTTTCCTAATATATTAAATTTTTAGAATATATTTTAATACATTTCTCTACATGTGTTGCTTCCCTTTATACATTGCTTCTGTTCCTCTACTCCCAAGCTGTGATCTAAATGCTCAGATAGTTTTCACTTTCATGAAAGAAAATGGCTTTATTTGAATAACTCATCAATTTTATTATATAATCCATCAACAAATCAAACATTTTTATTTATAATAGTCACAAAAGATTATATTGGAAATGAATACAGAAACTATTATTTTATAAATAAATGTAATTTTAAAACCTGAATATATAAATTAGTTATGACCATTAAGCATGAACCAATGGGCAGGACAAGACATGAGACACACATCCTGTCATAGTTTTATGTGCCATTCATGCACACAAAATCAAATTTATGCATATTTAATTTTCTGGGTTTCAACTAGGCACACAAACTCTATGCTCTGCATATATGTATATCTATACACACTCTCCGGCTGTTTTACTCTCTATAATGTTGGAGTTTTTATGGCTAATTTGCTTTGAAAGATTCCAAATTACATTTACTTTTCTGAAGATATTTTCCTAAGTAATGAGGCATTAAAAACTATTAAGGAATCTAATCTAATATATAAAATTAATTTCTCTTTTGAAGTGTGCTTTTGTGTGGCACACTGGAAAATAAAAATGTCTTATTCTTCATGATAATTTCTATATCAATATATTCCATTTTATTCCTGTCCTGGGTATGACGATAAACTACATCCACATCCTGGGTAAGACGACAAACTACATCCCACAGCAAAGCCTCCGATCAGGTTTTGAGGAGTGTCGAACAACCTCTTAATTGCTGGTGTTCCCAGGTCCACCCTTACCCGGGGTGGTAACATCTGTTAGGGTTTCAACTTTGGGCAAATAGTTAAGCCCAAACTGGGGTCAAAACACTATGAAAGTGTAAAAATAGGTTTTTGTACCAACAATACATTTTTATAAAACATTATTATTATTTCCAGCAATTAATTTTTGAAGGAAAAAAATATTACCAGCAATAAAAATTTTGTCAGCATTAAATAACCCATTGAGGTTGATATGCCGTAAAACAAACCAATCCAAAAATATTACCAGCAATAAAAATCTTGTTGACATTAAATAACCCACTGAGGTTGATATGCCGTAAAACAAACCAATCCAAAAATATTACCAGCAATAAAAATTTTGTCGGCATTAAATAACCCATTGAGGTTGATATGCTGTAAAACAAACCAATCCAAAAATATTACCAACAATAAAAATTTTTTCGGCATTAAATAACCCACTGAGGTTGATATGCCGTAAAACAAACCAATCCAAAAATATTACCAGCAATAAAAATTTTGTCAGCATTAAATAACCCACTGAGGTTGATATGCCGTAAAACAAAACAATCCAAAAATATTACCAGCAATAAAAATCTTGTTGGCATTAAATAACCCACTGAGGTTGATATGCCGTAAAACAAACCAATCCAAAAATATTACCAGCAATAAAAATCTTGTTGGCATTAAATAACCCACTGAGGTTGATATGCCGTAAAACAAACCAATCCAAAAATATTACCAGCAATAAAAATTTTGTCGACATTAAATAACCCATTGAGGTTGATATGCCGTAAAACAAACCAAACCAATTTGTTATTTTAGTTTGTTTTTTGTTTTTTTAAGTTGCATAACCCTCTAAAAAAAGATATTTCTTATTATTTCAAGAAAAGTGTTGACAGTTAATATACAAACCATTTTTCTACTGTTGTTCACCGAGTACAAGGTGCAAGAGCCACTCAAGGAAGAGTGTTAATGAATAAGGATTTTTTTAATCATTTCAGCCTAAGCAAGGCAATAATAATAAAATAAAATACAGGGTATTACTGAGTGTGAAAGTATATAAGAAAAAGAAAACGAGGAGCGAGAACAATGAAAGAACATAAGAAAAAGAAAACGAGGAGCGAGAACAATGAAAGAACATAAGAAAAAGAAAACGAGGAGCGAGAACAATGAAAGAACATAAGAAAAAGAAAACGAGGAGCGAGAACAATGAAAGAACATAAGAAAAAGAAAACGAGGAGCGAGAACAATGAAAGAACATAAGAAAAAGAAAACGAGGAGCGAGAACAATGAAAGAACATAAGAAAAAGAAAACGAGGAGCGAGAACAATGAAAGAACATAAGAAAAAGAAAACGAGGAGCGAGAACAATGAAAGAACATAAGAAAAAGAAAACGAGGAGCGAGAACAATGAAAGAACATAAGAAAAAGAAAACGAGGAGCGAGAACAATGAAAGAACATAAGAAAAAGAAAACGAGGAGCGAGAACAATGAAAGAACATAAGAAAAAGAAAACGAGGAGCGAGAACAATGAAAGAACATAAGAAAAAGAAAACCAGGAGCGAGAATAATGAAAGTATATAAGAACAAGAAAACATTATTAAGAAGAAAGAACAATAAAAGAACAAAAAATGAAAAAGAGAAAAAGATAATGATTTATATTACCTTTACATTTTTGAAGATCAAACTTGACTGGAGAGAAAGAAGCTGGAAGAGACTTCCACAGGCAAGAAGTGTGAGATAAGAAACTGTTAGCATAGAACTTATGGCTACATCTGTGGAATGTCAAAGGGTAGGTAAGAATTGCAGATAGTGAGGATTTGTAGAAAAGATTTCAATTGACTCAAGACTTGAATATTGTAGTGATTGGGGAGGTATTCCCTCAAGAGTCTGTTCTACAAGGCAGTGGCCCTATATGAATGGAACTTCTTTCTTAGTAATGAACTACAAAGGGATTTGTGTATATGTCTTGTCGGGTCTTAGCTGTAAAGATCTGAATTGATGGAACTAAGAAATATAACTTCTCAGAACATTTTCCATGTAAATAGCAATAGAGTGGAGAGAAGGTTACAATATTTGTCCTTTGGAGAAGAATTAATCACCCACAAGACTGTGTAGATGCTTTCGAACTCTATCAAGACAGACAAGTAAAGACTGAGCAGCTCCAGCCAAGATACAACATAGTAGGAGGAATCTGGTACTTTCTGGAGCAGTAACAGGAACCAATCTATATATGAGTTCCACTTGAGGTCTGGAATGAAGTTGAGTCTCAGTCGATGTTCAAAGCAAGAAGAATCCTTGAGTGCACAAGCGTTCATCATGATAAGTGAAAAAAAAAAACAGGAGTTGTTTAGTGATGATGAAATGTCACTGGCTTTGTTTTTCGAGGTATTAAATATTACTAGCCAGTTTTTCTCCCATTGAGCTGTTAAAGCTTGATCAGATGAGACATCAGTTCTCAGGCACTGCCCATTGAGTTTTTCTCAGCAGTGTACATCAATGTAACCATACCAACACCCATGTACCTAAAAAAAAAAAAAAAAAAGTTGGGGGAGTTCTCTAACCTTTGAGTTGAACTCCTTACAAGCCTTCAGCTAGCTTACAATGTTAATGACAATAATCTCAAAATGACAGGATGTAGCAGAACTGATAATTTCAGGGTACAGTTGATCTCATGACTCTCCATAGATTTCTTTTTATTATCTACAAATTGCCATGAATTCTTGGGAAAGATGGTGAAATGGTTTAGCGTTGCTTTCTACATGGTTCAGAATTTACAGTTTTCCTTTTTTTTTTGTTCTTTGTTAGATTGGTTGACATGGATGGCTAGATAATCCAGTGTATTTTGCTATTTAATCCATTGTTCAAGTGAATGCAACAGATGAACTCAGAAATTGAACTCTTCCCACCAAGAATTCTTTCCGCACCAAAATATCCATTATATTACCGGCTCATCCACGAATATGTTTTTTTTTTAATCTGATATTTGTTTTCTAAAGGAAATATTATTTAAAGTGGAAACTCTTATAAAATGTAATGGTCGCCTTACTTTTAATTAAAAACAAAAGTGGAAGTTACAAAAAAACAAATGAAGATGTGGCTGAGTTAAGTAAGAGAATTTCTTATTTCCCTACAAGGGTTGGTAGCTTTTGCTCATTTTGGGGTATTTCATGTCCGTTGTGGGTGACTGATAGTTTGTTTGGGGTGTAATCCATGATAGTAGTCAAGATAGACATGCGGACCAAATCAACACGTATATATGTAATCGAGTGAGATAAACTTGAGGGAGAAATATTCAGCAAATTATCACATTTAAATTACAAAATCTCCTACAGAAGATAACGAAGGAGAGTGAGAAGAAGGGACTAAGCATAAACTACAAGAAGACAGAATGCATGATCATCTGTAAAAGGAAGAGCCTGAAATGTGGTTTGCAGGTTGGGAACACTAGAATCGGGCAGATGTGGAAGTTTAAATATCTGGGAAGCATTTTGACAGAGGATAGTAAGTGCGACACTGAAATCAGCAGACGTATTGGGATGGCCAAGGACATATTCCAAAAGTTGGGCGAGACAGGAGGATTTCTTTGGTAACAAAGAAAAGAATACTGAGCTGTTAGGTGACATCTGTCCTTCTTTACAGTTGCGAATGTTGGACAATTTCCTCAAAGAGTAAGAAAAGACTCGAGGCAATGGAGGTATGGTTCTACAGAAGGATGCTAAGGATATCATGGACCGAGTGTGTGAGCAACGATGAGGTTTTGGAGAGGATGCAAACAAGGATGAAGCTTATACTTAACATCAGGAAGAGGCAGCTGAAATTTCTGGGACACATAATGGGAAAAGAAGAGACTCGAGGCAATGGAGGTATGGTTCTACAGAAGGATGCTAAGGATATCATGGACCGAGCGTGTGAGCAACGATGAGGTCATGGAGAGGATGCAAACAAGGAGGAAGCTTATACTTAACATCAGGAAGAGGCAGCTGAAATTTCTGAGACACGTAATGAGAAAAGAAGAGACTCGAGGCAATGGAGGTATGGTTCTACAGAAGGATGCTAAGGATATCATGGACCGAGCGTGTGAGCAACGATGAGGTTTTGGAGAGGATGAAAACAAGGAGGAAGCTTATACTTAACATCAGGAAGAGGCAGATGAAATTTCTGAGACACGTAATGAGAAAAGAAGAGACTCGAGGCAATGGAGGTATGGTTCTACAGAAGGATGCTAAGGATATCATGGACCAAGCGTGTGAGCAACGATGAGGTTTTGGAGAGGATGCAAACAAGGTGGAAGCTTATACTTGACATCAGGAAGAGGCAGATGAAATTTCTGGGACACATTACGAGGAAAGAGGACCTGGAGAATCTGATACTCATGGGTTGAATAGAGGGAAAGAGAGACAAAGGAAAACAATGCGTGACCCACCTGGTGGGCTTAAGCAAACGAATGAGAGTATGTGGTCTGGGGAAGGAAGCAGAGAGAAGGAGCTTGTTTAGAGCGGCAAAGGATAGAGGGAGGTTGAGAGCCAGGCTGCCTACGTCTTGAAAGGACATGGCACATAAAATGAAAGAGAATAGTTAATCTCTGCCACTGCTGCCTGATTTGGTTGCTGGTTGAAGACATTGCTGTTGCTACTGATAGCCTTATTAAGATTGCCCACCATGGTGTCCATCACTAATACCAGCCTGGTCAGATCTATCTTCATGTGTGGAATTGGAGTTAGCTTTATAGTCTGTCAGTGTCTGAGCAATATCTGCTGTGATAACCACATTGGTCAGAAAGTATTTTTTATGACCCTCATATTTCGGTCAGGTATTCAGGAAGCGGGTGCGCAAAGCCAGACGGAATTAGCATCTTCTTATCGCATGAGCTATAGATGTCTAAGTGAACACTTCTGTTTGAGTTAAAGAATTGAAATTCCGATAGGATACGACAGACTATTTTTATGATTTTGGGACATGGACAGACATTCTTTTCCCAAATGTATTATTTTCCAAGTATAGAAACAAAAATGGTGTTTGTTAATTCTAATTTTCCTGTATACCATCATTTCTTGGATATGTTTTTTAACAAGAATAAATAATAATTATTAACCATTACAATGTACACACAAACACACATGCAGGTAGGTGTTTTCTTGTCTGCTGCATATACGTTTTTGATTTTGTTCGATTCCCTCTTTGTGTAAATTCCATACCTGGATGATAGGCTCTATAAATAATTAGAAAAAAAATATAGTATGTTAACAATTTCTTTGTTTTATTATCTGTTGAAAATTCCTTTATAATAATGATAATTTAATATTTACAGGTAATTAACACCCTCAGTCTTGTTAATTGCAAAATAAAGCATTTAAATCAATAATTGCTCTAAATTGCTATTCATCAAAAATTTAAGGCTGATGTTCATTTTTTTTGTATGTTTCATTCACTTTATAGAATTTATTTTCCTTAATTTTTCAACCCTTGAAACACATCAGTGTTGTGCATTGTTTATAGAATTTATTTTCCTTAATTTTTCAACCCTTGAAACACATCAGTGTTGTGCATTGTTTTGTGATATCATTGGGCATCCTGCTCTGTTTTTTTGTTAAATTGTAATTCAAGAAAAAAGTCAGTGAAGATTTATTTCTCATTTTGTGTTTCAATGATGCCCCCCCCCCAAGCAGCTCCCACTTAATATCAAGTAATTTCCTCTTTACAGGATTTATAATCATTTGCTAATCATAAGTCAACTTTCTTTTTTTGCAAAACTATTAAAATATGTCAAGGGAAACAACTGTGTAATTAGCCGTTAATAGACATGGAATTATCTCCCTTGGAGAATGTGATATGATTGCTAATTTATGCTTTAGTGAGTGGACTGGAAATTACTTTATTGTTCAGATTCCTTTTCTTTATTATCTGCCAATTACCGTAACCTGTTCAGTAGGATAATAGATTGGTTTCCTCTAGCCTTCTCCACAGTTTTGATTTCAGAGTAGTTTTTCACTTAAAGTGGCTTCCAGAGATATTTACTCCATATCTGTGTGTGAGGAAGGAAAAATGGCTTTGTGGTGGACCGATGCGGGTGTGTGAATGGAAGAAGAGAAGATGAGTTATCTCTAGGTTAAGGCTTCCGCTGGCCGGTCCAGCTACATAAAAATGTTGGACTTTAATGGAGTCCAAAGAAACAAACAAGACCGATATATATGTACAAAACAAATATATATATTAATACGTGAATTACAAATAGATTAAAACACGAGTTACAATACATTGAAGACATGAATAAAATGTTACAGTGTCTGTATGGAAAGTTGTGTGTGTTGAGTATAGTTGAATGTCCGTACGGGGTGAATTTTGTTTTAGCGTGTTCCCAGAATATGAGAAACGCTGGTTGTGTATAAGAGTTCACATATTGGAAATTTTTAGAGAAAGTTTTTTGTACCTCGCCCCACGTGCGAGGTTTCGTCCCGCGGCCGAAATCGACATAGTTGCTCACACGTGCGCGTAAGCGGAGAGAAAGAGGCGAAAGGTCAACCAGTATTTATACTCCGGGGAGAGAGAGACCCCTGGTGAAGGGTTAAGGAAATGAAGGGGAGCTAACTGCGACAGCTTCATGCCTTTCCAAAGAGCATTAATGTGAAAGCGAGTGCAGCAAATGAGGCTGGAATTTGAATGATTTCATTTTCCACACTGATAGATATGATGGTAACCACAAAATCTCATCCTTCGAGATCATGTAAGGTTTCGGGGTTGACAGAAATTGCTCAAAGTGCCGCTTTTACTGTATTTGATCGTTGTGATAGGAATTCTTATATTGTCAATATTTATTGCCTTCCTCTGTGAAGAGTCATTTTTAAATAATTTAGACAAATTTTATCTTCTGTGCCATGTCCATTCAGGACATAAACAATCATGACTCTCCATGACTCTCTGTTCTTTGTGGCCCTTATTAAGATTTGTCTTTTTGCTATCACTCATAATCACTGGTTTTCCAACTATTTACACAATCCTGTTCTGCCATCAATATGCACAAGCTTGCTAGGTAAGTTATTTGCTACTTTTCTTTGTCTCACTTGCTTTCAATATGTCCTGTGAGTGTCGGATTCTCCAAGCTCTCTTTTTCATTATGCGTCATAAAAATTTCAATTCCTTTCTGCTTCTAAGTATAAAAGTGTCCTTCATTTTCCATAAAACTTCCTTGTTACTCAAATCTAGTCCATCATATTCTCAGCATCCTTCTGTAGAACCATACCTCTCTTGCCTTGAGTTTCTTCTTCATCTATGAGAAGATTGTGTAGCTTCACAGCCATATAGGAAAGCCAATATTACATTAAAGTACAATATTCTTTTCCTTGTGAAATTTCTTAAAAACTTTGTTGGGATTCTGTATCCTATTTTAAACACATTGTTGACATGAAAAGCGTGAATAGCCCCAAAAACATAAATCTTTTACTTTCAACTCATTCTGAAGGATTGGATGAGGATTTGCCTTGGATTCATTTCAGAAAACCTTTATATGAATCTTGCTTTCATGCCATTCTGAAAAGGAGATGCTGTTTTACCTTTAATTCAATACAAAAATGTTGGGGAAACACACAAGAACTTTTGACATTAACAAAGAATTATAAAGAAAAGACGCCATAATAAAAATATTAATGTTTTTTTTTTTTAAAGTCTCTCATTTTCATCCTTTTGTTTAATCACAAGAATTACCAGCTTTGGGAAAAAACGTACTATGATTCATTATTTAAGCGTACACACAAATACATGTTTCTTACTTTTGTTTTTGGATCTGATGAAGCCTAGAAAATTGAAATGCCTCATCAAATCTAGTTTAAATGAAACATTTTTCCATTTGCCAATTTCTTAAATTATATATATATATATATATATAAGTGAACATTGAATTCAACACTCAGAGGCAACAGGCTGTTTCATGCTAGATGCAATCGTCAGGCCTGACGATTGCGTCCAGCATGAAACAGACTGTCACCTCTAAGTGTTGACTTATATCTTAAGAATATATATATATATATATATATGTGTGTGTGTGTGTGTGTGTATGTATGTACAGGGTGTGCATAAAGTTCGTGTGCACTTTAAAAAAATTATAACTTTATTTGTATTTGCGATAGAAATAATCTGTAAAAAATGTTATAAAGTTTAATGTACCTAGTTTTAAGTATAGCTAAAATAACTAATGTGATTTCAGGCATTACTGTAAATCAGTTGGCAAATGTTTTCTATGAACTGTAAAATCGTATTACCCTTTGTATTGCTAATGATGGAGGACATGTGGAAACTTAAATAAAATTTCAATAAAACCTTAAAAAATATAGATTTACTTCTTTCTAATTCTTTTTACAAATTATTTCTGTCGCAAATACAAATAAAGTAATAAGTTTTTTAAAGTGCACACAAACTTTATGGACACCCTGTATATATATATATATATATATATATATATATATATATATATATATATATATATAAAATAGGCCGGGAAAATATAATGCCAGAAAAGAATATATAAAAAAAGTGTTCAATACACTATTCAGAAAATTGCACTTCCAGAGCAGATTAAAATGCAATGGAAACAGTTTACCCTTCTGTACTACCTATACTTCAACTTTAAGTTCTAATCAGGTCATTAGGTAGAATTGCCTCACAACATCCTCCCAGTTTCTTTTAAACTGTGACGCTGGAAGTCAAGGAGGAGACAGGGTGTGAAAGAAAAGAAAAAAAAGAATCTTTCTTTGTATGCTTTCACCCGGGTCATAGAGGCCGAGAATGTGCTTGGCTACGTGTCTATACATGGACATCATCTCAGATCTCTCACTCAGCTACAGAGCATGATCGGATACATAACAATGTGTGTGTGTAGTGGGGGGGGGGGGGGTAGAACCAAATTATTTTTCTTTTTCTAGCCCTGATGCTCCTCAGTTATTGATTCAATTGGGGTTTAAATATCAGGTTGGTGCTATGCCCCTCTCCCTTCGATGCTGCTACATATTCTTTCTTTTTTCCTTCAAATATTTCCTTTCTTGATATTCTGTACTCAACTCCCCTTGAAATGTACCTAATTACACTTGCCGGGCGACTGGACTTTTTATTCACATATTTCAACACGTTGTTAGGCTTCATATGTGGGGAAACTGTACCAGCCGATAAGTTGAATTTAACATCCAAATATTGAACAACTTTCCTGTTCATTTTAATAGTAATTTCAAAATCTAATTCTTGGAACTGGAATTTGAAATTATTATTGTAATGAACAGGAAAGTTGACTTGACTAAGTAAGTTATTTTCTCTTTTAATAAAAGTACAATATTTTTCAGATCCAAATTGTGTTTGCAATTATTTCTGTGTCTCAATAATGCATTGGATAAAAATTCTTATTTTAGAGACGATCTTCTTTTTATGTTCATAATCACGTTTATGTTTTTTTTAATTTCTGCAAGTTTTACAAATAGATTTTAAGGAACATCTGTTGCAAAAATGCCTGCTTCAGACATTTTTGGTTCTGATCAGATAAAAGTTTTGGCTGTATCTATAATTAATTTAATATGAGGGGTATATTATTTGGATTAGAAAATGTTCTGGAGTTGGTAGGTAAAAACTTTTCCTCATTTGTATTGTCTTAAAGATGTATTTTTATTTTATTTATATCTGAATTTTTATACACACACACACATATTTCATACAATTGGAATTAAGATAATATTAGTGAATGATCATTTTCACCCATGAATTTTAAATTTGCAGGTGAAAATGGTTATTAACTAATGGTATCTTAATTCCAATTTTATGAAATATTTTGCTTTGTTTAATGAAAATAAACATTGAGCACTCTTTGTGAGTCTGTTTTAACATTTAATATTTAATATTCTATATTGTGTTAATAAAACTCACTTGGATTATACCAATGGATTACTACCTCTGTCTGTCTGTGTGTGTGTGTGTGTGTGTGTATATATATATATATATATATATATATATATATATATATATATGCACAGTGGAGTAATGGATAATGGCTTGGATTGAGGAATCGGAGAGCCGAGTTTGAATTCCACTCGAATCCATTACATTCACTTACGTGCTAATACCCTTGGGAAAGGTGTGAATCCTCTTCTTCTCCCTCCAACTATGGGTAAATAGCAGGACAGACTGGGTTCTATAGCCTTGGATGGCAACTGGTCTAGGAAAAGGATAACTCTGAATTCAAAACCTGCAGAGGGTCGCTTGGGGACATTGTGGCATCCGTTGCACCAGGTCCCTGTATTCGTCCCTCCAAAAAGTGTGGATGGCCCTGCACAAAGCCTTCACCACTATAATCAAATCTCATATGTGCTGATGTCTGGCTTTCAGTTTCTAGAACTGATCTGCCTGACCCTCATACGTCGAATTCGACGGGAGAGTCTATCATATCATTTATATATATATATAATGAAGGTGGAGTCCTTAGGATAATAATTCTTTGGTCTGTGAAATAAATTATTACCAATTGATTTTTAAGGATTCTGTATTCATTATTATATTTGGTCTGTTCTTACATTGAGCATTCTTTGGATTTATATAATCTTTGGAATTATCCCTACTAATTATCAAATGATATTATATATATATATATATATATATATATATATATATATATATATATATAATCAGAGTCTTTTTTATTTTTATTTATGTTCCTTTGTGTAAGTTCAGTTGCATCAAATGAAGTGGGTATATAAAATTAACAAGTGAAACTTGCAATGATTCAGATGCCTAAACTGGAGGTCAATTATCTGAAATATGAGGTCATTGTTCTGCTGCTTGAACAACATTGTAAAAATAACATTTGGTAGTATGCACTGGTGTTATAGTGATTCTAAGTGGAGTATTGATCAATAGGTAAATAATTCTGTTATGTTTATAGTTACTTTGCTCATCTATCTGTCTAGTACTTTTCATTTCTATCTAGTTTTTTTTTTGTTTTTACGATAAGGTTCACTCTGTGTAAGGCTCGAGGGACCACTTGGAGTAGAGGGTTATGTAAAAAAAGGCAGATTATACAGTTATGTGGGGAAGATTACTGTTAACTCTAGACTTTGAACAGGTTAAGATTGTATTGATCAGGGAAACATCCACTGGGGAGTCGGTTCCAACAGCAACAACAGCAGTTGCTGGAACTCCAGAAACAACAGAAAAATTTAATTGAAATAACGCAGCAGAAAATGGTAAATTCCCAAAATTCTTTCACTCCTGAAATGGTGACAAGTATCTGAATTTCCATACAATCCAGATGATGGAATTACCATTTTTGCTTATTTTAGAGGATACAAGCAAATTTTCAGAGAAGAATGCAGCGACTGGGAAGACGAGAAAAAAAAAGACTTTTGTTGACAAAGTTAGCACGGGTAGAACATGAAAAATACTGTGATTCTGTACGGCTGGAAAAAAAACAGGAGAAATTTGCTTTGAAGAAACAGTAAATATTCTGACTAAAATTTTTAGCGAGAAAAGCTTGTTATTCTATACTTGTTGGAAATGAATTTGGTGAAAAAAGAAGACAATGATTTTGCCACAGATGTTGGGATCACTAACAAGGTGTGTGAAAGATTCAAATTAAATGAAGTGACTCCAGATATGTTTAAAGGGTTAATTTTTGTTCAAGGGTTAAAAGCAAAAAACATGCAGAAATATATGCACGACTTCCTGATGAAACTTGAACAGAATTAAAAGCTAACACTCCAAGAATTTGTGAATGTACAAGTATGATTGCCAAAAATAGGAAACATATGCAAAAACTAGAGTTTGACACAAAACAAAAGAAATACAAAGTTCAGTATATTGGTGAACTCTCAGCAAAGAGGAGGGGCTGAATACTAAGAAATAACATAAAATATTTATTAATCAAAAAAATCTCAAAAGGGGGATGTTATGGAGTAAATAAGATACCCCTGGTAACAGAAATGAATTAGGCAAGATGCCTTAAATAAAGAACGCCAAGTGAGTCAGGTTAATCTGTTGGAGTCAGGAGAAATTCTAACAGACATCATGGTGAGTTACCTAATCAAGACATTATATACAGGGTGTCCATAAAGTTCATGTGCCCTTTAAACAATTTATAACTTTATTTATATTTGTGATAGAAATAATTTGTAAAAAGGATTAGAAAGAAGTAAATCTATATTTTTTAAGGTTTTATTGAAATTTTATTTAAGTTTCCACATGTCCTCCATCATTAGCAATACAAAGGGTAATACGATTTTGCGGTTTGCAGAAAACATTTGCCAACTGATTTACAGTAATGCCTGAAATCACATTAGTTATTTTAGCTATACTTAAAACTAGGCACATTAAACTTTATAACATTTTTTACAGATTATTTCTATCGCAAATACAAATAAAGTTATAATTTTTTTAAAGTGCACATGAACTTTATGGACACCCTGTATTTTATAACTGCTAGGAGTAAGTTCGACAGAAGAAGCTGTTTGAGTGAAACTTACTTCTCACCGATGAAATACAGAAGTAATGAGAGGGGTTTGCTATGATGGGCATGGCAGGGTGGTTCCTAGCAATAAAGGTTAGACCTGGCAGAAACAAGAAATGTAGTTCATCTGAGCACTTTCCATGAGAGTAGAAATAAAGCAGCAAGAGGCTTGCTACAAATCCGCTTGTGAGAGAGAGATTGGAGGGTGGAATGTAATTTGTCACCCACAAGGTCTCTGAAATTCTTTTGAAATCTATCAAGACTGGAAAATGAGGGCTGGGAAGCTCCTTCCCAAATATGGCAACAGTCCTCCATTTTTGGCCTGATCTGGCCTGTAGAGGATAACAGGAGGAGTCAGGTACTTACTGGGGCGGTACAGGGAACCGATCATTTTACCTGCATCTTTAGTGATTGATCATATTTACAAGTTCCACTTGAGGTCAGCTGTGAGTTTAAGGCCTAAAAGTCTGTCAAGACATGGTGCCTCCCTGAGGGGGCATCCACTCATCATGACTGGCGGTGGTTTGGGGTCTGGTCGGCAATGAAAGCTGTTTTCATATCTATCTAGGTCAGTTCATACGGGACGCATCTAAAATGACGCCAAAATGAAAGTAACACCGACATCTCATTTGAACGATATATTTACCAAAATTAAACAAGAATATCTTGAAATACTAAAGTAAATTTATTCAATAAAATCGCTTTTTGGCTTCAACCATGACCTCCAGACGACTTCGGAATCTCCTGCATCTCTTCTGGATGGTCTCCTTGTTTGAGTTGATGAATGCTACCATAATCTTTGCCATCAGTTCATCTTTGGTGTTACAAGGGGTTTTGTTGTCTCTTGCTCAACTACGTCCCACCTATAATAATCAAGTGGGTTGCCGTCAGGGGAGTTAGGTGGCAAAATGAAAGGGATGATGCGGTCACAGAAATTGTTTAACAACTATGACTGGGTTCTCCTGTTTGTGTGGCATGGTGCATAGTCCTGTTGCCAGATATGGCATCTTCCAGCAGCCACCCTCTTGACCCAGGACAGCGTTAACTCTCTCTTCAAGCCACTTGATTTCGACCTCAGTGTTGAGATTGAGACCTTCACCAACAAATTTGGGAGTTCTTTTCTTATCATAATGATAAGAGTGAGTTTTCCAAAATACCGTACCTTCATAATCGCCATTGGACTCATCCATCTCTTTCTGCATCTTCTGCACTGTGTTCAGATTGACACCCCAAACACACTGAAATGTTTGTATTGCAGTTTCCAGCGAGAATGCAAAGCAGTACAACATACTGTTTCCAAATTTCTGGCAGAGTGAACTGCGTCATAGTCTTTTTCTCACAAATAGTGCCCAACTGACCCTACTATACTGTGCAGTCAACAGAAACAAAAAATGCATATGTGCAAAATTAAAAATAAGTGGCTAGAATTTACCCATTGCACTCTGTCTAGGTCTGTTCATATCCCTCTGTCTGTCTAGGTCTGTTCATATCCCTCTGTCTGTCTAGGTCTGTTCATATCCCTCTGTCTGTCTAGGTCTGTTCATATCTCTCTCTCTCTCATATATATATATATATATATATATATATATATATATATATACGTATGTATATGTAAATATGTATGTGTATGTATGTATGTATTTGTATATATGTGCATCTTTGTGTATATATATTTTTACTTGCTTTATTCACTTTTTTACGTTGCTGTATGGGTTGATATATTTATATGTGCTTATATGTATGTGCGTATATGCATATCTGTATGCGTATGTATGTATATGTAGGTACGGGTAGCCTTGTATATATATATATATATATATATATATATATATATATATTATCAAGAGTCGTGTCTCGTCACCGTATTTTGTTTGTGTATATATATATATATATATATATGTATAAATATGTCTGGGCGCTTATGTATTATAACCTGAGTGTGTTTGGATTGTTTTATGTGAGCGGTCGTCATCACAGTTGAAGTAAACTGTAAAATGTATACATTTTTGTCTGGAGCTATCAACATCCTTTTTAACGTCATTTCAATGAAAAAATAAATTAAATAACATATGTATTTTTTATTTTCTCCTCAGTAATTCTATAATTTTAAACTTAATAGAGATTAGATTTAGATTTCTAAATAGGTAATTTTTTACTTTTAATTTTAATTTCAAATTTTATAAATCTTTTAATATCTATGATAACATTGCTTCGTTGTCAAGTTTTTTGAATTCTCATGTACTTGTATTTTGATTGATCATTCTAGCTTATGTAACAGCGTTTACTCCTAGCGAAAGATCGTTAATTAATTTGAAACTTTTAAAACCATTTATTCTACATTCAACATCATCACTTGATAAGACACCAGAAGTGTTGAAACAAAATGGCTATTTTTGTAGTGATTTTATAACATATTTATGTTATAATATTTAAATAAATAATTATATATATATATATATATATATATATATATATAATAAAAAGGCTTAACCACTAATATTCCATGGTTATAATTTATTACATTGGAATCCTAATTACAATCCAATTCATTAGACCTACGAATTCAAAAAGAAATCGGAAAAAATAACTCAGGGAATAAAAAGATAAAATTTAGTGAGAGTATATGTATGAGAGTGGGGGGCGAATGTGAAGGTTAAATGAAAGTTATAGGGAGGGGTAACAGACGAGAGAAGAACAGGAAGGCCTAAAGGTGAAGGTGGGGATTAAAATTTAACCGATAGAAGTTTTAAAGAGGGGAGGTAAAAGACAGTTTAAGTGTGTGAAATACCGATAAATATGAATATTTTCTGATGTCTAAATTCATTACTGAATTGCTGACCTAAATAAAATTAAAGACAGACACCGGAAATGATTATATACATTAGTGACAGTATTCACAATAAGACGATGTAATCTGAACTTAAAAATCAGAAGATGAGAGGGTGGGGGTGATAAAAAGGGGGGGGATAGGGGTGGACCAACTAAAAGTAAAGTGCATTTCTAAAAGGGCCGCTGTGCCATCAAGAAAATCTGACAAAAGTAATATCAATTACAGTTTACAAATATATATATATATATATATATATTTGTGTGCACAAGTGTATCATACCTATATTTTGTTAATCATCTTTTATTGGCCTGTTAACGATGTCACCTGACAGTGTTGACCTACGTATGATCTTTCGTTCTTGAAATAGATTTTATCAGTACACATAGCTTTTACACTTCTTAGCATCTTGGTTCAAAGCCTCAATTGTCTGATCATTTCTTGATACAAGCTATGAGTCATTCTATTCCCAAAGCGCCCATACTGATGATTAACTGACATGAACGGCCAAAGAAACTCAAGAGAATGCCTCTCTTTATCTTTAAATAGCGATATCAAAAACCTTTCACACCAAATGGTCATAAGCAGACACTGTTCCCTCTAACGAAATAATAAAGTGACCCCTAAGAACCCAGTTTGGGAATAAATGTTCATCCTTTTACAGTGTGAGTTTGTGCATTCTAAATGAAGCCTGTATTTTGCACTGAAATACAGACTCTTGCATCTGTTTGTTTCTTAAAGAGAAAATAGCCTTGAATTTTTTTTGTTTCAGGATATTATGAATTAAGAGTGGCAACATTATCTCCTTTCATCATCTTGATTGTGGGGCTTTAAAACCTTCAACATTATTAACAGATGTATGAAAATATATATATATATTTTTTTTTACTAATTATTCACAGGCCCAAGAGCCACTCCAGCAAGTGGGTTACTGAATGAGGTTATTGTCTGAACTTAAGGGGAAGAGGTAGTAAGTGCAGGTATATGTAAGAAAAATAAGGCTTAACCTTAGACTTGAAGAGGTTAAAATTGTAGTGATTGGAGAAGCATAATCTTGGGAGTTTTTTTCCCACAAAGTAGCAGTTCTTGGGAAGAAGCTGTCCAAATGGAACTTCCTCCTTACTAATGGAATAATAGCGATAGAGTAGCGAGAGACTTGCAACTTTTTCATTTGTGGGGAAAGGGGTTGTAGGGTGGGAAACATTTACTCCCGAGGCTGTGCAAAAGTTTCTGAACTCTATTAAGACTGGGAAGTGAGGACTGGGCAGATCCACTCAAGATATGATAGCAATAATCCATTTTTGTTCTGATCTTACTTTTCTAAATAGAGAGCACACCAGGGGGAGTCATATAAGGCACCAGTAATTTTTTTTTTCAAAACGATGAATTGTAATTTTTTTTTTTTTTTTACAATTCATTTCAGGCAAGATGATAATTCCACTAGGATGCAAGGAAGTGAAAAAAAATTTAAGTCTTTAGAAGGAACCAGAAACCCAATCCTAAACAGGAAACAAGTGATAAACCTCTAATCCTTTTTGAAAGAGCTGGGTGGAGTGTGAACTGGACGATAGGTGAACCTATCACACCTATTAAATATATATATAATCATTTTCTTAATCAATTCACCCCAAGCAAGGTGATAATACCACTAAGACACAAGGGGTTACTGAGAGTGAAAGAAAATAACAAGACTTTAGCAGGAATCAGAAACCCAATCCTAAAGCAAGGCGATAAGGCCTCTAAGATGCAAGGGGCTACTTAGAGTAAATGGGAATAAGAAGACTTTAGAAACCCAACCTTAAATAGAAGGGATAAACCTCTACATCTGTTCAAAAGATGGTGAGGAGTGTGAACCGGACAATTTTACTTTCAAGAGCTCAGAATCGGATGCAACTGTGAAGCTGATGCTCATCCTACACTCCAAACTTATAACATCCAATACTGACCTTTGATTTATCAGATACAGGTTGGCTTTTGAATAAGCATCAGAATATGGTAGCTAGAAAATTTTCAATATTGACAGAGTGATATAACCGAGTTTCATATAAAAAATATGGGTGCGGAATTTGATTTCAAATTAATTTTTTACCTGGTTCTTTCCAAATTCCTATTCTTTGTAGTTGTAAGCAGGATTTGTCCCTTTACTATCCCTGCCAGTCTTTGTTCTACCATTCATTTACATAAGCTCGTCAGGTAGATTAATTACTTTTTACATCTGTCCCTCTTGCCTTCAATTTATCTTCTGTCAAATTCTCCAAGCCCTCTTTCTTCATTATGTACCTTTAGAAATTTAAACTCTCTTTTTGATTCTAAGTATGTGTCCTTTTTGTTTCCATTTTACTTAAATCTTCCTTATTGCTCACATGTTCCATTCATGGTATAACAGGTGAAAGAGGTATAGAAGAAAGGTTTATTCTCCCAATTATTTCCCCCATTATGGGCATTATTATATTTATGATATAATAACACCATATTTCATAGATGAAACAGAATGTCTGAAAGAAAAAAGAATGACAAACTTGCTTTGTTCTCAGAGAGACTTTTATACCCCAAAGACATACACAAAATTATATATACATATATACACATCCCATGTGGAAAACAATATATCATATATCTACACAGCAAGTAGAGGCCAAAGAGAAACAAAAAGGATGGGTCTTACATATAATATGGAAATACTTCTGTATCTGGAGAAGCCATGTTTAGGACTCTGGATTCAAATGGGCTGGATACATCTACTAAGTCCCAGGTTAGGCCATATTGCATGAAGGGGAAAGAGTGAATCTTAGGTTTTCTCAATTTGAAAACTGCAAGCCAGAGTTTCTTTCTATATTTGGGGAAGACAAAGTGATGTCACTAAGTGGCCGTCATGGAATTCATGTGACTTATATCCACGAAAGGTGTGTCATGCATTGCTTTCCCTTGTCTCTCTTTCCCTCTATTTGACCTGTGAGTATTAGATTCTCCAGGCCCTCCTTTCTCTTTACATGTCCCAGAAATTAAAATTAACAAACCATTTCTTACCCCAGTTATCCGTAGAAAATCTATTCCGGCCTCTCATTTAAATTTAAATGATAACACAGACTTTGACAGCACTTTTTCCTTTTTTTTTTCATGTGCCATGTCCCTTCAGGACGTAGGCGATTATGGCTCTCCACTTCCCCCTATCCCTTGTAGCTTAGTTTCGTCATTCTGACACCTTCTCCAGACCATGTTCTGTCATCCAATTGATTCAGCCCGCCAGGTATGTCATGTGTTGCTTTCCCTTGTCTCTCTTTCCCTCTATTCAACCTGTGAGTATCAGATTCTCCAGGCCCTCCTTTCTCATTATGTGTCCCAGAAATGTCATCTGCCTCTTCCTACTGATGTAAATTCCGCAGACTTTATTGCAATTAAATTTTCATGTTTCTTAATACTTTATTTAGATTTTGGAAGGCATATTTTGCTGTTCTAATACACATTCTGTGATTCTAAATTCTTTTTCAAATTGCAAATGACAGTTTTAGATCCGTTCCCTTTTTGTGCAATGCTGCTGTTCTCATTTCTCATTGCCACTGGGCATTTTCAGAACCTTTTTAACATCACTTTGAATGACATTATGCCAATAGAAATTCATGAAGCCTCTGGAAAGGATCAGAAAATAATTCTTATCTTTATGTCTTGTCCTTATTTTCATTCTGAGAACACATAGAATTTTTTTTTAATTTGTTTATAGAAGAGCTGCAAACTGAAAGTTGATTTGAAGATCTCTTTTTCATAACCATTTTTTTTTCTCATGTTACAAAGTGGATTCTTATCTTAAATCAGTATATATTAAAATTTCCATGTTGTATAGGTACCTCCAAAAATTTTCTAAAAAAAGTGCATAACATGATTAAGAAGGGCTCAAAAGGTCTTATCCTCAATTTTTTTAAAAATCTTTTCTAAGGTGTTCAAAATTTTGGTTAAAAGTCATGCTTGTTGCGTCAATGGTGGACCTAAGATTAGTATGGGAAACTGCTTTTTTTTTGGTGTTAAAAACACATTATTTTGGAAATTCTTGCAAAAATCAAATAATTGACATATATTAATGAAATTTTCAGGTCTTATTAACAAATGAATGGGATTAGTTTTTAAATGTCTTTTTTTAAGAAATCCTTCGTAGAAATATTTATTTTTTTTACATCTGTATCCTTGCTTTGATGAAATTTTGAGAAATGAAATTTCAGTCTCTTCATATTGATCCTAGTGAAAAGCAGGAATCCTCGAAGAATTCAAATCATCAATAAATTTATTGAAAAATCTGCTTTGAATCATAAAATAAAACTGCAATAAAACTATGAAATTACTTAATTAGAAAAGCTTTTAATTGATTTTATAAATAAGATATATTAAGGACACTATTGTCTTAACATTTTTTCAATGAATAATGAATTTTTACAAGAATTCTTTTTATTTTTTTTATTTTAGTTACAAAAATTTATTAAATTTTCAATCTTTTAAAGTTCTGTATTAATTTCAGCAGTTTTGATATTATTAGTATTATTAAGACAAAACTACATTTACTAAACACAAATGGAAAAGCTTAATATTAAAATAATTTTGAATTTTTTTTTATTAGTGTATAAATGTGCTGTTTTTATGTAACTATGGGTGACCATACATAACATTATGAGAAAATAACAGTCATGACTACAGTAAATTTAAAGCCAAAATTTCTAAAATTCAATAAAACATTAGATTACAGAGAATATTTTCCTAAATTTTTAAGATGTCAGTACTAAAAATTAAAAGACTACTTGTGCCATTTTCATGTTTTACAGATAAAGTCTCCATAGAACAACGTTAGACCTGTCATCATCTTGTGAAATGTATCAACACAGCAAATGGCAGTTAAAAACAAGACTACTGTTGGGCTAAAAAAATGCATTTCTATGATATTTTAAACTTAAACTAAAACATATTTGTTTCAAATCAGATTAATTATATTTTAAATCAGCTAATATTCCTCCAATAAAATTTCGGAAAATATATTTTATATTTGGAAGATTTTTTTTTTTAATGAAGTGAATTAAATTGCAATAAAAGAAAGACTTAAAAAGAGAACTAATCAGCTGATTTAGAAAAAAAAAACTGAAATTAGTTTAAAGTATTTTACTTATTGAAAATATGTAATGTAACCAATTAGCTTTAAATTAAAATTAAAATAAGTTTCAAGAAAGATTTTTCATTTTTAAAAATTCATTTTAAACCTTAGATATTGTTATTTTTTCTTTTTTTGTGGAAGTACCTAATGTTATATATTCTGAAAAGTCTTACAATTATTTACATCACCTTAGATATGGACAGAGTGATATAGGATCCAAGTAAAGATATCATTTGACTATATATATATATATATATATATATATATATATATATATATTCATTCTGTAGAAGAGACAAAATTAATAAAAAGAGACATGCATATTTATATATACAAACTGTATGCATACAAAAGAGCTTTATTTTCACATATTAAAGCTCACAGACATTACATATAACATGTAGAAACAGAGGAATATATATATATATATATATATATAGCATCTAAGTTGCATCTAGCTATTTCAACAGTAGCTCTTGATTCAATATAATTACTCTACTTTAGGTCTGTAGAAAATGTCAGACTGAGTTGGTGCAATGAATTGCTCCCCTGGAGGTTAGCATCAGCCATGCTGATGGAAGACAATAATTGTTTTCTATGATCACTAAAGCATAGCCATTTCATTTTGAAGGTATTAAAATTTACAGGTCATTTCTTGCCCCAGGTAACAACTGATTGTATGTAATTTTTGAAGGCAGCTGCCAGTTTTACCTTGTTGGACCTATCAGACTGTATATATGAAAATATGACATATAAATTTCTATATATGAGAATGACATATAAATTTTTATATATGAGAATGACATATAAATTTCTATATATGAGAATGACATATAAATTTCTATATATGAGAATGACATAAAAATTTCTATATATGAGAATGACATATAAATTTCTTTATATTAGAACAATGTTGGGTAACTGAATCAGAAAATGGAAAAAATTCTATGTAACATGTTTTATCCGCTAAAATGACTTCATTAGACTGAAGTCATTTTCTTTTTTTTCTTTTTTTAAGCTTATCACCCCAAGCAAGGCTGGAAGCCACTAGGACGCAAGGGGTTACAAAAGGTTTGGAGGAAGAACAGATAGGAGTGGTAAAGGAGAGGATGTGGAGAAAGATAGTGGATCGATCAAGGCAAGGGGGTTACAGAAGATTTGGAGCAAGAGCAGATAGGAATGAAAGGTGAAAGGATGTGGAGAAGGGAAGTGGATAGATCAAGGCAACTGGAGATGTCGATTGACGTTACACTTAAATAGTTGGTGATTGTATTTGTCAGGGAACCAGGAATAAGGAAGGGAGTTCCACAGGCGAGATGTGCGAGACATGAAGCTATTGGAGTAGAAGAGATGTCTATATTTTAAAGTTTCAACGATGAATAGCTGGGAACGGGATGCCAGCCTCGTAGGACGTTTAAATTCATGAGGCCTAGGAACCAGCGAAAGCAGCTGCTCGGAGCAATTACCGTGAAAGTATTTATAAGAGAGCGACTGCAGACGAGATGACAGGATGGAATTATATATATGTAAGGGGAGGGGAGATTTTTTCTATTTTGTCATTCAATTCCTCATTATATACATTTATGTATGCTAAATAAATATGGAATACAGATTAAAGTACTGATGTTTTGTGATTTGTGGTGGTTATGCTTGAAACATTCACCGACATAAAAAAAAAACCAAATGCCCTCATATTTCCATTCCAAAAATCTCAAATGACAGATCAATTATGTTTGTTGACGACTTTGCGAGGAAACGTGCTTCATGAAAGCCAATCAATAATTCTGGGTTGAGTTGCTTTTTCTTTTTTGGTTTTTCATAATTCTAAGAGATTTTTTGTTGCTGTATTTGTTTCCAGATAAAGGGATAAACATATTTTTTAACAAATTAGCTCCTCCACACCTGTCTTTACTTCATTGCCTTGTCAGAAGATCACAATTAAATCAATAACAAAGAAAATAAGTTTAAAAATAAAATACAGACACTGAATAAAAAATTTAGATATTTTTGGATTTAATATTCAAATCTTTACTTTTCAGATTATGAGAAATATATATTTATTTTGGAAGAGGCTATTTTGCAGGTCCCGGAAAAATAGACAAATATTAAGCTTATTTTACTGATCTCTGTAAAATAGACCCCAAGGTTATTCTGCCGGTAAATATTTTTATTTTTATGAAGGCAGCTAATAATAAAAATAACAACACACACATTTAACACAGAACTTTCTTTATTTTCACCGTCAACTGTTAAGACAATTTAAAATCTTTTCCACAATCAGTTGTTAAAATGCAAGTTAAAATCAATTATTCATCTTCAATTATTGGAAGAACTATAGAAGTCTCTGAATATTTTAAGTACTTCAGGCATAACAGTCTCTGCAAATCCCAAACTTGTCCTTAAGCATGGTTCTCTTGCCAGTATTCTTCAGGTGCACCCACTGAAGACAACAGTCACAGACCATAGAATCCATGTTGTTCAAGTCCTCCCAGCACAAGTGCACATCACGGATTTGTAATATTTCAGTTTTTCTTCTTGTTCAGAAAATGAACTGAAAGTATCTCCGACATGGAGTTCCATAGCTACTGAATGAATATTGTTTAAATGTTTCATATATATATATATATATATATAGTTGAATTGATGTGAGTTTGTGACCCTGGGTTTCATGCTATTTGCGATCGTCTGACCTAGGGTCACAAACTCACATCAATCCAACTAAATATGTTAGCTCTAACACTGATATTGAGTGCTTTCCAATAAGTACCACACATATATAATATGTAAACAATATAAAAAATTGCATATATATATATATATATATATATATATATATGCAATTTCTTATATATATTATATATTATATATGCCCTAGTAAAATAGACAACAAGGCTATTTTGCAGGTAAATATAAATAGTGTTTTAGAATCAAGATCATATATATATTTATAAACATACACATTTCACACACACATATATATATGTGTGTGTGTGTGTGTGTATGTATGTATATAAAATATATATATATATATATATATATATATATATATTTATTTATTATAATTTTATCATATAGACAAAACCATTTTTTTGGTTTTGTCTATATGATAAAATTATAATAAATAAATAATTATCACTCTACTATCTGTATTGAGCTCTTTTTTGAATTAACGCTGCGAACGTTTGAATTTATATATTACTTTTGTTCTCATCGCATCAGATATATATATATATATATATATGATCTTAATTCTAAAACACTATTTACATTTACCTGCAAAATAGCCTCCTTGTGCATTTTACTGGGGCCGACAAAATAGTCTCTTCACTTTTTTAACAAAAATAATAAAAAAGGATGTCAAATTGAAAGAGAAGGAAAACAAGAGAAATGCTGTCAAAAGAACAATGGTAATTTCTTTTTCATTTTAAAAAGAGAACCGAACAACATTCAGTAATAAATAGTACTTTAGTTAAAATGAATAAAAGTTAAAGAACTGCAAAAATTTTGTTTGAGTCCTTTAGGTAAGATGGAATCTTAGAATTAGTTTTATAATCATTATTCTACAGTTAACATGTATACATACATCATATGACTCATTCATCGGAGGAGTGGCATATTCAACAAAAAATCAGAAATTGCTTTTTTCACGGCAAATTATTCATTATGTCATATCCAAGTATTTTACAAAGAATTAGAGCTGATAACACAATATTTCAAACTCAATTTAGTTTTATAGTTCGTAACCATGCAATGAGATTAGGTAACATTTGTCTGCAGAATATCATTACATTATTGTTACATAATGATAGTGAAATCATTAAGGTTTTTTGTGAAAAACATTTTATTTTTGGTCATATATTAATTTAAAATATTCCTTTTTACAGGCATTATTTTTTAAATGGAATAAGATCATTCTAAATTTCAGAATTTTGCTATTTCCCATCAAAATGACTGGAAGAAAGTGATCTAAAAACAATGGAAAAGAGAGGTAACAAAGCAATTAAAAAACAACAGTTGAAAAAAGAGGTAACAAAGCAATTAAAAAACAACAGTGGAAAAGAGAGGTAACAAAGCAATTAAAAAACAACAGTGGAAAAGAGAGGTAACAAAGCAATTAAAAAACAACAGTGGAAAAGAGAGGTAACAAAGCAATTAAAAAACAACAGTGGAAAAGAGAGGTAACAAAGCAATTAAAAAACAACAGTGGAAAAGAGAGGTAACAAAGCAATTAAAAAACAACAGTGGAAAAGAGAGGTAACAAAGCAATTAAAAAACAACAGTGGAAAAGAGAGGTAACAAAGCAATTAAAAAACAACAGTGGAAAAGAGAGGTAACAAAGCAATTAAAAAACAACAGTGGAAAAGAGAGGTAACAAAGCAATTAAAAAACAACAGTGGAAAAGAGAGGTAACAAAGCAATTAAAAAACAACAGTGGAAAAGAGAGGTAACAAAGCAATTAAAAAACAACAGTGGAAAAGAGAGGTAACAAAGCAATTAAAAAACAACAATGGAAAAGAGAGGTAACAAAGCATAAACGAAATAGCTCCAATTTGTTCAACTTAGGAAACTTAGCATTGCAGCCAAAGTATTCTAAAATGCTGCCAATAACAAAGGAGAAAATGAAAAATACCAAACAACAAATCAAATATAGTATCAAAATTTATATTATTTTTATTTGTTATGTAACTAAATACATAATTGTCAACATTGTTTCCATAAAACTTGATATTTCCTGTAATAAATTCTTAATAAATATTATTATTGTTATTATTTTACTTAAATGTTAGGTAGGCCTACATTTACAATTCTTCACGGCTGACCATGAAAAGAATGTTGATCAAAACTGCCTAAAACCTTTAAGCGCGTATTGCCGCAAAATTATGAAATGTTCAATATGCCCCTCCTCCGCTGAACACGTCATATATATATTCCAAAGGTTGACATAGCTGGGATTAAATTGAGGCTAAACTCTTTATAAAATGCTCCTATGGCATGTGTCTGAAATAGCCCATGACAGCTAGGTCCAGTTCCAACCTGGAGATTAGGTGAAGGTAGACAACTGGCACCTCATAGTCAGTTTGGCTTAGTTTATAAAACGTTGGTTAAATAAATCAAATTACCTATCATGATTTCAATCCCTGTAGTCAAAAAATGCTATACACTCCGGTTCAGGTTAAATCAACAAGATTGTAATGTCCATACTTTGGTTGTTCTTGTCAAAATGAATTAGTACATTTGGTAAATTGCGATAACCTCTTTAGTAGGACCATGTGCAGAAATGATCATCATATGGGAGGCTTGAATTAAGAGAAAAAAAACATCAGGCCTAAGACGAAACAATTTTGCTACTTACTAGCACTATATCTGCTGTGAAAAGTCATATACGTTTATTCAAACGAATAAAGCATATGAGTAATATTAGGTCTAAGGTTCCACGTGTTCACCCTGGAATTGGCATTATGGATAATTATGTACTGGTCTTAGTCTAAGAGGTACCAAAGTATTCTTTGGATTTGGTAGCACATCAGAACATTAGATGATCTAGATGCCTTGATCGTTGACCTAAAAGGTGGCCTCATACCAACCAAGTTCAGAATTGAGCCTCAAAGAATGTTGGTCATTGTGTTTGCATAAACTGGAAGTGAAGTCAACTAAATGGCATGAAATTATCTAACTGCCGAACCCATGAGCGAGAATATATACCATAACAGCTGATGTCAATTTGATGGTGTGTAGAAGTAAATAAATCATTTTTATATGACAAATGTATTCTCATAATCTCATCTGATATTGTTTAGGCAAAATTGTTCAATCCCTGTGTCAAGTAGTAAAAAAAATCATGCAGTGAAATCGATGAACAATATCACAAAGATAAATTAATGAGATCTCTCTTCACATGGAATAAGAACAGTCTACACTGTGGATTGAATAAAGTGTTTTCAAAATTTCAAAAGTTGTGACAGTAACAGCCAAGATGAAAACATTCTTCTTCTATTAGCTGTGTGTCCTTTCAGCATGTTGACTATCACGGCTCTTGCAGCCATGTTTATGGGTTTCTCTCTTGTTCAGCTCATTGGAAATCAATGTGCAATACATGCTTGTCAAAATGGCTTTGTTACTTTCACCAGCTACGAACACTGAATGAAGGGAATCTTCTATTTCTATGAAGCGGACATCAACCTTGAGAGATGATGCGAATTGCTTTGTTCTGGCTAAGCAGGCATCTGAATTTGGAGAGCTAAAAGTTTCTGACACATTAATGGACAATTGTCAGCTCACCTGATCTGCAATGACAAGTGGGCATCAATTGATGGATGGACAAAACAAGACATAAAAAAAGAAAATAAATTTTAGATCAAAGGATGGGCATATTTTCCTGAATCGGAGATAAAGCCAATTAGTGTCCTGTTAAATTGAGTATAATTTTCAAACACAAAGATCTTTGAAAAAAAAAAAAATTTATTTTATTAAGAAAATAGAGATAGCTGAAATTTCCAGGACACATAATGAGGAAAGAGGGCTCAGAAAATTGAACACTCACAGGACATACTGAAGATAGAATGAACAGAGAGATACAGCAAGTAACCTACCTAATGAGCCTGATGGCAGAACAGTGAGCAAGAGGAACAGTGACAAGACAAACATTGCTAAGAGTTCTGAAGGATTGGAAGCTGTGGAGAGGCATGAATGTCTACATTCTGAAGGGACATATCATATAATAATAATACAAGGACAACTAGGAGTGTCTTAGATACACTTGCTGTTGCTATATCCTCATTACATGTGGTATACCTATGACCTAGGTTACGGGATTTGGATCAGGGTCATATATATCAGGAGGTGGGTGCTTGAAAGTTTTCAGTTGAACCAAGTAGCTCTTAAAAATATTCAAATGTTTGTTGATTTGTTCAGATTTTTGGGATGTCGGTCTGGCTGAGAATATTTCAGTAATCCATTTGTACAAAGATGTCAATGTTTAAAAATATAAAATCATTTTGTTTCTAGGAGGTGGATTGGAGATCCATTTTGCTTTTCACTTAGAAAGCGTTTTGGCTTTCTCCCATTTACTCTTTCCCAAATTGTAGGCTCTTTGAAATATTCCAAGGAGTTTTAGTTTCCAAATTCTCATTTTATTTCTCCTTTTGGCCTTTTTATTGAGACCTGTTTGCCGTCTTCTCTTACCTGCTCGATTTCAAACAAGAAGCTTTTTAAATCTTGTGTTTCGCTGCCATCCAATAATGTCCATTGATTTGAATCAATTGATCTCTTCCAGAAAGGTAATTGGGATGGACTCTCTACATGCTTGAGAAAGAAATTTCTGAACTTGACAAACAATTGTAATTAATGATTTATCAATTAAGAAAAGCTGCTCTCACGTTTAAGAAGCTAAATAAAAGTCAATAATCGAACAATAAACTCTTACGCTAAATTGCATGTTCAATTAACTGGAGTAATCTAATTATTCTGCAATTAAACCTGATTTCTTGTGAGTGGTAAGTCTCTTCAGAAAATATGCAATATTCTTTTCTCTTTATCTAAACTCTCACCTACCACTGCCATTTATGGAATCCATCAATTGCCAAAGATTGTTCTTGTCTTTGTGAAGAAAATTTATGTTTTTTTTTTTTTTTAAATATCATTAATAGAGAATAATGATCAGTGATCTTCAAAGTATACATTTGTATGTAAAAACTAATTAAACTAATTAAAAGCCAACATTAGAAAGTGTGAGAAGGAAGAAAGAAAAATATACAGCAACAATGTTTCATAAGTTGATCCTACAAGCCACTGCTTGTGAATTCGGTATTTATCACAGAGTTCAGCATCAACATAGATTTGTTTTAAGCTGTTAAACTAAGATGCCTTCCAGAACCTAAGCAAAGTATTAAGAAACAGGAAAATTTCTTTAGAAACAGTGCTGAGCTGATATTCAATATAAGTTCTTCTCTATGACAGCGAATGCTGCACGATCTTCTCAAAGATGAAGAGATTTGAGGCAACAGAAAAATGTAGTTCTTCATAAGGATATACTGAGAATACCAAAAGGGCTGAACACAAGAATAACGGTGACATTTTAAGGGAGACGGGAACAAAAAGGACAATTATACTTAGCATCTGATGGAGATGGTCCAAATTTCTAGGGCACATAATGAGGAAAGAGGGCTTGTAGAATTTGGCACTCACAGGACATACAGGAGGCTAGAGAGAAAGAAGGAAAGTAACCTAACAAGCTTGTGCCAATGGATGGTAGAACAAGGACTGGGAGCAATGGTGAAAACCTTAC
Organism: Acanthosepion esculentum; assembly: GCA_964036315.1. Classification (NCBI taxonomy): domain Eukaryota; kingdom Metazoa; phylum Mollusca; class Cephalopoda; order Sepiida; family Sepiidae; genus Acanthosepion; species Acanthosepion esculentum. Next base: position 74,662,816 of record OZ038512.1, read on the forward strand.
AAATAGTTACATAGGAAGTTGTGGAGAGCCATGTTCGCCATATTTAAAAAAAGGACTCTTGCCATATTGCAGTTTTCTGACAATGATTCTCAGATATGAGATACTTCCCTCCTCGATTTAACATGAGGAAATTTGGACATTTGTATGACTTATTTGAGTCAGAAGTATAATGAAAACGTGTAAATTGCAAGATGACAATTTCAAATTGAGGAGCAACTGAGAAAAATTGTAATCACAAGAGAAGGAATGTGTCTTGAGACTCTGAGAATCTTTGTAGATTATTCTTGCAATATTTTTATTCTCTTTTGTATCAATTTCGGTTAAACTTTTTTCTGACTTCATTTTTCTAAACTTTAAGGTAACTCTAAATTCAATTTGTTAGCTGTCTTCATCTGATAACTTGTTTAAACTGAGAAACTGACTTTGACATTGACCCAACAAGAATTGAAATGTTAAATCCAAAAACAAGACCAAACTCTTTAGAACATATACACCGTTGTGCAAATGAATTGAAACAAAATGAATCATTCCATTATTATTTACTATTTTTTTGTATTTTTCAAATGAAACATTACCCAGTGCACGTTAGTACTTCATATGTCCATTCCACGAAGTCGTTCCTTACAGACTGGCCACAGATTCTCGATTGAATTTAAATCAGGAGAACTTCCGGGCCAGTCTATACTACTTTGATTTGATTACTGGTAAATGCTTGCCAGTGTGTTCATGCAACATTACAATTTTCATATGCTTCCTTGGAGTAACGTCTATTGCAGACCATGGACATAAGACAACTAATCGACAGTCAAGACAATAGTGTCTAGGTGTGATAAAAATCTGATGCAATCACAGACCAAACAAATTTCATCATGCACACTGAAAATAGATTCATATTACTGCACATCACTGCAAATGACCTAATCTGAGGAAAAAATAGAAATCGGTTACACCCTGTCACTCCGGGGGGGTCTAAAACTGACCGTATGGTGAAAGAAAGGAAACTAAAGCGGTTGTTTCTATTAATTTGCACACGGGTTTATATAATGCTTTTGTAAATACCTTATGAGTATGTTACAGAAACTATACACGAAAATAGATTCATATTACTGCACATCACTGCAAATGACCTAATCTAAGGTAAAAGAGGAACCGATTACACCCTGTCACTCCAGTGGGTCTAAAACTGGCCGTATGGTGAAAGAAAGGAAACTAAAGTAGTTGTTTCTATTAATTTGCACAAGGGTGAACATTTGAAAAGAGACATGATCTCCCAAATGGCACCTCAGTTTGGATTATACTTAGACTCTATAGAATTGGATTATACTTAGACTCTATAGAATTGGATTATACTTAGACTCTATAGAATTGGATTATACTTAGACTCTATAGAATTGGATTATACTTAGACTCTATAGAATTGGATTATACTTAGACTCTATAGAATTGGATTATACTTAGACTCTATAGAATTGGATTATACTTAGACTCTATAGAATTGGATTATACTTAGACTCTATAGAATTGGATTATACTTAGACTCTATAGAATTGGATTATACTTAGACTCTATAGAATTGGATTATACTTAGACTCTATAGAATTGGATTATACTTAGACTCTATAGAATTGGATTATACTTAGACTCTATAGAATTGGATTATACTTAGACTCTATAGAATTGGATTATACTTAGACTCTATAGAATTGGATTATACTTAGACTCTATAGAATTGGATTATACTTAGACTCTATAGAATTGGATTATACTTAGACTCTATAGAATTGGATTATACTTAGACTCTATAGAATTGGATTATACTTAGACTCTATAGAATTGGATTATACTTAGACCCTATAGAATTGGATTATACTTAGACTCTATAGAATTGGATTATACTTAGACTCTATAGAATTGGATTATACTTAGACTCTATAGAATTGGATTATACTTAGACTCTATAGAATTGGATTATACTTAGACTCTATAGAATTGGATTATACTTAGACTCTATAGAATTGGATTATACTTAGACTCTATAGAATTGGATTATACTTAGACTCTATAGAATTGGATTATACTTAGACTCTATAGAATTGGATTATACTTAGACTCTATAGAATTTTTGTGCATGAAGATCTGGTTTTGATCTTTGGTTTCACTATCGGTCTTTTGAATAGAAGTAAAGGTTTATCCATTGTTTTCTGTTTAGGATTGGGATTCCTTCAAATGCCTTTTCATTCTCTCAGTAGTCCCTTGTGTCTCGGTGGCATTATTGCCTTGCTTGGGGCGAATTGATTTTAAAAAAAGGAATGCAATGAAATATCCATATTATATTTGGCTGGTTGGATCTAGCCAGCCCATCTAAATATAAAAACAGATAAATCCAATTTGTTAATTTCTGTCTGAATTTTCATGATGAAAATTTATTATTTACAGTCAGACTAATGTCCTTATCTTTGTTGTCATTATTACAATGTTTCAGCCACTGTACTCTCCGGCTTTCTTCAGGAGTCCTGTGGGATAATAATCTAGAGGATTAAACTATTGGTTCTTGAATTTGGTGGTATAGTAATACCAAGTTAAATCCCTAGGCTGAGTAGTAGATCCAGACTTAGTAGAAAAACTAGCAAAAACTGAGCAGTTTAAAAAAAAAAGAAGACATCCTTCGTCATTACAGTCTACCTCAAGAGATTAAATAAAGGGTTCAGTTCAAAATTCCTTGAGAGTGATGTAAAGAAGGCCAGAGAGCACGATTTTGATTTTATTTAGGGAAGGTTTTTGAAAAATTATATTATTATACAAATAGTGCTTAACTATAGCAGCATTATGATAGACTGATATAATTTAAAATTAGATTCAATTAACGTTCAGTATACACACAGGACCTGAAGATTGCATTTGGCATGAAACTCTGAGTAGTGCAAATGGTGTAGGGTATTTATATTAATTAATATATATACTTTATAACTCTGTTATATAATATTGAGCACTATTTCTATAACACCAGCACTTTGTGTGCAATATACATACATACACATATATATATATATATATATATATATATATATATATATATATCTACTCATAGATATACATTTTGTTTCTCAGTGTTCAAGAGTTGTACCAAACTGTACCAAAATCTCTTTTTGTTATTAGCATAAATTTTAACTCACTTATACATCCAGCACTGTTTTATATTCCACTATCATGCTGCAAGTGCTACTTTTTATATATATATATATATATATATATATATATATATATATATATATATGAAACTAAAAATGCTAATGCGCTAGAACCTTTCTACCTAGGTTTCACCTAACAGATCATCTGGATTACTCTGGCAAAAGAGGGTTGACCCAAAAGACATTTTATTGAAAAAATATCAACCAGAAAGAATAAAAAATAGCTTAAAAGCAAAAGACCAAGAAAAACAAAGGAGGCTAGACCAACAGTTATTTTATTGGTAAAACGGCCAACTAAAAAAAAAATAATATATATATATATATATTATGTAAAATATTAGTGGTCAATATATATGTAATTGGCCCTGATCTGTCATCTCGTCTGCAGTCGCTCTCTCACAGACACGATGTTGCCTCGCTCTGTCTTTTTTACAAATACTTTCACGGTAATTGCTCCGATGAGCTGCTTTCGCTGGTTCCTCGGCCTCATGAATTTAAACGTCCTATGAGGCTGGCATCCCGTTCCCACCCCTTCACCGTTGAAACTGTTAGATGCAGACGTCTCTTCTACTCCAATAGCTTCATGTCTCGCACATCTCGCCTGTGGAACTCCCTTCCTTATTCCTGGTTCCCTGACAAATACAATCTCCAACTATTTAAGTGTAACGTCAATTGACATCTCCAGTTGCCTTGATCTATCCACTTCCCTTCTCCACATCCTTTCACCTTTCATTCCTATCTGCTCACGCTCCAAATCTTCTGTAACCCCCTTGCCTTGATCAATCCACTATCTTTCTCCATATCCTCTCCTTTACCACTCCTATCTGCTCTTCCTCCAAACCTTCTGTAACCCCTTGCATGCTAGTGGCTTCCAGCCTTGCTTGGGGTGATAAGCTTAAAAAAAAAAAAAAAATATATATATATATATATATATATATAAAATACTAGTGGTCAATATATATGTATGTGTATATATATATATATAATTCACAGACAGTACTGTTTCGCTGTATCACAACTCCTCAGTGCGACTAGACTTCCGAATGCCTCAAGACAGGATTGATATATAAATTTCCAAGAGGATAGAATCCAGGTAGAACTCAATGTCCAGGACAGAGTAAGAATATAATATAAAAGGCTCAAACACTAATATTTCATTGTGTTCTTTTTGAATTTATAGGTTTGATGAATTAGATCGTGATTACGATTCCAATTTAATAAATTATAACCCTGGAATATTAGTGTTTGAGCCTTTTATATTATATATATATATATATATATATATATATATATATATAATGTTATTCCCATATTGGTAATAATCTCTTTTCAGTTTCAATCTATCTCTGCCCATTCTCCTCATTGCACCAGGCACATATTCGTCAGCTAAATATACAACTGAGTTGAGTATCTTTTCCCTTGAAATGCCTGAGGATGGTGAGACAAATGTATAAAAAATTTAACATTTACTTGAAACTTTTAGTCACAGGAGAGCAGCAATATTTGAATATTGTTTTTTTTCTTAATATATTTGTTATTTATATATATATATATAGAGAGAGAGAGAGAGTGAGATCTTTCAAGTGTCCGTTGTGTCCTGTGATGATTCTGGTTCTAGAATGGTGGGTATATTATAAAAGACAACCAGCACTGTTGGCGCTGGTACCACTTCATGTGGTTCTTGAAGATGATATTAAGTTAAGACAATTGAACTTGGATGGCACAATGCCAGCTGCCCACTGATGCTCTATTGGTGAAAGGCAGTTTGTATTGGACTTGTCGTCATGGCACAGCTGACTTTCCAGTCTCACCTGTTCAGAGGAAGATGTTCAAGACAGGTGGGGTTTATTACACACACAAACACTTGACCCATTCTCATGATTTAGTCATATTTTTCACTTTGCACATTTATTGTTCATAGTTTGTTTTGAATTAGAAAAATTAAACTTTATGTAAAATTTATTAAAATTTAATTAGTTCTTTAAAAACAGACATTTTAAAAGTAAATATCAATATATACAAAAATATATACAACAAAGGGAGGTAGGTCATCCTGGGTAAGACATTAAACTACATCCGCGTCCTGGGTAAGACGAGAAGCTACATCCAGCAGCAAGGCCTCTGATCAGGAGGTTTTGAGGAGCATGGAACCACCTCTTAATTGCTGGTGTTCCCAGGTCCACCCTGACCCAAGGTAATAGCACCTGTTAGGGTCCCAGCTATGGAAAAAGGTTAACTATTACCAGCAATAGTTTTTTGAAAAAAATTATTACCAGAAACAAATTTTTGATAAAACAAAATATTATCAGCAATAAAAAATTTTGTCAGCATTAATTTTTTATTGCTGATAATATTTTGTTTTATCAAAAATCTGTTTCTGGTAATATCTAAACTAAAGAATACATATTCTATTTATATGAATCTATCCTAAAAATGTCGGCATTAAATAACCCATTGAGGTTAATATGCCGTAAAACAAAATAAACCAAACCAAAGGGACGTAGGAAGAGCAAGGATGTGAAAAAGAGAAAATTAACAGTGTCATTTTGGAAGCATTAAAATTTACAAGCCATTTCTTGCTCCATTTAACAACTGATAGGAGGTTATTTTCAAGAGCAACTTCTAGTTTTAGTTTATCAGACCGATTCATCATCCTGGGTCAGTCAATAAACTAAGTCCAACAGCAAAGCCTCTGGTCAGGAGGTTTTGAGGAGCATGGAACCACCTCTTAAATGCTGGTGTTTCCAGGACCACCCTAACCTGGGGTGCTATCAACTCTCAAGATCCTAGCTATGGGCAAATAATTAACCCCCCAAAAGGGGTCAAAGCACTATGAAATAGGTTTTAATCCCGGCAATATATTTTTGGGGAAAAATTATTACCAGCAGTACATTTTTGAAAAAGAAAAAATATTACCAGAAATACATTTTTGGAAAAAAAAATTTTACCAGCAATAAAAATCTTGCCAACATTAAATATTTCATTAAGGTTGGTATACCATCAAACAAGACAAACCAGACCAGACCAATCCAATTTAGTGTTAAGACAGGAGTAAATACTTGTGTCATTAACGTAAACACCAAGTTGGGAACTCTTTACCCCATCTTTGTTGTTAGCCCAACTTTTTGGCTGTTGTACACACTGGCCTTCATTAGGTGTTTGTTGTTTCAGGGAATTTTGAAAAGAACCCATACTCTATAAAGGTAAATTCTTTTTGTTCTACTGTCCATGTCCAGTGATATCTTGGCCAGTTAACATTTACTACTGCTCCGTTATTGCTTTCACTATTTCTACTGAGTTTGAATATGTACTACTTGGCCCAGGGATTGAACTCATAATTTCTGTGTTACCAAATTCAAGAACCAATATTTTAATTGACTAATCTATTGTGGCTGATGAAGGCTGGAGAGAACAATGGCCAAAACATTAGGATAAGAACAAAAAAGAGAGAGTCAGTAGTCTGCATATAATTGCAATACCTAGACTTTAAGCCCGATACTAGATTGGCTGCAAGGTCGTCTCATCCCTTGACACTTGAAATGGCTAGATGTAACCGTAAGTTTTATGCTAACAGTTTCTTTTCTCGCACTTCTTACTTGTGGAACTCTCTTCAGGCTTCTTGCTTCCTAGTTTGATCTTCAAAAATTTAAATGCAATGTCAATATTTTTATTAATTCCTGTTCTTTTATTGTTCTTTTTCTTCTTAATAGTCTTTTTTTTTCTTTTGTAACACTTAGTAACACCTTGCATCTTAATGGCTTTATTGTCTTGCTTGGAGCAAAATGATTAAAAAAATTATAAAAATTGTAAATAACTTGTTTTCTGTTGTTATATTTCGACATTTCATCTTTGGGATAGAGATTGAAAATAATTCATCACCCATGTTTTTGGTCTAATATGGCTCCTCTGTATATAAATATATATAAAATTTATGTACGTGTCAAATTCACTTATTTTCTAAAATGTTGAAATAGCTTACAATTGTTAATGCTTTTCTGTTGCAATCTTGGCCAAAGCTGGTCGTCCCAGACCTGGCAGATGGGGAATGTGCTGATGGCACGACCAGCTTCTCTTCATTTGTAGCAAGTCACTTATTTAAGATGTAATCTGCAACAAATCTTTCACAAAGCACAAATCTGCATTGGCCACTTTGTTTAGTTTGACAGGCTGAGGAAGATAAACTGTTTAAATACCATTTCCTTTCTGACATATATGAATTTGTAACTGTTGCTGTCATGGTGTCTAGGATTATTGGTCCTGAAGAGCTCAAGTTTATTTGCTAAAGAGGTTCCATCGTCGTTCCTCTCCATGTCAACCATGTGAAACCACATGGCTACTCCAGAGAATTTCATTTGCAGCAATTCATTGCAATGCACTTGCCATTATGACTGCAGGGTGTCTTTGGATTAATATATTAAATATGGAAGGTTCAGGATATTTGCCAACATGTAGAGTATTGAGATGAAAGCAATATCAACAAGGATCAACATAGAAAAGAAAATTATCCC
>OZ038512.1:74673011-74675511 GCA_964036315.1 Acanthosepion esculentum
TTTAATTAAAATTCATTATCATTGTGGTGATAAATAACAACATTTAGGATAGCATTCAAACTTTATTTTTCAATAATATACATTATACTGTATTTTATTTGTTGTGTTAAGTAACAAAACATTTACGATGACATAAAATCTTTATTTCTCATTACAGAATAAAAATCTTAAGAGACACACATGCATAATTAAAACCCTTCAAAATTACTATCATAAATGTCATTTACAGTTTCGTCATATGGGTCCCAATCAGTCATCTTATACTAAGGATATCAGATAAAATCATGAAAATTTTCCTAGATTTTGGGTCTCATCTTATCTATAGGTCACCTTATACATTGAAATATTTGGTTATATAAAAATAATGAAAATGATAATTGATAGTCAGTTACTGTTACCTCCACCTCCTGATGAGTGGACTGAATGATTACAAAAAGGTTTTGTCTACAAAACTCTGGAATTGGGGTGCTGAATATAACCTCAATCAACTAAGTGACAAATTTTATATTTGTATAATCTATCTATCTATATCTATCTATCTATCTATCCACACTTTATTGCTCTGTTTCATTTGATTGAGCACTGTTTTGTTTACACTATGAATTAAATACTTATTTGCTTACCTGTATATGCATGCTATCGCACACATATACAGTTGCTAATATCTCGTTATTTAGTTTATATCTACACTTAGATCTATATCTATCTCTCTCTATATATATTTATTTATATATATATATATATATATATATACACACACACACACACACACAGGGTGTATCATAACCATTTTTACAAACATTGGGGGCAGGTTCCTCACACCAAACCAAGTACAGTGGTCCATATAAACATATGTTTGCAAATCCTTTGTTTTTCAGTTATTGTTGTGGAGTTATTTCCACAATAGAAACTGTATTCGGACTAAATGCGTCCTAAATAGGTTAAACGTACAGAAACGTTAGGAACTTGTAATAAAGTGTTACGCAGAGTAATCGAGTTGTGGTCGCTGAACACTACTCCTCCCCTCGACTACCTACTGACTCCTACTTATAATAGGTGGGAGAGTCTATTACCTATAGACTAGGTCTCTTTCACTATAACAGTTATTAAGTTTAAATAGTTTTCAGTAGATGGCGCTGTGTTGCTATGTAGACTAGGTTACATTTGTCATTCGTGTATATTTGTGGCTAGTCTATTTTCAATATTTAATGTGTGTAGTATTGAGTTAACTGAGAAGTGTTCCACTTAACAATGGCAGGATATCCATATTTTGATTAGGCAGATAGGATTTTTACATTCAGCCGTGCACATAGTAATGGACATGAGGCTACGCATCTGTATCAGGTTGCGTTTCCAGACCAAAGTCATCCATCTATTTACTCAAGCTCACTAAGCATTTTATGCATTGTTTTCCTCTGTCTTGACTTCATGCTATCCTGGGAGTATCAGATTTTCCGAGCCCTCTTTCCTCATGTTTCCTAGAAATTTCAACTGTCTCTTCCTGATATTAAGTATATGTTTCCTTTTTTTCTGTTTCTTAATACACTTCTTAGCTTTTGGAATGCATCTTTGGCTATTCCAATGCACCTCTGTTAAAACACTTCCCAGATATTTAAATTTTTGTATTTGTTCGTTTTTGTTATCTCCAATATGCAGTTTGAATTTTGGGCTTCAAGAAAACAAACTTCTTATTTACTTATGAGAAAAGTACAATAAAAAACATAACAGAAGTAACTCATCAGTTATTTCTAAGTATATATATATATATATAATTGTTTATTTAAAAATTATGACATAAATATGTTATAAAATCACTACAAAAATAACCATTTTGTTTCAACAACTCTGGTGTCTTATCAAGTGATGATGTTGAATGTAGAATAAAGGGTTTTAAAAGTTTCAAATTAATTAACGATCTTTCGCAAGGGGAAAATGCTGTTGCATAAGCTGGAATGACCAATCAAAATACAAGTATACAAGAATTCAAAAAACTTGACAACGAAGTAAGGTTATAATAGTTATTAAAAGCTTTAAAGTTGGGGTTATACTAAAATAGAATTTATTCTAACCAATAAGTATTAAATTATATGATAAAATTTGATATTAAAATTAAAAGTTAAACATTACCTGTTTTAAAATCTAAATTTAATCTCTATTAAGTTTGAAATTATAAAATTACTGATGAGAAAAGAAAAAAAACATGTTATTCAATTTATTTTTTCATTGAAATTAAGTTAGAATAGACGCTAATATCGGCTGGTCTTCCTGACAAAATGGATACATTTTAATTCCAAGTGTGTGAGTAGGGTGCTAACCTCTCGCATAAAACAATACAAACACACTCAGATTATAATACATAAGCACCCAGACATATTTAGATATATACACGCACAAATAGGTGACGAGACAGGAAACATCTCGACAGTCCATTATAAAAAAACCAAAACAAAACCAAACACATACATACATACATACACAATTAAATGTGCATGCATTTTTT
>OZ038512.1:74678011-74690511 GCA_964036315.1 Acanthosepion esculentum
CAGAGTCAGATGTGCTTAACCCTATTGATGGTATTAGACATCATCTCTTAATTAGATTCTCATAAAGCAAGTGGTGGTGACAGGACAACAGCCATAGTCCTAAAGAAATGAGCCCCTGAGCTGACTCCAGTTCTCTCCAAAAATTGTACCCTAAAAATCTTGCCCTGATTAAATAACCCATTGTGATTGACATTCCATAAAACAAAACAAACCAAACTAATCCTTGGCTTATATACTTTGGTTGAATACTTATCATTATTTACAGGCCGAGTATTGTCCTCATTTTTGTGGTTTAGTATTTTGGCCGTTGTGCCCTCCAACCTTTTGGGACAGTTGTCCAGTGAATTAAAGCATTGTGAATTTCATGATATAGTAATTGGGAGTTCAATTCTTGGGCTTGGTAGTGAGTACTTGGACTCCATGGAAACAGGGTGAGTAATAACTGAGATGTCATAAATAAAAAAACGAGATGAGACCTCCTTAGACGTGGGCAGTGGAACAGGAACCGTGTATGCATGTAGATTAAATAAAGGGTTCAGAAATACCATAAGGTTACCCACATCATCAAGCACCTGGTGAAGACCAGAGGGCACAACTACCAAAACATTGTGATAACAACAAGGATGAGGACAATAATCTGAGCATAAATAACAGTAGTACCCTACAATGTAACAACTACCCTGGGTACATGGCAGCAGCCCCCCAAAACTGGGATAGGCGGGTACAAGAGGAGGAGGAGGACAACAACACTCAGAAAACAGTCTGCCTGCCTTATGTGAAGGGGTTATCAGAGAAAATACAAAGGATCTGCGGTCCATATAACATCAGGACAACCTTCAAAAGCGTGACAACACTTCGCAGATATCTCTCTCGAGTGAGACCCCCCATAGAGGAGAACGGGACTAAAGACTGTGTGTACGCTATCCCGTGCAGCTGCGGAAAGGAATATAAAGGAGAAACAGGCCGCCCCCTCAAGGTAAGGCTTCAAGAACACCAGAAAGCTGTAATGCGAGGGGAAGTAGAAAAATCAGGCGTGGCTGACCACATATGGAGAGAGAAGGGAGATCACCGTCCCCTGTGGGATCAGGTTGAGATCATAGACAGGGAACACCATTGGAAAATTCGTAAACTTAAGGAATCAGCACATATGCTAGGCCACAAAAATCTCCTGAGTCGGCCAAGCATAGAAATAAATACAATATGGGAACCAGTAATAAGAAGTGCCAGAGAACAGTAATGATAACAAAAAGTTGCAATATGAGATCTGGTAAAGAACATGCAATGATAACAGCAAAATTGCAATATGAGTACTGGTAAAAAATGGTTGCTGAAAAATTAGGTTTATAATACTCAGAAATTCATACCCAGATGTCCTCAAGGACACATGGTACGGTGGATAAAGGCGTTGGTTAGATCCAGTAACAGACCCAGAGTGTGAGTTCAATACCCGGTTCAGGCAGTGGAGAACTTTCAGAGGGAAAAATTACCAGGAGATAACTGATAACTGACATCCATCAAACATGGCTCGTGGAACTAGAACAGTCTACCCCAGTGATCGAAATAAAGGGTTCGGTTCGAAATTCCAACCACCTGAAGAAGGCCGAAACGTTGTGACAAATATGGCGACAAAGATGAGGACAATAGTCCGAATAATGTAAATACTGTAAATAACAGAAAGTTATGTCTATTTCGCTGACTTTTTAGAAGTTTTTCTTTTCAGATTAGTTTGTTTGGGTTGTTGTTTTTTTTTGTTGTTTTTTTTTTTACAATGATGTTTATCCTGTACAAGGCTTGAGAGCCACTCAAGATAGAAGGTTTACAAAGTAAGAGTTACAGTTAATACAGATATGTGAGGAAGATAATGGTTAACCCTAGACATGAACAGGTTAAGATTGTAGTGACTAGGGAAGCAACCACTTGGGAGTCTGTTTCACAAAGCAGTGGTTCATGGGAAGAATCTGCCCAAATGGAACTTAATCTCACCAATGGAATATGAAGAGAATGAGGGTGGTTCAGTACAGTGGGCATGGCATGGGGGATCTTAGAAACTAAGGAATGTAGTTTGTCTGAGCACTTTCCATGGAAATAGCAATAGAGCAGTGAGAGGCTTGTGACATTTCATCTGGGAGAAAGGTGTTGTTGGTTGGAAAATATTTTGTCACCCACAAGGACATGGAGTTACTTTTGGACACTACTGAAACTGGAAAGTGAAGACTGTGCAGCTCCTGCCCATATATCGCAGCAGTACTCCATTTTCGGTCTGATCTGGCTCTTGTTAAGGTAGAGGATAGCAGGAGGAGTCCACTACTTACAGGTGCAATAGAGAGAACTGACCATTTTTCCAGCATCTTTAACAATGTCTTGTATGTATGAGTTTCACATGAGGTCTTGGTTGAATTTAGGCTCTAGTAGGGGCTTAAGGCACAGTGCCTCCATCAGAGAACACCTGTTCATCGCAATTGGCACAAATTCATGATCCAATCAATGATGATGGAATGTAGTTAGTTTGGTTTTCAATCCAGTTTTTCCCCCACTGAGCTATTAGAGCTAGATCATAGGAGAGATCAGTTGCCAATCTCTGGGCGTCTAGAATTTTGAGGTGCATTTGTTTGTCATTGTATCATCCACATAGATATTCACAAATGATTGGAGTATACTCTTTGGTAGATCATTCATGTAAAGTAGGAAGTGGGTTGGTCCAAGAAGCAACCCGTGGGTGATGACTGCGTTGAAGCTAGAAGTGACATATCCAATCAGTGTTTGGAATTCCCAAGTAAGGATACGATGCCAGCTATACGTTTTTGAAAAAATAATGTTGCCGGCGATACGTTTTTGAAGAAAAAAAAAATATATTACCAGCCATACGTTTTTGAAAAAAATAATATTACCATCTATACATTTTTGAGAAAAAATATTAACAGAAATAGATTTTTGACAAAGCAAAAGTATTTACAGGAAAAAAAAAAGTTGTCGGCATTAAATGATTCATTGAGGCTGATATGCCGTAAAACAAACCAAACCTGTACTTACTTTTTTCTTTCTCTAAATGTCCAATTTTTCTTTTGTCTTTCAACAGAAACTTCAATCAGCCATTCTGACTCCCCTCCAAGAACTGTCAACCATTTCCCATCCAGATATCCGACAGAAACAAGTGGAATCTGTCTTTCAGATCCTTCACAGTAACGGAGATACACTTGTCCATGGATGGCCACTTGTACTCGGTGTTATTGGTGCACTAACAAATGACCAAAGGTATGACCAATGTATTTTTTTCTATTTATTTGTTTTTTATTTCTGAACAATCCCATATTTTTAATAAATTTTTGTCAGATGTATTTCTGGATTTCAACTCCTGGATTTCCTGCGAATTAATGTTATGAACTGAATGGACAATATCTTTTCAGCAAGCAAGGAAGCCGTCATGGATTCCGTATCTGTCTATATCTCTGAGATGAGGTATTATGATTACTTAGATTATTTGAACTGTTATATTCATCTTCATTGCCATATTCATAATGTTTCGGCCATTAGACGCTCCAGACTTCTCCAGGTGATTGGAATTTCAAAGGGTAGATTGTTCTAGTTCTATGTGCCATACCTCTTACAGATGTCTCAGTTGTTTCCCTTTTAACTCAACTCTCCAAGGTTTTGGTTCACCACTGCTGTGGCCTGGTATTGAACTCATAACTCTTTGGGCCTAATCACTGGATGTAACCAACATCTTTATCTACCGGTCCATGAGTCCATGAGGGAAATAACTGAGACATCTAGAAGAGGCATGGCATATGAAACTAGAACAATTTACCCTGGTGGATGGAATAAAGGGTTCAGTTTGAAATTCCAATCACCTGAAGAAGGCCGAAGTGTACAATGGCCAAAATGTTGTGAATATGGCAATGAAGATGAGGATAACAGTTTGAATAATATAAATAATGTAAGTAGTCATAGTCATAAAACTATAACTATCAAGGTGGAAGGTGTGAGACTTTATCTCAATATCAAGTGTTTCCTATTTTATGGCTGGCAGATGGGACCTTTGAAGTTGGGTCTTCCAAACAGCACCCAACTGACAAAAGAACAAAAGAATGAACAAATGAGAGCTTTTGTGATCAAAGAGCAGATATTGATTATTTCTTCTAGCTGATGCTAGTGACAGGCATATGTGGATAGGTAAACCAAGACCCTCTGTCTCTCCTTGCTTTGTGTGAGGTTAATCCTGGTCTTGCATCGGTAATATAACCATGGCTATTATAATGATGATGATCTCTATTAATAGTCACATTTGGGACTGAGGAAGTTAGTTCTGCTCCACCCTTGGCAGAGGGCAGGCCATCCCTCTGGTAATTCTGATGTTGTCCATTCGTGTTGCTAGCCATATCCCATGATGTTGAGTTGGGTAGACACTCGGTAAGAAGAAAAGTCAAATGGAAGAGCCGAGCTGTTAGACCAACCTGCCAGAATTTGTCCCAAGAATCATCTACCTATTCACCCAGACTAAGTGGGTCTTTCCCAGTTTTTGGTGCACACTGAATCAGTTGAGAATAGAAATGAAATATAAGATTTATATAATAAATTATAATCTTTATATAATTTTACTAATATATATATATATATATATATAATATAAAGACATTTTTATGTTTAACATTCTTTTTATAGATACAAGTATTTAAGTAAATGCTCTGTTTATAATAAACAGTATTAAATAACTTAATAAATTTACTTAAATACTTGTATCTATAAAAATGTCTTTAAATAATTGTCGGACTTTGTCCATTTCATAATATATATATATATATATATATATATATATATATATATATATATATATATATCATTTCTTTATATATCCTTTTCAGTTTTTATTCAACTTTCACAATGGAAACATCAAGTGGGGTAAAAGGGACGCTAATTTACATTGTTTGATTTCATTTTCTGCAAGTTTTAGAGTTGTTTTTCTGTTTTTACTATTTTAATATGTCGTAGATTATTGTAAAAATTCCAATTCTCAGTTTGTAACAACTCTTCCAAAGTGAAACTGCTGTATGGACCACTAAAATATTACTGTGGACCTTCAATTTGCTTTCTTTTCTTTTTTTTGTGTGTGTGTAAATCCCCAGTAATGTGACATGGACCTTGGTTGAAAATTACTGGCCTTGTTAATATAATGTTTATTAATACTTTCACTATAATGGATCCAATTCTGTATGTACCTGAGTCTGGGCTCTTTCATCATTAGCACATTAGCCTTGAGAAGGAAAGCAGGAACACTGTTTTCTATTGGCAGATTCATTAAATACTTATATGGACTGAGCAAGTCTCACTGATTTCAAAAGGTTAATAAGTCATAAGAAACAAATCCAAAGATGACTTGTGACTTTGTACTAACCCCAACCATTAATGGCTCACCAAACAGTTCCAGCTACCAATTTTCACTCATAAGGCTTCGGTCAACCAGCTGTATGATTTACAGGCATTTCCCAATGTTACTGTACACTGGGGTTGTCTCCCCTGACAAAATGACAGTGTTGAGATTCAAAACTGGGTCACGAGGTCAGAATGTGAAGTAGAGATATCCTGGTAAACTAATGTTTATAAAGCAATCTTACTTAAACAGATTTCATAATGTTGTAGTATTAAATACAGATGCAGGGTCTTATATGACCCCTAACAGCAGAAATAAAAATTTGGAAATTTTACTTTTCATCATTTACTGAGAATTGTAAATTTCAGACATTCTTCTTTTTTTCTTTAGAAAATCTTTTTTTAAAATGAATGTTGCTTTTGCTAACATCTGCAATTTTTGTTATTATGTGCATATGATATTGGACAGTTCGTACATTGGATTCTGAAAATGTATTTCTCTTCAGAAAGGAGTGACAACTGTTGTTCATAGAGGCCCATTTGAATACAAATGATGATGCGAAAAAAAAAAGAAGGTGGGGGCAGGATTTCTGAAGGCTAATAATGCATTCCTCTCAAGTAAAAAAAAAAAAAAAAAAAAAAGATCTTTTTGCATTGGGTTAGAAAAATCCACCTTGAGAATGACACAATGGGTAATTGAGAATTTTCCATTTGTGAACAGTTAGATCCCAGGTGTTCACAACTCCATCTACCTGAATTGCTGAGGTTCGTAATTAACTGAAAGAAATTTTTCATGATGTAGAAAAATTTAAAAAAAAGAAGAAGTAAAAGAAAAAAAGATACATTTTGGATTCTATGTAATTAAATATATCATTAGAAAAAGGAAATTCTATAGTGAATATTAAACTCATTTTTCCTGAGTTTTAATGTTATCCTAAGAAAAATGGAGACAGTACCAGGATTTATTAAATGTAGGTGTAACATTAACAATGTAAAAATGTGCAGATGATACCATGTTGAAGGCCAACTCAGAAAGGACCTCCTAGAAGAAAGAGAGAAAAAAGGACTAACTATCAACTGCAAAAAGACAGAAAATATGACCATTAGCTAGAAAACAAGCTGAAGAGATGAGTTACTAAATTGGAGATATCAACATGAAGCAAGTGCAGAAGTTTAAATATCTGGGAAGTGCTTTAACAGAGGATGGAAAATATGACACCGAGATATGACCATGACTTGGACAAGTGAAAGAAGCAATCGTAAAAATGAGCAAGGTGCTGAGGAATGAAAGAGCGCTGGGTTGCCATTTGATATCCATCCTCTTAGATTACAAGAAACAGCAGAAATGTGATTTTACAGAAGGATACTGAAAATTCTATAGATGAAGTGAGTAAGTTTTAAAGGAAATGGCAACGGAACTCTTCTACAGAAAATCAGGAAAAGACAACAGAAATGCCTTGGATATACAGGGTGTCCAAAAAATTTGACATAATTTTAAAAGCAATTATCTTGAAAACTACTAAATCTAGCTCAATGGAATAGTTTAGGTGTTGAACATTATAATTTTATTCTGAGATTGATTTCATAAGTGTATAAAATCTGCATCGCCTGTGACATTGGTACATGTCAACTTAGTAGTTAAACTCTTGCCAAACATGCTGTAGCATAGCACTAATGCTCTAGGAAAAGGTATGACTATCTTTCAGCTAAACTCAAGGATTACACTCTGTTAATTGTTAACTTTAATTTAATTATTCGGACTTTTGTCCTCATCGTTGTCGCCATATTTATTACAACGTCTCGGCCCTTCAGTATCTGTCTATATTTCTGAGATGAGGTATTATGTACACTATTTACATTACTCGGACTATTGTCCTCATCTTTGTCGCCATATTTATTACAACGTCTCGGCCCTTCAGTATCTGTCTATATTTCTGAGATGAGGTATTATGTACACTATTTACATTACTCGGACTATTGTCCTCATCTTTGTCGCCATTACAACTTAATGTCTTCGGTAACAGTATCCAGTGTAGAATTGATTCTCTACTTTAGTTCATCAATGCTAGCAGAAAGAGGGGAGAGCATAGATCAGTTCCTTCACATATCCCCATAAAATTTTCCTTTGAAGGCACATTGACAAGTCTTGAGTGGACTGTATGCGAGCATATTCCAAGGTGCAAAATGACTTCATTTTGGGAGTGAACAGCATGACTCAACTTGAAAATAGAACAAAAATTAAATTATTAATTATAAAATCTTCATCTCTGTTTCTATACATTCTGTGAAAATTTGAGGTCATTTCAACAAGAATTGCCAAAATTACTGACCTACGAAATGATGTCAAATTTTTTGGGACCCCCTGTATAATGAGAAAAGAGGGTTTGGAAAACTTAATCTGCATGGGGCATATTGTGGGCAAGAGAGAGAAGAGAAGGCATGAAGCCATTTACTTGATGTGCATGTGTGAATCTTTCACTATTCCATCACACCTTCAGATTTTGGTATCACACTTTCAGTCCACTGTTAAAACACTTCCCAGCTTTTTACATTTTTGCATTTAGTAAATGCAAACAACCATTAATATTATTAGATTGAGAGTTAGTCACATGATTAACAGAACAGTAAATATAATTGGTGAGACAGTTTCAAATTCTAACAGTTTGTCTCTACTTAGCACTAATGCTCTATAAAAGGTATGACTATCTTTCAGCTAAACTCAAGGCTTACACTCTGTTAATTATCTTTATTTTAATTATTCAGACTTTTGTCCTCATCTTTGTCGCCATATTTATTACGTCTCCTCAAGGACACATGGCACAGTGGATAAAGGAATTGGTTAGATCCAGTGACAGGACCCAAAGAGTGTGAGTTCAATACCCAGTTAAGGCAGTGGAGAACTTGGAGACAGGAATTAACAGGAGATAACTGGCATCTATTAGACATGGTATATGGAACTAAAACAGTCTATCCCAGTGAGTGAAATAAAGGGTTCAGTTTGACATTCCAACCACCTGAAGAAGGCCGGAGCGTACAATGGCCGAAATGTAATAAATATGGCAACAAAGATGAGGACAATAGTCTGAATAATGTATACAGTGAACATAATACCTCATCTCGGAAATATAGGCAGATACTGAAGGGCCGAAACGTTGTAATAAATATGGCGACAAAGATGAGGACAATAGTCCGAATAATGTAAATAGTGTACATAATACCTCATCTCAGAAATATAGACAGATATTCAATTTAATTATTTTTTAAAACTTAATTTTGAGTTTGACTTTAAAAAAACAGAAGCAATTGAAATTCAGATTTCTTTGGTAGATATCTATTAATTTTCCCCGAAGTATTTCTTTTATCTTAATTTCAATTGCTTCTTATTGCAACTTCCAGATTCCATGATGACGGGTAGCTGAGAACAGAAATAAAGAATGAGTCTTTTGTCAGACTTAAAGATGAATAAATCAAATAATGAATAATAACTGACACTGCTTTACATGAAAGCCAAGTGTTGCTATTAATACTATGGTAGTATAATAGTTGTCATCATAGAAAATGAAATCAAGAAGCTGAATTCAGTTTCTGATCTGTGGCATTCACTTTCACACACATGCTTTGAAAGGGACTAATCCATCTCCTCTTCTCCCAGCTATGGGTTAAATAGCAGACTAGAGTGCTTTCTCTAGCCTTGAGTGGTAACCAGTGTAGAAACAGCAAAAGAAATTCTGTGGAGAAAGCAACAGAAAACCATGCTACTATTTTTGAAAAAAGCCATGGCAATTAACAAGAGGCTGTGGAGAGCCATGATTAACTACATACTGAAGGATAACATTAAAAAAACATAATATTAATGTAAATAAATATGATGATAAGGAAGAATAAAGAATAGCTATATAATTATATATGAATGGCAAAAGCCAGTGGCTTTTGTAGCCTAATTGGTAAGGCAGCTGTTAGGTGAGTAAGCAGCGCATATTGGAAATGAAGAATATGCCTCAAGTAAGACTCAATTTAAATTATTGTAACCAGTTGGCCTTTACAGCCTAATTAGGTTGCTGAGGATAAAAATGTGATTTCATGGGTCAGATTTCTTCTTTCCTGATCCAAGCTATTTAGCGATGTTCATACGGAATGATGATCTGTGAGTTTTGATAAAAAGAGAGTAAAATAAGGAGAAAAGAAATAGATGTCAAAAAGTAATTGTTGATTCATTAAGTCAGAGTTTTCAAGCATTTTCTTTTACCAATGCTCACGTTCCCTACTATTTCAGAAGGTCACTCTTGCCTTCAAGATTGAATATTAAAAGTTCACTGTGTAATTATGGTTTCTAGAAAGATCAATAGAGTGCATAATCTAAGGGCCCAGAGGAGGATTCAGGTTTTCCCTGAATTGATTACTAACACACATCTTATTTCCAACCATTTCTTAAATTATTGCCGTTTTGAAGACCGGCTTTCAGTAAATTTGGTTGTGTTAAGCAAATGTGAAAATTCTATTTCAAATTAGTTAAACTGCTTCATGACAGTACAAGAATTGTTTAAGATTATATATAATATTAAAGGTTTACTGTAATTATAATGAAAGAGTGCTCAATATATCTGAGACAGAGCATTTGTATCTGTAGATAGTATGACAATGTAATATAGCAAGCTACTGTATGATCCAAAGGATACCCCCACAAAAAAATAAATATGAGAATAAGCATCATCATCCACTTGATTTTTCTAATCATAGAGGGGATCCGAAAGCCACGCTAAATCTCCTCCACAATGGTCTGCCAACGGAAGCCATCAGCAATTCTGGTAGAGTCATACCTGTCCATTGTTTGACATTATCCAACCAGTTTTTACGTTGGCATCCTCTCCTACGCCCACCCTCAACGCTGCCTTGCATGATGGTCTTGCACAGGCTGTCATACCTTGTAACGTGTCCAAACCATGCCATTTTTCTCCATTAGACAGTGGTGGGAAGAGGTTCCTGGTGGCCCCCAAAACTTTCAACCCTTTTCCACACAAACTCCTTAGTTTTATGTTCCCATGCATTTGTTCTCAAATGCTTGGATCCTTCTCTCTCTGCCAACGGTGTCCGTGTTTCACATCCATATAAGAGAATGGAGACTGCCAATGATTTGTACAGTCTGTACTTTGTTTGGAAGCTGATTCTGCCTCTCCATGAGTTGCACGTACCATCTTTAAACAAGATTGCACCTAAGTATTTAAAACTGGACATTTTCTCAAGTGAATTCCCATTCATGGTAATGTTGACACAAATTACTTTGGATTTCTCGGAGCTGACCACCATTCGATATGCTCCTCCTCTTTCAATACGTTTGTAGGTCAAGTCCTGGAGCTCACTGTAAAGGAATACAAGTTTGATTCCTGTTGGAGAAAGCATATTTTCTACAAAATTTCTTGAACATTCAGGCCAGAAAATGTAATTAATACTGTTTAATTAAAATACAGATTATTTACTTAAATAAATTGTATCTATAAAAATTATGTATAAACAATATATATATATATATATATATATATACCCAAGTGTGGGATTGGTATATACGGTGTAAGTTCCAATAACCAACAATTATTATTCTTTAAAGAGTGCTCAATACAAAGTAGAGCAGGTATAAATGATTATACAATATATATATATATATATATATATATATATATATATATATATATATATATATATACACATACATGTAAAATTAAGAAATCAGCCAATTCCAATACCTTGATTTGAGTTCATATGAAGTGGGATGAAAAGAACGTATGTATATTTCATTTAATCCCCCCCACCCACCAATACATTTCCAATGCACTTGATTTTCCCCTCCTCCTTCTCTTCACCTTCTACCAGACCTCACATTGTGTGCTTATTCATTTACTTTTTTTTTTTTTAAAAATATAGCTTTCATAAATTTTTATTTTTAAAAAATAAAATGCTAGGAAATCAGTTCAAAATCAATTGAAGATTGCAAAAGGTTGAAACGAAGGTAGCGGAATCGGCTGATTTCTTAATTTTCTATAATTAAGAGCTCGACGTGTTAAATTTTATCTTTTTATGTGTGTATTGAGCACTTTTTTAATACTACTGTTTCCTGGTCTAATTCAGCTCTGATCATTAACTTCTTTATTATATATATATATATATATATATATATATATATATATATATATATATATATGTGTGTGTGTTAGGATATTAAAACATGTTAAAAATTGCTACACAATTACAATTATGTTTCAACACCATAAATGTGTCTCTTCAGGCAGTGTTAAATTACTGGCAAGTGAAAGGTTAACTTAATTTCAAAAAGCAGAATACTTTAAAAAATAAACTTGTGAGCTTTGCTGGGATTAACAAAACAAATATGATCTACACTAAATTCAAATTCACCAGAAAAAAAGTTTTTAATATAGGTCATGACACAAAGTTGTCTGCATATAAAACCTATACAATTTCCTTATGGGCAGATACAGATTGTTACATTATTTCGTAAGATGTATCGAAGTTTGATGCTAAAACTTCCCAAGATGCAAAAGCAATGGGGGGGAGGTAATTTAACATAATGCTAGTTATATGCTCATTCAGTTTCTTACATAAAATCTTGTAGTTGATAAATAAAAGACTCCTTTAGAAACTAGCAAACAAAAAGAAATAAATGGATCAAAAATATGGAACTACTTTGGCAAATTATTATGCAACCGTTAAATAAAGACCATCCATATAAGATGTTAATAATACCAACTAATCAATGTAAGATGTTAATAATACCAATCAATCACCTGTACATCCACATAACACGTTAATAATACTAACCAAACATCAATTCAAAGCAATATTAAATCAAAATAAAGCATACAAATAGAATAGTAAGTCATGTAAGGTGCAACTGTTGAAAAATTTTATATTGGTAGTACTAAGAATTCTTTTAAGACTAGGTGGTATCAACATGTTTATCCTTCACCAATAGTACTTATAAAAATAGTACATCTCTTTCTAAATATTTTTTGAATTTAAAAGAAGCTAGTAAAACACCCAAGGCAAAATGGAAAATTAAAAAAATCTAGAATATGTAGGTCTTTAAATGAACATGAAAAATTGGAAAATATCAGATTTTTTGATAA
>OZ038512.1:74708011-74795511 GCA_964036315.1 Acanthosepion esculentum
GGTTAATGAATGCCAAAGATTTCCTTATAAGTAAACAGCTAATATTACAATTGTTATTAGATCAGATACTACACATTGATCTGGCCAGGAGTGATGAAAAGTGTAACTCTGGCAGTTCAGTCAATGAATGCTGAATTTTTCTTTATAAGGAAATGGATAATATTACCATTAAAAAAAAAGATGAGAACAGATACTACACTTTGATCCCAGTCGGATGACCAGGAACTGAAGAAAAGCATAACTCAAGTAGCACTGACCGCACATTCAGTGAATGCCGAATATTTCCTTATAAGGAAACTGCTAATATTACTAATACCATTGTCACTAGATACTAAACTTAATGATATATAAAACTCAAATTTTCCCAAATTTTCGACATTGACAAGTTATTTATTATTGCTTGAGTTAAGCCAAATAGCAATATAGATAAAGTTCTAGCAACAGAAAAAGATCTTACAGTCCATCAGCTGAATTAGTGAGCTGAGTTCCCAGTCTCGCCTTGTCTGTTACTCTCCCTTTTGCACAAATTCCCTTAAAAAAGGATCCCTTTTTTCTCCCACCAGCTAAAGGTTAAAGTAGCATAGACTGGGTTCTCTAGCCTTGGCTAGCAGCCAGTCTTAAAGAAGAACTATATAGAACTCAAAACTGTTTAACAAACAATAAGTGACTCCACTATCTTTCCCAACAACACATAGCAATTCACAGATAATAAAAAAAAACAAAACAGAATCTGTGGGTAGCTATGATCACCTTGAAGAAATAAGGCTTTATTTCCATGAACTTTTGTTTTTAGAAACATGATTACACATAGAATTTGACCTGCAGTGGAACATTTGTCTCACTTCACTTTCAGTTTCATTTCCATATCTGTTTAACCAGTTTCACACTTGGAGTAGGGATATATACATTTTTGTAGGCATGAAGGTTAAAGATTACAAAATAAAGTATAAGTGAAAAGGTTGTAAGAATCTTTCTCTTTGTAGTGAAAACAGGTTTGACCTTTTCTTTACTTTCCCTGCTATAATAAATAACAAAAGTTTTATGCATTCCTGTTCAGATGAGCATGTTTGACTTTGTTGTTAAACTTGGAATGTTTCAACCCTTGTACCTCTTGGCATATTTCAGATTTCTGTTCTATTTGCTACTCTTTTGTAGCCAATAGAAATGCCATCTAGAAAAGTTAATCTAGTCGGAATTTTTCAAATTCTCTTGGTTGGAAAATTCCCAGACATGATTATTCTGGTTGGTACTTATTTATTTGAAATGGTGTACCAGTTCAAATAAATGTCCTGCCGAGAATTTTTTATGTAAATTTAATAAATGTGAAGCAAATTATTCATGCAGCAGAGGATATAATTTGAAGAATAAATATGCTGTATGAAATTAGCCAGGGGATTGAAGGAAGGTATTGTGCCAACACTTTGGTACACAATAATAACCTTCTTTGAAATTTTAACTGAACTCTTTATTCAGTCCATGGCGTTATATTATTCTTCTTCACTTCCCCCCTCCTAGGTATGACGATAAACTACATCTGCGTCCTGAGTAAGATGATAAACTACAGCCAGCAGCAAGGCCTCTGATCAGGAGGTTTTGAGGAGCATGGAACCACCTCTTGGTTGCTGGTGTTCCCAGGTCCACCCTGACCCGGGGTGGTAGTACCTGTTAGGGTCCCAGCTATGAGCAAATAGTTAACACCTAAACTTGTGTTAAAATAGGTTTTAATACCAGAAATACTTTGTAATAAAAAAAATGATTAACAGCAATAAGTTTTGAAGGAAAAATTATTATCAGTAATACTTAAAAAAAAAATACCATCAATACAAACAGTTATACATTCTTTGAAAAAATATGACCAGTTATAGATTTCTTCAAGGAAAAATATTCCCAGAAATAGATTTTTGAAGAAAAACATTACCAGCAATCAAAATTTTGTCGGCATTAAATAACCCATTGAGCTTGATATGCCGTAAAACAAACCAAACCTTCACTTCCCTATACTTCAGGGATATCTCGTATCAGTTAATTTTCTCTAGTCGATTTGATATTCTGTCACATGTCTCTCTCATCCACTGAACCAGAATATATAACTTCAGCACTACCTGACACTGAGATTGAACTCACACAGGCCACAGAGCCAGGTATTCTAATATGAATAAAATTAAGATTTTTTTCTTTCACTTCATATCTTAAAAGAAACATGCCAACCCTTCAGTCAAGCAACTCTGCTAGTCGTGTATGGACATAATTATGTGCATATTGAAAACTGACCAATCACAATGAAGGAGATTTTTCTTCCTTGACATTTGCTACTTCAAAACCGAGTGTTAATTCAAGTCGGTGTTTACTGAAAACTGACCAACACATTACGACTAAATCCCTGTGAAGGACTCTCTAACTCTAATACTTCTCCACCCACAAAAACCAAATATCGATTGGGCTCTCTGTCTCTGTTTATATTTCTTTTCCATTTCTGACTTTCTCAGTCTCTGGAATTTTTATTTTTGAATGTCAGTGTCCATTCAAGTACGGTTTTTCTGTCTCTTGGTTTCATCAATATCTTATGATCATCAGAAAATGCAATGGGTAAGATTGTCAAGATATTAAACTAGTCAATACAACAATAAAAACAATGTTAGTTGAAGGTTTACAGTAATATATATATATATATATATATATATATATATATATACACACAGATATATATATATATATATATATATATATATATATATATATATGATATTACTTGCTAATTAGTAGGGATAATTCCAAGGAGGATATAAATCCAAAGAGAGCTCATTGTATGAACAGAGCAAATATAATAATGAATACAGAACCCTTAAAAATCCATTCTGGCGATATTTTATTTCGTCGACTCACAAGTCCATCTCTTCAGACCAAATTTTACAAAATAAATTGAGTTCAGTTTATTCAGACACAAGGAAAAGAAAAAAAGGTTTCTTTTTTCCTTGCAAACAATTATTTTTATTTCATGGGTGACTTTTGTTGTATTTCGCAATTAATTTTGATTATTCACAAATTTATTTCCAAGTTATACGTTGTTATCATTGCATTGCACATTCAGATCTGGCCACAGTGTTTTTAATTTGCTTACAGAATTGGTCTGATTCCAAAATGGTCTGATATGTTGGGCTACTGCCTATAGTAGTAAAGTTGAAAAAGTGTGACACACTGACACTGGCATTTATTATCTTATATCTATAAATCTATCTATCTATCTATCTATCTATATATATATATATATATATATATATATATATATATATATTGAGCTCTCCAGATTTCATCCTCCTTGGGATTATTCATACAGATTACCAAGATTTTTATTACTTAAATATATATATATATATATATATATATATATATATATATATATACTTCACGGAATCCAACTTTTGACAAAAAGTAATATTTGACAGAAAATGCTTAATTTAAAAATAGTATGATACTGTTGATAGTCTGGTAGGGTAAAAGTCAGTGCTCCAATTATTTTATTTCATATATATATATATATATATGTGTATGTATGTATGTATGTATGTATGTGTGTGTGTGTGTACACATATATATATATATATACATTTATTTCAGGCTTTATGACTTCATATATGTAACAAACTGTTGGCATTGTGTTGTCTTCAATGTCCTATATATATATATATATATATGTATGTATGTATGTGTGTGTGTGTGTGTGTGTGTGTGTACATATTTCAGGCCTTATGACTTCATATATGAAACACATTATTGGCATTAAGTGTTGTCTTCAATGTCAACTTATATATATATATATATATATATATATATATATATATATATATATAGGCTAGGATGGGGTCTGAAGCCTTGAATGGCAAACTTTCTAAATATGGTGTCTTAATAAAAAAACACTCTTGTGGACTTGGGCATCCATGAGTGTTTGAGTTGGGGCACTGGCCCTGTAAAAACCTTGCCTCAATTTATTATAACCAATCCTTTGTCAGACAGGACCCACCCTACTATGTGCAAGATTAATCCCCGTTCTGCCTTTAAGAAACCAAGACATGCCTATGTATGCAATGAACAAGTTCATGAAGATGCCAGATTGACTGATGCAACAATTAAGACAATGTCGATTAATTAAAGGAAAAATAGTATTTTTTATATTCAGTAGCTCGATGGCTTCAAATTGGAATGAAAGTAATAATGGTGCAAACCCTGAATCTGACAAAATGTGGAATTAAATCATTCGAAATACTTCAAATACTTTGGAGTAGGGATCAGTTATTTAGTATAGAAAATTAAAAATTGAATACAGTGTAGATTGTATCCAGGGGTACTTTCATCCCACTCTGTAAAATGTTACAAAACCAAAATCTTTGTCATAAAATTTGTGTGGTGTTCTTAAATAGCCTTGCCTTCTTTAAACTCTTTGATGGAGATATCATACATCATGTTCAACATAGTCAGAAATGTCTAAACTGTCAACTATACACAAGCATTTTTTTTATTAAGAATTAATTTTTAGATTAATGATTAAATGAATTTTTAGATTAATTATTAAAAAATGATAAAAAAATGAATTCTTTTGATCTTACATGTGCTTCTTTATCAGATATTAAAGCTTGGTGCTACAAATTCAAAAACAGACAGCTTGAAGACTTCCAACAGCAGTAACAAGAAAAATGGATAGCACATGTAACATGTGAGAGAAAATAATGATATAATCAAAATGTTGAGATTCTACATGACATTAAACAAAGGTTTTGGAAGTAAGCTCCCATCAATACAAGAAAGAGCAATGACAATTGTCTTGAGAAGTTTAATTTGCTGAAAATCTTTAGAAAAAGATTTTACAAATTTAAACTGTCAATGTTCAGTCAATTGACGCCAAATGCTTCACTGTTAATGTTTAAACAAAATTTAGAACTTTAAAGTTTTTTTTTCTAGAAATTGTTTTGCATTTTTTTTGTACTTCATTGGATTTCCATTTGGAAAAAAAAAATCATTTAAAAATGTTCTTGATTAATAAAACTGTTTTTCAGCTTGTCTACTGTTGAAGTTAATGAAAAATATCTGTTGCAATTCTTGCAGCTGTTAATGCTATCAAAATAAGAATGGAACAAAAAGAACAATGCTTTTGGCTTTTAATCAAGGGATGATTTGGTAGCGATTCTGTTCAGTGGAATTTACACTCCAATTTACCATTCTTTTTGGGAGGGGGCTGTTTCTTTTTCATTTTTGGTTTTCAAATGATGAATGAAAATATTTAAAATCAGTTCACATCTCATTCTTTCCTGCCTGTCTTTTAAAAGCGAAGCAAATCCAGCCATTTGGATGATTTCTTCTTTTTTTTTTATCCCCTTGAATGAAACCTGCAATCCATCATAGCTGAGGTATATTTAATTATAATCAATTTAATCTTAGGATAATCCTGATTAATTGCCTGTTTATTCTGGATTTAATTTAATGAAACCAGGAATCACTTTGTTCTTTGGTAAAGTTGGTCCTTTGTGCTTGCAAAAAAATGTATCGTCAAAATGGATAGTTTTTCCCTTGACACCACTATTTTTTTAACTACTTGCACGTACATGGTAAGGTTTATTGTTTTAAAAAGAGATTTATTTATGAGATTTTTTTTTTAACTCTATTTATTTATTAGGTTGTTTATTTATACTATTTATATATTAGATGGTTTATTTACACTATTTATTTTTTAGATGTTTTATTTACATTATTCATTTATTAGGTTCTTTACACTATTTGTTTATTAGATGGTTAATTTACACTATTTATTAGGTTGTTTACACTATTTATATATTAGATGGTTTATTTATACTATTTATATATTAGATGGTTTATTTATACTATTTATATATTAGATGGTTTATTTACAGTATTTATTTTTTAGATGGTTTATTTGCATTATTCATTTATTATGTTCTTTATTTACTCTATTTGTTTATTAGGTTGTTTATTTACACTATTTATTTATTAGGTTCTTTATTTACACTACATATTAGATGGTTTATTTACACTATTTATTTATTAGATGTTTTATTTACATTATTCATTTATTAGGTTCTTTATTTACACTATTTGTTTATTAGATGGTTAATTTACACTATTAGGTTTTTTACACTATTTATATATTAGATGGTTTATTTATACTGTTTATATATTAGATGGTTTATTTATACTATTTATATATTAGATGGTTTATTTATACTATATATATATTAGATAGTTTATTTACATTATTCATTTATTAGGTTCTTTGTTTACACTATTTATTAGGTTGTTTATTTACACTATTTATTAGGTTGTTTATTTACACTATATATTAGATGGTTTATTTACACTATTTATATATTAGATGGTTTATTTACACTATTTATTTCTTAGATGTTTTATTTACATTATTCATTTATTAGGTTCTTTACACTATTTGTTTATTAGATGGTTAATTTACACTATTAGGTTGTTTACACTATTCATATATTAGATGGTTTATTTATGCTGTTTATATATTAGATGGTTTATTTACATTATTCATTTATTAGATTCTTTATTTACACTATTTACTTATTAGGTTGTTTATTTACACTATTTATTTATTAGGTTGTTTATTTACACTATATATTAGATGGTTTATTTCCACTATTTGTTTATTAGGTTGTTCACACTATTCATATATTAGATGGTTTATTTATACTATTTATATATCAAATGGTTTACTTACACTATTTATTAGATGGTTTATTTACATTATTAATGGATGTGTGTTGTGGTGTAATGGATATTTTTAGATGGTTTATTTACATTATTTATTTATTAGGTTGTTTATTTACACTATTTATTAGGTTATTTATTTACACTATATATTAGATGGTTTATTTACATTATTAATGGATGTGTGTTGTGGTGTAATGGATATTTTTAGATGGTTTATTTACATTATTTATTTATTAGGTTGTTTATTTACACTATTTATTAGGTTATTTATTTACACTATATATTAGATGGTTTATTTACATTATTAATGGATGTGTGTTGTGGTGTAATGGATATTTTTAGATGGTTTATTTACATTATTTATTTATTAGGTTGTTTATTTACACTATTTATTAGGTTATTTATTTACACTATATATTAGATGGTTTATTTACATTATTAATGGATGTGTGTTGTGGTGTAATGGATATTTTTACATGGTTTATTTACATTATTTATTTATTAGGTTATTTATTTACACTATTTATTTATTAGGTTATTTATTTACACTATTTATATATTAGATGGTATATTTACATTCTTTATTAATGGATGTGTGTTGTGGTGTAATGGATATTGGCTTGGAATGAGAACTTGGGTAGCAAGTTTGAATTTCCGTTGTTACCTTCACTTATGTGCAAATGCCCTTTGGGAAAAGGGCAGGACAAACTGGGTTCTATAATCATGGCTGACAACCAGTGATAGGGTGATAAGCTTAAAAAAAAAAAAAATTTCTTTAAAACATGCACTACCAGGAATCCCTTCAATGAGTCTACTGGACCATTTTCCAGTTAGTCTGAGGGCTCCAACTCGAGCTGGAATCATTGAAGTCCTCATGTGGAACATTTTTGAGTTTTCCACTTCAAGATCCGTGTATGTTGATAGTTTTTTGAAGATCTTCAAAGATACATTTCAATCTGCAGGTACTGTCATGTCAGTAAAAACACATCTTTTTCTTGGGGTCTTTGATCCCAGTGTCTGGGTGATTAGCTTTGTTTTGTCTGTGTGCATCGTAAAGTCCAATAAAATTTTTACATGTCCTATCTCTGTAACCGGATCTGGGTGATGTTCATACCAGTCTCTTGCAGTTTCCTTCTCGTAAAAGTGGCATATTTTCTAGTACAGATATCGTCCCACCCTATCATGTCAAATTTTATATTCAGTTGGTGCTAACACAGTGTAAGATGATCAGTTGTTTCAGGATATTTATCACAGAACCGGCATTTTGAGGTCAACACAATTATTCAGTATGTCTGCTTGATAAGTTCTGGTTAGCAAGCATTGGTCCTGTGCAGCAAGAATAAAACCTTCAGTTTCAACTTTTAACTCTGCATTACATAACTACTAGTACTAGTGCAGGCTTTCTCTACATCAGCTTGTTTTTTTTTGTTTTTTTTGTTTAAGCGTATCACCCCAAGCAAGGCTGGAGGCCACTATCACGCAAGGGGTTACAGAAGGTTTGGAGGAAGAGCAGATAGGAGTGGTAAAGGAGAGGATGTGGAGAAAGAGAAAGACAGTGGGTCGATCAAGGCAAGGGGGTTACAGAAGATTTGGAGCGAGAGCAGATAGGAATGAAAGGTGAAAGGATGTGGAGAAGGGAAGTGGATAGATCAAGGCAACTGGAGATGTCGATTGACGTTACACTTAAATAGTTGGAGATTGTATTTGTCAGGGAAACAGGAATAAGGAAGGGAGTTCCACAGGCGAGATGTGCGAGACATGAAGCTATTGGAGTAGAAGAGACGTCTGCATCTAACAGTTTCAACGGTGAAGGGGTGGGAACGGGATGCCAGCCTCGTAGGACGTTTAAATTCACGAGGACTAGGGACAAGCGAAAGCAGCTCCTCGGAGCAATTACCATGAAAGTATTTGTAAAAAAGACAGAGCGAGGCAACATCGCATCTGTGAGAGAACGACTGCAGACGAGATGACAGATCAGGGCCAATCACATTGCATATCCGTCTCTGGATCTTATCAAGAAGCCTGAGGCAAACAGCAGGGGCTCCAGACCATATATGGCAGCAATACTCCATGCAAGGGCGAATGGTTGTTTTGGCTTTTGGTCCATTGCATCTACAAGATGGTCAATTGTTTTTCTTATTTAATTTACTCAATCTATGGATCCCTTATTTATTTATTTACTTACTTTTGTTTTCCCCTGTCTTGAAATGAATGAACTCAAAAGTGAAAAGCAATTTCACTTTTGTCTCCTCCTTGCGGTATTGCAGGTTATTTCTTTTTGGGACGCTTTTTTCATTAATCATCATTTCAGCATAATTAGTTGGCTCTTCTGTTGCGGATTATGTTGTCATTATTGTGTTCAGATGATAAGAATAGTAATTTCAGAATGTTTGCAGGTAAAATCTTTCATTTATTTACCTACCAAATATAATATCCTTTTAATTGAAATGACCATATCATACCTATCTGATGGGTTCAAAATTTTGCGCAAGATATATATTGATTTCAAACATACATGTATATAAAACATTGTGTGTAGGTTTTTGTTTTCCTCTCTCTGTTTCTTCTTATACATATCAGACAGGAATAATGTAATGTCTCTTGGATATTTCTAGCTTCTATTTCCGCCTACAAAGAAAGTGGTTTTGTTATTGAATTCCCTAGTCTGTGTTATGGAGGGCTTTGTCTTTTCAAATTAAGGTCTGGTTTTTTACATATGTCCTTCATTTCTTTCTTTCTCTTGGGTATAGTTTACCTGCGTGGTTTTGTTTTCCATTTTTTGTGTTTGTTTCATTTTGGTCTTTCTAAGTTAAGTTCATTAATATTATCTCTCTCTCTTTCTCTATATATATGCTTCAAAAAAGACATTTTAAAATAATATATATATATATATATATATATATATATATATATATATATAACAAAATGGGTGAAGGAAGAGTAAGGATAACACTTTTCTATTTATATTTTTTTTAATCCTTAACCCAAGATTATATATGTGTTCTGTGTACATAGTCTAGGCATTGATGACTTTAATTTACTGTGTCAGCCAATGTTTGCCTTTTGGTCTTTTTTTTCTTTCTTTCCTTTTGATCTTTTTTATTCTTTCCTTTTGATCTTTTTTTTTTTCTTTCCGTTTGGTCTTTTTTTTTTTTTTTTCTTTTGGTCTTTTTTTTCTTTTGGTCTTTTTCTTTCTTTTTTTCTTTTGGTCTTTTTCTTTCTTTTTTTCTTTTGGTCTTTTTCTTTCTTTTTTTCTTTTGGTCTTTTTCTTTCTTTTTTTCTTTTGGTCTTTTTCTTTCTTTTTTTCTTTTGGTCTTTTTCTTTCTTTTTTTCTTTTGGTCTTTTTCTTTCTTTTTTTCTTTTGGTCTTTTTCTTTCTTTTTTTCTTTTGGTCTTTTTTTTCTTCTTTTTTCTTTCTTTGTTTGGGATATTTTTCTTGTTTAAAGTATTATGACTTCTGGCAAATTGTCTGTTGTTCACACCAATATTGTTGTTTTTTTTTTTTTATTACTCACACACACACACACACTGATTCCAACTTTAATTCCATCAATTTAGTAATGCCAGAATTTAGATAAATCTTTTTACCATACTAATAGCACCCTTTTTGAACAATGACTTTAATAATCAAAAATACTTGAACAGAAAAAAAAAAAGAAATGAACTTTGGACTATTTATTCATAATTTCAAGTCAGGATATTTGTTTGTGTTTCCGCAACATCCCCAGAGTCAACTGGTTATTATTATGTTGAGCTGCATTTATTTACAGTTTCACTGGAAACAGGGTGAGCAGTACTAAAAAATAATAATTATGCAAGATATCTGTAGATTACTAGTGGAACAAAAACAGTCTAGCTTAGTAGATTAAATAAAGTCTTCAATTTGGAATTCCCTGTAAAACCCAGATCGATATACACCAGAGGGTACAATGGCTGAAACATTGGGATACCAACAACAAAGAATAGTCCACATGTAAATAGTATATTAATATAAAAATGGAAATAGTATGTTCATTTTACTGTTATAAACAATTTCTTTCTTTACTCTCTCAGTCCTGGATATGAGGATAAACTACATCTGGC
This sequence comes from Acanthosepion esculentum, assembly GCA_964036315.1. Classification (NCBI taxonomy): domain Eukaryota; kingdom Metazoa; phylum Mollusca; class Cephalopoda; order Sepiida; family Sepiidae; genus Acanthosepion; species Acanthosepion esculentum. Next base: position 74,718,832 of record OZ038512.1, read on the forward strand.
AGCAAGGCCTCTGATCAGGAGACTGGAGGTTTTGAGGAGCTTGGAACCACCATTTAATTGCTGCTGATCCCACGTCCACCCTGACCCAGGGTGGTAGCACCTGTTAGGATCCCAGCAATGGGCAAATATTGAACCCCCCAGATAAAAACAATACAATTTACATTGTTTAGAATGTTGTCCTCATATTTATTGTCATATTCACAATGTTTCAACCATTGTATGCTCTGGCCTTCTTCAGATGATATACATTGGAATTTCAAACCAAAACCCTTTATTTCAAAATTTCAACATATATCACCTGAAGAAGGCCATAGCATACAATGTTGGAAACATTGTGAATATGACAATAAAGATAAGGACAACAGTCTGAACAATGTAAATAATGTAAATAGTTACAATATCTCATCTCGGAAATATAGCCAAAAACAAAACCCTATCTAAGTATAAAAATATATTTTTATAGTAAAGATACCAGCAATACTTTTTTCATAAAAAAATTACCAACATTACATTTTTAAAGCAAAATAACCAACAATACATTTTATCTGTAGTTGATGGCATGCAAATGCTTTAAAAATGTATTTAGTTGAAGCCATAAAATTTTGTTCAAAATGTTTAGATTTCAGCATTAAATAACCCATAGAGGTGTTGATATGCCACTAAACAAAATCAAGCAAACCAACCATTCTTTACTTTCTCTCTCTTTTTTTTTCTATTTTCCATTTTTATTTCTCTCATTCTTCCTTATTGCCATTTCACTGAAGCAGATGATAATATAAATTTCTCTTTCTTTCTTATTATATATGCCTTCTTTTTCTCACTAAGCTAGATAGCATAATTCCTTGCAGTTAAAATCAAATAGTCCATCATTTGACTGAGGTAATGGCAGCATGTAACTAATGAATAAACTTACTAAGGGTGAACTAAGCAGAATTATAATTTTGTAGTAAGTTATATTTGTTGTATTAAAAAAGAAAGATTTTACTCTCTTGGGTTAGTATGAACTAGTAGTTTTTTTGTTTTTTTTGTGTGTATTTTTAATCATTTTCACCCCAAGCAAGACAATAAAGACTCAAGGGATTACTGAGTGTGACAGAAAAAGAAAAACATATTAAAGAGAGTGAACAACAAAAGGAATCAAGAAGACCGGGGATAATGATTGACATTGCATTTAAATATTTGAAGATCAAAGTTTACTGGAAAGCAAGAAGCCAGAAGAGAGTTTCACAATTGAAAAATATTAGTGGTTATCTAAGAATCCATCTCTTCATGCCTTTTACTTTATACAACAAAACATTTTCATAATTTGTACAATCCACTGGGAATAGTTAAACTGATATAAAATTGCTATGAGTCAAAATATAGAAGTACGTAGAAGAAAAAGAAGCAATTTGATTAAAGGATATGACATGTTGCATATTCTTGTGACTTACTAAGGACATGTTGCGAGGTGTTGATGCAGATTTTGGCATTAAAATTTTGTCATCAGATTTTGCACGCAAATCATTTCTTTTTTTGGTTGGAAATGATTAAACCTTACCATTTATTCAACCTCCCTTTTTTTTTTTTTTTTTTTTTTTTTGGTTTCATTCTGACTCCAAAGAAAATGAAGGTTGCTATCACCCATAAAGCAAGAACTTGTTTTGTATTTTTTCTTCTATTAATATCGCTGTAACATCTTTGGTGCAATGACGGATTTTTGCTGTATTATTACTTCTATTTACTTTGTTTGGTAAAGCCAAAAAATGAAGAGCACCCAGTATTTCTTGAACAGTTTGGGAGGCATATTTGCTATCTACTATTCCATTGGCTTATGCCTTAAAAAGAATTGTTAACAAAATATTTAAAATGTATTCATTATCATTAAGAATATTCTTCTATATGCTATGTCCCTTGAGGTCTTGGGTAGTCATGGTTCTCCACAACTTTCTATCACTTGTAGCTCTTAGTAAGTTTTGTCGTTTTGCTATCACTTCCAATCCTTGTTCGGCCATCTATTTGCACAAGCTTATAAGATAGGTTACTCATTGATTCCAACTGTTTCTACTATGTTCAATATATCCTGTGAGTATCGGATTCTCTGGACCTTCTTCTCTCATAATGTATGTTACATATTTCAACTATCTCTTACTGATTGTAAGTATAAGTGTTATGTGACCTACCTTTATGGAGTAAATGGACTCGTCCTATTACTATATACAGGGAGATTATGCTTCTCAGGAGAGCTGTCTACAGTTGACGAGTTGACTTCTGTATTTTGCTGTCAGTCGGACGTGCAACACTTTTGTATTCGTTCTTTTGTTTAATAATATGTTTTCACTAAATTGCTGAGTTCGAGTTTTCTTTCGGACCTATTCTGGGCCCACAACAATAAGCATCCTTTTTGCTTCCATTTTCTTTAAAACTAGCTTGTTGCTTACATGTTTAGTCTGTGATATTCTCAGCATCTTTCTGTAAAACATCATTTCTGTTGCCACAAATTTCTTCTTCATCTGTATGGAGTTAGTTCAGCATTTGCTGCCTTATAGGGGAACTGATATTACATAACATTTTTGTACTGTCTATATCTCTGAGATAAGGTATTATGATTACTTGCATTATTTACATTATTCGAACTGTTATCCTCATCTTCATTGCCATATTCACAACATTTCAGCCATTGTTCATTCCGGCCTTCTTCAGGTGATTGGAATTTTGAATCAAACCCTTTATTTCAGCAAACAGAGTAGACTGTTCTAGTTCCACTTGCCATGCCTGTTCCAGATGTCTGAGTTATTTCTCTTTAACTCAACTCTCCAAGTTTTGGTTCACCACTGCTGTAGCCTGGTATTGAACTCACAACTCTTTGGGTCTTGTCACTGGACCTAACCAACATTTTTATCTGTTAGACACAAAGTGTTGTGAGTTCAATACCAAGCCACAGCAATGGTGATACAAAACTTGGAGAGTTGAGTTAAAGGGAAATAACTGAGGCAAAAGAGGCATGACATGTGGAACTGGAACAATCTACACCGGTGGACGAAATAAAGGGTTTGGTTTCAAATTCCAATCACTTGAAGAAGGCCGGACTGAACAACAGCCAAAACATTGTGAATATGGCAATGAAGATGAGGATAACAGTCCGAATAATGTAAATAATGCAAGCAGCTTTTTTTTTTTTGTTTCTAACAAAGTTTTTCTGTTGTTTAATACTTCGCTTAGCTTTTATAATGCATCTTTGGCTATCCCAGTTCCCCTTTGGGTTTCAGCACCACATTTTCTACCTTTTCTTTAGATATTTCCCAGATATTTAAATTGCTTGATTTTGGTATCTGCAATTTGCAATTTGCTTAATGGTATTCAAGCATCCTTCTATAGGACTACTTTTCAGGTGCTTTAAGTCTCTTCTTCATCTGGGAGGAGATTGTCTAGCATTCACTGACATATAGGAGAACTGATATTACATAACAGTTCAGTACTTTTTTCTTTGTTTCTAACAACATTTTCCTGTTTCTTAATACTTTGCTTAGCATCTAGAAGGTACCTTTCATTATCCCAATGAAACAGTTCAGTACTTTTTTCTTTGTTTCTAACAAAATTTACCTGTTTCTTAATACTTTACTTATGAAGGTATATTTTGTTTATTCAATGTGCCATCGGATTTTGGTGTTACATTTCTCATTTTCTGTTAAGACACTTCCCAGAATTTTGCTAGTTGCTTGATTTCAACATCGCCAATTTATAGTTCATATGGAGGCTTTGTGAATCATCAGTGTCATGCATGGATGTGAAGAGAGAGCCCAAAATTTAATACATTTGGTATAAGAGGCAGAAAAAGGAAAGAAAAATCATACTTCAACTCTTTCATTGGTTTTCATTCACTGAGAAAGAAACAGCCTAAAAAAAAGGGACTCGTAAAATTGTAAAGATTCCAAAGGAATCTAGACTTGCAAATAAAATGGATTCTTTGTTGAAGCAAATGAAGAAAAATGGCTGACGAAGATTGCTTATCCTTAGGATGAGGAATGATTCAGGAAGTCAAAAGCACTCGGTAAGATTTATCGTTGTGAAAAAGTAAATGTTTTTTTGTGACACTGAGGTTGAAAAAATTTTTTATTTTTATTTAAGTTAGTAGAAAGGTTAGAAAATTTTTTTAAGCAAAAACACTCCCAAATATTTCAGTTCCATTCTGGCCCCGGCAGGAACTACTTTCATTTTTTTATGTTTTATTATTTTTCTTTTGCTGAAGTACTCAAACAAAAAAAAGCTTCATATCTGTATATCTATCTATAAGAATAAAAAGGGCAAGAAGAAAATCTTTAGTTTTTCTTGTCTATTTTTATTCATTTTTTTCCTTTACAGATACACTCTATCTGAATATATATATATATAAGAAATATAGTCTTAAAGTGTGCTATTTTTATGGAATAAAGTGCTCAATATCAGAGAAAGAGCATGTGTAAATATAAAAGTGAACATAGAAGTCAACACTTAGAGGCAACAGTCTGTTTCATGTTAGATGCAATCGTCAGGCCACGAATGCTGTTATTTTTCTCGGCTATTTATATATACGGGTCAGTGGTGCATTGTGGGTAGTCTATTTTGGCGGTTATTTTACCGGAAGTCGTTTATTTATTTATTTATTTATTTGTGTCAAATTATTTTGCTTGTTTTTATTTATTTTTATTTTTATTTTTTATCTTATATATTTATTTATTTTTTTTATTTTGATCGGTGTTTTTATTAACGTAGTAAAAATTTGTTTATATAGCTTATTGTGGGTAGTCTATTTTGGTAGTTATTTTACCGGAAGTCGTTTATTTGTTTATTTATTTATTTGGGTCAAATTTGGCTTGTTTTTATTTATTTTTATTTTTTATCTTATATATTTATTTATTTTTTATTTTTATTTTGATCAGTGTTTTTATTAATGTAATAAAAATTTATTTATATAGCTTATTTAATAGTTTTGTTTTTGTTTGGGAAGATAATTGAAGCTATTTGTTGAATTTTAGGGTTGATTGTAGTGGTTTGTTCTAACTATTATTTTGGCAGGAACAGTTTTTAATTTATTTATTTGGATTGATTATCTTTATTTGTTTTTTCTAAACGGCTATTTTATCGGTATCGGTTGTTAGTTTATTTATATATTTGGATGTATTTAGATCAATTTATTTTACTTGTTGTTATTTATTTGTTACACTGTATATTTTTGACATTAAATCTGGAAACTTTACAGATGCAGAAGTAGTGTTAAACAATTGTGAGAAATACAAAAGCAGTGGTATTTGCTAACATTTTTCTGGAGGTTTGCAAGACCCAGAATTTCAATGATGTTCTGCTTCAAATCTGTAATGCCACCTATAGTGGAGAATTCATAGAAAGATGAACATAAGGTGGCATATTTCCTTTCCCAAAGAAAGGATCAGCAAAAAATTATAGAGGAATCGTTCTTACCTCCATTGCAGCAAAAATTTACAACTCCATGCCTCTCAATAGAATACAACCTGAAGTTGAGAAGGTGAATAGAAAAAATCAAAATGGCTTTTGAAAAAAAAAGAAATCAACCATTGGACAAATCATAACTCTTCAGCAGATTAATGAGGGCATCAAGGCAAAGAATCTACAGATCATCTGACTTTTTGTAGATTGCTTTGAAGCCTTTGATTCTATACAGAGGGGAACAATGGAGAAGATCCTTCTGGCATATGACATCCACCCCGAGACAATAGCTGCCATAATGATGATATACACAAAAATACCAAATCTTTGATTAGATCCTGAGACAGAGATACTAAGTTCTTTGATATCAAAGCGGGGATCCTCAGGGTGACACCTTTGCACATTTTCTCTTTGTTATCAACTGTGACTACATATTGAGAACTTCCCTTGACAAACATCATCATCTAGGTTTTACTTTATCACCAAGATTCTCAAGTCAATATCCTGCAAAGAAGTTGACTAATATTGAAGATGCAGTTGACTTATCTGTCATTGCAGATACAATTACTAATGCCACAGTTCTCCTACATCATCTAGAAAATACTACTAAGAATGTTGAACTCTATATCAGTGCCCCTAAAACTGAATTTGTAAGCTTCAATGGGCAAGGCTCAATAAAAACTGCCGCAGGTGAATCAATAAAAATTGTCAAATGTTTTATGTGCCTAGGAAGAGAAATAAATTCCACTGAAATTCGCATAGCTAAAGCCTGGGTCGCCTTGCATAAAATAGATGTAATCTGGAAATCTGATCCACCAGACAACCCCAAGCAGAGATCCTTTTGATCCACTGTAGAGATGTATGGACTAAAACGCTGAAGTCTAAGCTTGATGAAACCTACACTTGGATACCGAGAGTTTTATTTAACATCTCGTGGAGACAGCATCCAACAGCTGTATGGACTCATCCCTGATATTTCTAGAATCTTACACAAATGCAAAATGCACATATTGTAGGACACTGCTGCAGAGCAAAATGAGAACTGGCGAGTGATTTATTGTTCTGTGCATCTAGCCATGTCACAAGATAGGCTGGTCAGCCTACAATGACCAACTACATTATGACACAGAATGCTACCCTAATGACCTTTTGACCTTGATGCAGAACCATGATGGTTGGTGTGATAGACTCATGAATGTCCAAGCTAGTATGAACGAATAATAAATATATACTAATAATTGAGCACTGTATTATTACTACCAGCTCTCATATATATATATGTATATGAAGAAATATAGTCTTAAAGTGTGCTAAATTTATGGGATAAAATGCTCAATATCAGAGATAGAGTGTGTGTAAATATAAAAGTGGACATGGAAGTCAGCACTTAGAGGTGACAGTCTGTTTCATTTTGTGCAATCGTCAGGCAACTGACGATTGCACTAGCATGAAACAGACTGTCGCCTCTAAATGCTGACTTCCATGTCCACTTTTATATTTATATATATATATATATATATATATATATATATATATATAATTAAAACAAAAGATGGTCTACATGTGCTGCTTATAATCCTTCTTTCTCTTTGTGCTTCAATTTTAGTCAAAAAGATAATATATAATAAATATCAATTTTATTGCCAATATTGTCATCATTTTGGCTTTTTATTCTTCAAATTTTATTAACTAACCTATTATATATATATATATATATATATATATATATTTATTATGTGAATCATTCATACAAAAAGCAGATAATGAAGTTAATGATATAAATGGCAAGAATCACTCTTGCAAACAATTTTTAAGTGATTCTTGCCATTTATATCGTTAACTTCATTATCTGCTTTTTGTATGAATGATTCATGTAATGTAAATTGAACTTGCACCACATAATTGATATATATATATATATATATATATATATATATATATATATATATATATATATATAGTCTTTTCCTGGTTTTAATGATAAACTATATCTAGCAGCAAAGCTCTCTGATTGTGAGGTTTTGGGGAGCATAGAACCACCTCTTAATTGCTGTTTTCCCCAGGTCCACCCTGACCCAGAGTGGTAGCACCTGTTAGGATCCCAGCTATGGCCAAATAGTGAATCCACAAACTGGTGTCAAAAAAACTAGGAAAGTATAAAAATAAATTTTTATGGTAAACATTTCCAGCAATAAATTTTAATAGTAAAAAAAAAACGGAATTACCAGAACTCCCAAGGAACTTACATTTCATCCTTAAATGGCTCATAAGGAGTTGATATGCCATTAACCAAACCAAACCTTTTCCACAGGCAAAAGGTCACATGACTCTTGTCCCCCACCCTCACTATTTTCCCGGTTCAGATGGGCTTCATCCTTTACATCCGTCAGTTCCAACCTTTATAAGCAAAACCTGCCATGCCAGAGTCAGAACGTTCTAGAGCCCACAATAAATTTCAGACTTCTTAATTGTAGAAGACTTTCACAGTCTTACTCTGGTTTTAAAAATATACTAGGCTTAATGGGCTTTTTCCCCCTACATGCAAATTTGACCCTGCTGGAAGGCACATTTGTCTTTATTAAGACTCTTGAATGCACAGGCCGGTGGAAGTAAATTTACACTGTTTAAAAAAAAAATGTCTACTCAAGCATGTGTGTCCAATGAAATATACCACATGTTAGATTATGAATAAAATCTATTAATTTCTTAAAATGAACCCTTAATTGCTACAATGTGTGCTTCACACTAATATCCTTGTGTAAGGCATGAATTCATTTTCCCTTACCCCATCTCTGTGTAAAATAGTAGAGCTGATAGGTTTCTTTAGCCTTGGAAGGGCAACTAGTATTGGAGAAAGTTAACACGAAAGAAAGAGAGAACAACAGGGAACTATTTAACCGCCTTTCTCAAGAACAACCATCGCAATACACAATTAACAAATATTAAAAAATGGAACCTGTGGAGATTAATGATCAGCTGCATCATGATGGAACATGATTAAAGGAAATGAGTACAAAGTGGATCTTGTGCATTTACTTTACTGATCACACAATTAGTTGTTTTCTCGTTTCAATTTTTTTAGCCGTAAAAGTCTACCCAATCTCTATTCTAATTTTCAGAATTCACTTTAGACAAAAGCCAATTCAAATTCTAAAATCTATAAAGTGAATGTTTATTGAAAACTTGACATAAAAAGAAACGGTTTTGTTTTGAGCAGAGAATAGTTTCTCGAAACTGTTTAGAAGTCTGACTTCAACAACACCGATTTGTGATGCGGTTGAAATTTCTAGGATAGAAGAGAAAGAGAGAGAAATAAAATGTGTAACCAACAAAATTACTAGCAACAAAGGCAATAGAAACTCAGCCAATGTCTGTAATTGCAATTTGTGGCTGTTAGATAAAGATAGAAAGGTTTCTTTTTTGTGGAATTCGTTTCTCTTTGAAGATGACCATTTACAACCAGTTATTGTTTTAATGGATCTGCCATCCTTTCTTTTTTTTTTTTTTCCTCAAACTAGAAATTGTCCCTTTTGGGCAAAAATTTACTTTTATTCTTGGACATTGTAATTTTCAGCTTAATTAGCTAAATTTTTGAAATAATTGTTCTTTTGGAACAAATTAATGGTTTTCAAGTTGCAGATTTTTTTTCCACAAAGTGGAGACAAAAAGATGTATTGATTCTTTTTTTTTCTTTTTTTGACGACTGTTGGATGTTAGCCTTAAGATATTTCAAGTTTTCTTCAAATCAGTTTCTGTTTTAACCAAAAAGTTTGGTTTTTAAAAAAGAACAGAACAACTTCGAATGGCCATGAATAAGATGAAAAAAATGCACTAAGATGATAACAACTGTGACACGAGTTAGTATAGAGCGTGAAAGAAACTGAGAAAACTATTATTGAGGAGAGAGGACAGAAAAGAAGAAGTTTCAAGGAGAACAGATGATAATCGGTGTTACATTTAAATTTTTCAAGATCATAGTTGACAGGAAAGCAAAAAGCTAGAATAGAGTTCCACAAGCGAGAAGTGTGAGAGAAGAAACTATTAACATAGAACTTAGGGTTACATCTACCAATTTCAATAGTATAATAGTATAATGATAAGACCTAATTGCCAATCTAGTACTACCCTTAAATTTGTGATGTCAAGGCACCAAAGTGGATAGCTCATCAGAATATGTAAAAAATTAAAACAATTGACCAGACCAGATACAGAACCTATAAAAGATAAATTTTTTTCAGAAATCTTGCAGAATAAAGTAAAATTTAAAAAAGAATGTGTCTTAAAAAGAAATATTTCCAAAATTAGCCCTTTACTGTCAGTGCAGTTCTATTTATCAAATTTGAAGTGCGGAAATTTTTACCACTGTCAGTGGGTTAATAAAAGTTTAGAAACAAATAACAAATATTTAAATAGATACAGGAAGACGACATTTTTAAAAAGAAAAATTTGAAGAAAAGTTTTTCTTAGGATGAATAAAAATATAAAGCCTTAAACCAAATCAATTTATCTAATTAATTCTTGCATGTTGCAACATTTCTTAAAGGCAGACTTCTTCACAGTTTTCAGTTCAGATTCTCTTATTTGATTTTGTTTTTAGGACAAGGATGTGTTTGGAATGGTAGATCAGGAATTGCTTTAATTGATTACGTGTCAGTAAGAAAAATTACTTAGAAGTTTTATCTGAAAATTAAAGAGAAAGCCAATCTATTCCTGATAGAAATTAGCATTGTTTGTTTTTTGTTGTGTTTTTAAATTTGACAAAAAAAAAAAAAAAATGAAACTTCAGCTTTTAACCTAAAATGCAAATGTGTGTTTTGCGATACTCATTGTTACCAGAGCAAATACTTAGTATTTTGCAGACTTATTAACATGAAAAAAAAAAGATTTTGAACAAAGTCTCTCGTCAGAGTCTGGTTAAATAAATCATGTCTCTTGCATTAAGTTATTTTATATAAAGAAATATCTCTGATGTCATGTCATTTTTTATTGCATTTTATTTTGGGAATATGACTGTAATTTACAAAAAAAATTTTAGTAAAATATTTTAAATGGAAAATGAAAATATTGTCTCGGCATGTTCTATTGATTGAATCCCATGTTGGCAATATGACAATAATTTGGCATTTTTGATGCATCCAAGAAATGTCAACCATCTCTTTGTGATTCTAAGTATGTCTTTTTGATTCCATTTTCCTTTGAACTTCATTGGGTTTTTTTTTAAGCATTTCACCCCAAAGAAGGCTGGAGTGCTACTAGCATGCAAGAGGTTAGAGTAAGAGTAAAGAGGGGTGCTTGAGGAAAGGATGTAGAGGAGGATGGGGATGAGGATCAAGGCATCAGAAGATGACGATTGACATTACATTTGAATATTTGAAGATTATAGCTATCAGGGAAGCAAGTGAGAGGAAGGGAGTTCCCATCTCTGTCCCATAATGATTGTTCCATTTACGTACAAATTTCATAGACTAGATGGAACAATCATTATGGGACAGAGGTAGAATAATATAGAAGAATGGCAAGTTTAATAATCAGATTAAATTGAAAGAGGAAACATTTTTTTAAGCATTTCACCCCAAGCAAGGCAGGAGTGCCACTAGCACGCAAGGGTTACAGAGAGTGAAAGTAAGAGTAAAGAGGGAGGGGTTACAGAGAGTGAGAGTAAAGAGGGAGGGGTTACAGAGAGTGAGAGCAAGAGTAAAGAGGGAGGGGTTACAGAGAGTGAAAGTAAGAGTAAAGAGGGAGGGGTTACAGAGAGTAAGAGTAAAGAGGGAGGGGTTACAGAGAGTGAGAGCAAGAGTAAAGAGGGGTGTTTGAGGAAAGGATAAAGCGAAGGACGGGGGTCAGGATCAAGGCATCAGAAGATGTTGATTGACATTACATTTGAATATTTGAAGATTATAGCTATCAGGGAAGCAAGCGAGAGGAAGGGAGTTCCACTGTTGGGAAGTGCGAGAGAAGAAGCTGTTGGAGTAGAAGAGGCGGTTACATTTAACTGTTTTGACAGTAAAATGTTGAAACCGAGATGTCAACCTATTAGCATGCTTAAATTCATGCAGTCGGGGCACCAGTGAAAGTAGCTCGTCAGAACAGTTGCCGTGAAAATATTTGTAGAAATGACAGAGGGAAGCCCCATCGCATCTGTGAGAAAGTGACTGTAGATGAGATGCCAGATCAGGATCTATCACAACATGCTTTGTCCTTGGTAATCACAGCTTTCTTCTGTAGAAACACATCTCTGTTGCCTGATCATCTGTGAGGAAATTGTCCAGCAGTCACAGCCATATAGGAGGTTTAGATATTATATAGTTGAGTGTACTCTTTTCTTCATTTCTAATGAGACTTTCCTTTTTATTAATACGTATCTTTTTCTGCTTCAATGCTTCTTCGGATTTCTTTCTCATTTTTTTTTTTTTTGTGTGGTGGTGGTGTCGGGGGGTACCATTATAAAATTTCTATAGAATTTGATTACGTCCTCGCTTTTACCATTCAGATAATTTTTGTTTCTGGGATCAAATTACAGTGAGTCTTACATTGTTGCTTCATTTATTTTAAAGACAAAACCAATGAAAACTGAATATTTTTTAAGGAAAAGAATGTTTCCACAGCTTCAACATGGTTACATCCAGCAGCAAGGTCTCTGCTTGGGAGATTGGTTGTTTTGAGGAGCGTGGAACCACCTCTCAATTAGTGTTGTTTCTAGGTCCACCCTGACCCGGGTGTGGTAGCACTTGTTAGGGTTCCAGCTATGGGCAAATAGTGAACCCCTAGACATTATGAAAGTATAACAATACATTTTTATAGTAAAAATACCAGTAATATACATTTTATTTATAAAATGACCAACAATACATTTTATCTGAAATTAAAGGCATACAATTGCATTCAAAATATTTAGACTTTGGCATTAAATAACTTGTAGAGGCTGATATGTAGCTAAACCAAACAAGAAACATGAAAGAACTCTTTCATGACATTAATCCATGTAATATACTACAATTTCTTACAAGAAATCAAATTGTATTCTCACCTGTGGAACTCCCTTCCTTATTCCTGTTTCCCTGACAAATATAATCTCCAACTATTTAAGTGTAACGTCAATCGACATCTCCAGTTGCCTTGATCTATCCACTTCCTTTCTCCACATCCTTTCCCCTTCCATTCCTATCTGCTCTCGCTCCAAATCTTCTGTAACCCCCCTTGCCTTGATCGATCCACTATCTTTCTCCACATCCTCTCCTTTACCACTCCTATCTGCTCTTCCACCAAACCTTCTGTAACCCCTTGCATGCTAGTGGCTTCCAGCCTTGCTTGGGATGAAAAGCTTACAAAAAAAAAAATATAACTTCAACAAAACAACATAAAACATACATAACATTGCCTCTAGTAATTATGTCCCCACAAACATGTATATGCGCAAAAGCTGAGTATCATCTACCATGTATTCAGTTGTGAAAGTAGAATAATGTATATCATATTTTTACTATTTCAAAGCTCCCAAGAAAATTAAATTCTGGCATTAAATGACCCATAAGGAGTTGATATGCCATTAAACAAACAAATCAATCAGTTCAGTGTTTTCTAATAGTTACCAAGATTAATTACGACTGAATAGTGATTTTGATCCTCATTGGGTACCCTCTATTTTTGGACTTGTTCCACTTTTAAGCTACACATAGAAAATCACCGTAGCTTTTGTCATTAAATATTATTTATACAAAAGATCAACAAATTAAACATATCCATGACTTTAGGAGTTATTTGGATTAATATCTTGGCTTATGTTGTTTTTAGCTCAATATTTTGGTTAATCTATTCTCCAACTCTCATCAGGTTACAGTTCAATCTCTTAAGGGATTTTCTTTTTTTATTGGGAAACTTTATTTCATTGATTGCATTTTATTATTATTTTAATCAATAATCTTCCACGGGATTGAACTCGGATATTCTTTGATATGATCTACTCCTTTGAGCCAGAAATGAAAGGTTCCCACCTTGTTAAGTGAAGGCTAGAAATCAGAAGATTATTTTCATTGAAAGATAATCTGTGCAAGACTTTCATTGGAATATCAAATATAACTTATTATAAGAATTTTTCTTTTAAATAATATTAACTTAGAATTCTCATCTGTCCTGTAATAGATGGAAGCATCACAGTTCCGTCATGAAGCAGGAACTCATTCAAGAGGCTCAAAAACGACAAATGTCCACTTTTTGCTCTATTAAGAAAATCCAGTCAGAAAAGGAAATTGGCAATGCAAGTTCAAATTCAGGTTGAGCCAATTTGTGTTCACTTTTTTGGGGGGGAGGGAGGCATGAACCGCTATTATTTCCATATCTATAGGTTAAATTTTGGCCAATATATTCTCCAACCATCATGAGGTAACAGTTGTATCCTTTAAAGAATTTTTTTAAAATCAATAATCTTCCATGAGACTGAACTCGTTATGCTTTTCTTTGTTTGTCATAATCCGCTTTTTCGTACTGGCAAAGTGGTATGTCCCCGTTTTGGTAAGTGCAGGCTAGAAAGCCAAAAGGTCATTTTCATTGGAAGGTGAACTATCTTTGGAATATTCAATATAACATATTTTAAGAATTTTTCTCTTAAATAATATTCACTTAGTAATTCTCTCCTCTGCTTTGATGGATGAAGGCATGTGCTTTCCCCACTTTTCTCATACATGCATTCACACAAATAAGTATGACACTTCATATGTTTTTTTTATTCTCCTTAATATTTTCTTTTCATTAATTCTTCATGAATAAAACACAAACAAAAAAAACACACATCCATACACAAAGTAGGAAAGACCAATCAGTTGTGATTTTTAAAATAAATTTAATTTTTCTCAGTTAAATTATAAAATCGCTTTGAACTGATTGCTATATCTAATTTCACAAAAAAATGGAAATTAATCTTAGTCATAATTGATTTGGTTTGTGCCATTTTCGTTATATATTCATCTTGATAATAACATTTAAGCGTAAGATTTTGAAAGAATTTTTTTTTCATTTCCTCTTCTATTCAGCTGATTTTCAAATACTGTGATTTAATATTGACATCTTGGCAAAGTTTAATAAACATACTCAAAAAAAAAAAAATATGGAGTGGCACTGCTATTTCGGATATACACTCCCTCAGCAATTTTTATTGTTTTAAAAAGACATTTTAAGAATTTTAATAAAACCCAAACATATGAAATTGTCTGAGAACATTCCTTTAATTTGCACTTTCTTTTAGGAACTATCCTTGAAAATTCTCTGTACTAAAAATTCCTGATAGGATAAATTTTGTCTCATTTTGTTTATTCTATTGTTTGTCTATTTCTTTCAAACATTTCAACCCGTCCTGGGTAAGACGATAAACTATATCCAACAGCAACGCGTCTGATCAGGAGACTTTGAGGAGTGTGGAACCACCCCTTAATTGCTGGTGTTCCCAGGTCCACCCTGACCCAGGGTGGTTGCTGTTGACCATGTTCATCATAGTCTATGAATATAGAATCCAGCGTAGTATGTAATCTGTTCAATGAAACAACATTAACAATTAACACTCACGAGTCAGACACTCTACTGGATCTGACTATATTACCAATAGCAGCAGCAACTGTTCCGTAATTCTTCAGTCTTCGAAGGTCTTGGGGGTTGGCAGTGAATATTCGGAAAAAAAAAACATGGCTGCCTTTATACACGTCGAATTGAATATTTTGAGCTTTCTGATTGGTTAATGCTTCTATTGGTCAACTATAACATGAGTCAGCTCATTTTGGTTGACTCACTAGTACATACAGGTACCCCAAAAACTCTAACAGTAGCACCTTTTACAGTTCAAGATATGGCCATATAGTTAACCCCAAAAGTGTAAAAATAGGTTTTAATACCAGCAATGTGTTTTTGTAAGAAAATTACCAGCAATAAAGTTTGAATAAAATATTGATATCTTTGTAAAGTTTAATAAACATACTCACAAACAAAAAAAAAAAAAAAAAAATGGTGTGGCACCACTATTGCCGTATACTCCTTCAGCAATATTTATTGTTTTGAAAAGATATTTTTAGAATTTTAATAAAAGCCAAACATGTGAAAGTGGATTTTTATGTATCCTTTTTTTTCTTGAAAACTAACACCAAAATTATTAAAAACTATTCTTGTAATTAAACAGTCTAATAAATTAATCATCATTGTTTAAAGGGCTGTAGGTGATACACCCATGAGCGAATGGTCTGAAATCAGAGAGCTCCACTATGCCATAAGGAGTCCATTATTTTCTGTTGCAGTTCTAAGTAAGAAGGGTCAGTTCTTTTCTTCGAGATGACATGCAAGGTAGATTTGTTTTTGAAGTTACCTTCTTTTAGCTTTTGCCAAAAGAAGTAGGACCCTCAAGAAGACTGGGGTCTAAATTCAAAGTTGTTCTTCTCCATGACCAGTTTGCCATCCAAGACTATAGGACTCAGTGTGTCCTGCTATTTTACCGATAGACGGCAAAAAAAAATAAAAAGAGATGGATTCATACCTTACCTAAAGATATTAGCACTTAAGTGAATGTAATGAACTTGATTTTAATTCGAACTTGGCTCTCCGATTTCTCAATCTGAGCTGCTATCAATTTCTTCACTGTGCCTCCAGAATAAATAAATAAATAAATAGTGTTTAACATTTTTTGTCGTCAG
The DNA here is from genome assembly GCA_964036315.1 of Acanthosepion esculentum. Lineage (NCBI taxonomy): Eukaryota > Metazoa > Mollusca > Cephalopoda > Sepiida > Sepiidae > Acanthosepion > Acanthosepion esculentum. The sequence continues at coordinate 74,734,920 of OZ038512.1, forward strand.
TTCTTGAGAAAAATAAGTTTAAATCCAGGTGTTTGCAACCCTCTTTCAGTTAATTGATGTCACAAGAGCAAATGAAAGAAATGTCTACAAAATACATTTTTTCAAAATTGATAATTACACTTGTTATTATTTGTTTATTTAAATTTTTTGGTTTTCAGGCATTTTTATGAATAAAAATATTTGTTTTCATATTTATTTCTTTAATAACATTTATTTTTTTATAAAATTTATTTCTTTAATAATATGGCAATTGATGAATGCTGCTTTGTAGTTGGTTTACATACTTAATACTTTAAAAATATTTATTACTTGAATAATACTAAATCTTTAATAATATTTAATTCTTGAAGAATACTTAATACTTTAATAATATTTATTACTTGAATAATACTAAATCTTTAATAATATTTAATTCTTGAAGAATACTTAATACTTTAATAATATTTATTACTTGAATAATACTAAATCTTTAATAATATTTAATTCTTGAAGAATACTTAATACTTTAATAATATTTATTACTTGAATAATAGTAAATCTTTAATAATATTTAATTCTTGAAGAATACTTAATACTTTAATATTTATTACTTGAATAATACTAAATCTTTAATAATATTTAATTCTTGAAGAATACTTAATTCTTTAATAATATTTATTACTTGAATAATACTAAACTTTAATAATATTTAATTCTTTAATAATACTTAATACTTTAATAATATTTATTACTTGAATAATACTAAATCTTTAATAATATTTAATTCTTGAAGGATACTTAATTCTTTAATAATATTTATTACTTGAATAATACTAAATCTTTAATAATATTTAATTCTTGAATAATACTTAATTCTTTAATAATATTTATTACTTGAATAATACTAAATCTTTAATAATATTTAATTCTTGAAGGATACTTAATTCTTTAATAATATTTATTACTTGAATAATACTAATCTTTAATAATATTTAATTCTTGAATAATACTTAATTCTTTAATAATATTTATTACTTGAATAATACTAAATCTTTAATAATATTTAATTCTTGAAGAATACTTAATTCTTTAATAATATTTATTGAATAATACTAATTCTTTAATAATATTTAATTCTTGATGAATACTTAATACTTTAATAATATTTATTACTTGAATAATACTAATCTTTAATAATATTTATTACTTGAATAATACTAATCTTTAATAATATTTAATTCTTGAATAATACTTAATTCTTTAATAATATTTATTACTTGAATAATACTAAATCTTTAATAATATTTAATTCTTGAAGGATACTTAATTCTTTAATAATATTTATTACTTGAATAATACTAATCTTTAATAATACTTAATTCTTTAATAATATTTATTACTTGAATAATACTAAATCTTTAATAATATTTAATTCTTGAAGAATACTTAATTCTTTAATAATATTTATTACTTGAATAATACTAATCTTTAATAATATTTAATTCTTGAATAATACTTAATTCTTTAATAATATTTATTACTTGAATAATACTAATTCTTTAATAATATTTAATTCTTGAAGGATACTTAATTCTTTAATATTTATTATTTGAATAATACTAAATCTTTAATAATATTTAATTCTTGAAGAATACTTAATACTTTAATAATATTTATTACTTGAATAATACTAATCTTTAATAATATTTAATTCTTGAATAATACTTAATTCTTTAATAATATTTATTACTTGAATAATACTAAATCTTTAACAATATTTAATTCTTGAAGAATACTTAATACTTTAATAATATGTATTTGTTTAATAATAAATGGCAATTTATGACAAATGGTAAATGTTGTATTTTAGTTGGCTCCATATTTTCATAAACTGGTAAATATAAAATTATTCTAGTAAATGAACAAATCTAATAAAATTCTGTTTAAAATTTTTGGTGTCAATTGTTAAAGGAAAAGAGATTGCATAATTCCAGTATCGTATATTTTGGTTTTATTAAAATTCTGAAAACAGCTTTTTAAAACAATGAAAATTGCTGAGAGCGTATACAGTAATAGCAGTGATAAGAGATAAAGCCGTCTTTTGACCCACTTTTTTCTTTCTTTTTTTTTTTTGCAGGTATGAATGTTACATGTTGCTGACATTTTTGTACTAAAATACCTAAAAAAATACTAATGTTTAATAAGGAAACTATTTCTGACAGTTTTAATTGACTGCCATAGAATAAATTCAATAAGAAAAAAAACTATTAAATCTTTTTCTACCATTTTTTTTTTTTTTTTTTTTTTTTTTTCAGTGAGAAACTTGTCCAGAATTCTTTCATGAGTCTGCAATTAGTTGTCACAGATTTTCTACCTATGATTCCATGCAAATATCTTTTGGTGTGTGTGGAAGTGGCATCTAAATTTGGATTGCAAAGTCAGGAGCTAAATGTTAGTCTGACTGCCATTGGACTTCTGGTAAGGAAACTTAAAGTTATTTATTTATTTTTAAGGTCAACACCTTGTTAACATTGATTGTTTTTATTGTTTTATTTCTACGAGAAATGAATTATTTTTAGAATGCTATTTTCATTAAATTTTTAAATTATGAACCAATGAAATGTTCTAATATATTCTTCCATTGCCTTCTGCTTATATTGACTGAAATGACTAAAATATATGAATTGATATTCATACTCACCCTGTCTATACTAAAAATCTATTTGTCATGTTCTTAATATTATGGAACTTTTAACAAATTCTCCACCCCAACATAACAAAACACTTAGCAATGTGTATAGAAGTATATATTACTTGTATATTTTTTGTTTTAGACTTGACCCAAGATTTTCTGTAACACAGAAAAATATACCATCTTGTTTTAATTTACCATCCAGTTTATCCCAGGTTGCATTCTCTGATGTGTGGCATGTCAAAAATCAGTACTAAGGGAAGTGGAACCTACCCCAACATGTACATGTGAGGCTTCCCATATTAAAATCAACTTTGTTTCATATTTTGCTCTGATGGAAAGATAAATGAATATCATTACCCCAAATCTACAGAATATTTTAAATGTCTTCCACTCTACCTGTGTTAAGTAATAGTTTAACAGACTATTATTTTTTTAGAGAATTGTATTTCTGCTCTGACTTTTTCAGTTTGACCTTAGCGGTCAGATACAAGATAAAATAAAGGAAGTCAATTTTGATTGGCTGGACTAGCGTGGGAATGATAGATAGAGAAAGGTTTTTGAGGGGTTGTTTCTAAGCCGTAATACAATGTAGATATATTTCATTTGTTTCTGGGAAGCAGCTTCCTAGTGGAATGAGAGAGCAACCCCACTGGATATTTAGAAATGTACACATTGACGTGTTTAATAAAATAGTTTAAATTTTCTTGTGTTGATGTTCTTTATCTCCAAAACAAAACCAACTAGCGATCACTAGAAGAAGGCAATGTTAGATCAAGGCCACCCCAAATAACAGGTCAAAAATATCTTTCCAGCCTTGATCAAGTTCAGAATGGTTTAACATTCTCTTGTTGGGGTAGGGGGTGATGACTTGGTTTCCACCCTACCACCCCTTTCCCCACTGATACAACTTTGCAAACCTGTTACTGCTCTATTAATATTTCCATGGTAGATATTCAGATGAAACCCAGTCTTTAGTTCCACCAGCTCAGACCATTGAGCTGAATCATCCTCATTTCCCCCATGTACCAAATAGAAGAAAGTTCCACTCGGACACCGTTTTTCCAAGAACTTCTGCATTGTGTAATAAATACCCCCATGGATGCTCCGTTGAACACATTAATCTTCACTTTTTCAAGTCAAGCATCAATCATTATCTATCCTCCTTATAGCACCTTCTTCTTCATTCATATCACATACCTCATTCATCATTACCATTTCTACTGTAGCTATCCACTTTGAGTGGCTCTTGAGCCTTTACATGAAGAGTTATACTTGAACTATTCAGTGACCAGAGTTCACAAGGAAAAATTAGGAACACTCAGTAAGGAAAATTTTGGTAAGAATAATAAAAGAAACATTATAGAGAATTATTCAGAACCATAATAATAGTTTGGGCATTAAATTCCTTTTGGTCTTTTAGTCTGGCTCTGTTATTGAATGTTTTATCTTTGGTTGTATCAGCCATTTCTTTGTGTTAGCCTTTTATTTTCAGAAAATCATTCCATGTGAGCCATTTCTATTTTATCCCATTTCTTTTTTTTTTCTGCGAATCTAATTATGATTTTCCATTTTTTTTCCCTCATTCCTTTTTATCGGTATCTTTCTTTTAAGTCAAGTGGAAGCTCTTTGTAGTGACGAGACTGCATGCTGGTCACTCTTTGTATGTGCAACATTCATAAAAGGCTGCCAAAAACGAGAACTCTGATATGAATCACTTGTACCTGTATCATTTCACAGATTGGACCATATCACCCACCCTATACTTCATTTTTTTTTTATTCATCCCTGCTTTCATTATTCTCCCTCAGAAAACCTCTTTTGACCGTTATTCTCCCCAGCACTCAGCCACATTCCTTATGTTCTTTCACCTGTTTAACACCTTCACCTATGTTAATCTGCTGGATGCTCCCTCCTCCTTTCTGTTCTTTTCTCTGCAGTTTCAATGCCTAGACCCCCCCCCCCTCCGTGACCAAATTCACCTTTTGATTACATTTTTTATTTTCTTTCAACTTTATAAGCCTTTTGCAATATTCAACCTTTCTTTTCTCTCGTAATCGTTCCTTATTCTAATTGATACTGAAGAGTGGTTAGCAATCTACTGTCTCAAACTATTAGTATTCTAGTGAAAATTAATCCGCAGTGAGTACCTCATTAATTATGGCCTTGTGCCAGATAAGATAGGCTTAGCAAATAGACATACTTATTCTTAATATTTTGGGATATTATGTACTCTCCATTAGGTTTGCCTTTTGCTGTCCACAGTCTCTCTCACTCACTCTCAGTTTTTTATTCTCTCTTGAATTCCCCAGCCGTTACCCTCACTCTTTTACTCTCCTTCTCTTTTACTTTTACTCTCTTGCTCTCTTTCTCTTTTACTCTCTTTCTCTTTTACTCTCTTTCTCTTTTACTCTCTTTCTCTTTTACTCTCTTTCTCTTTTACTCTCTTGCTCTTTGACTCTCTTGCTCACTCTCTTTCTCTCTTATTCACTCTCTCGCTCTCTTACTCACTCTCTCGCTCTCTTACTCACTCTCTCGCTCTCTTACTCACTCTCTCGCTCTCTTACTCACTCTCTTGCTCTCCTCCCCTCTTACTCCCTCTCTTGCTCTCCTCCCCTCTTACTCCCTCTCTTGCTCTCCTCCCCTCTTACTCCCTCTCTTGCTCTCCTCCCCTCTTACTCCCTCTCTTGCTCTCCTCCCCTCTTACTCCCTCTCTTGCCCTCCTCCCCTCTTACTCCCTCTCTTGCCCTCCTCCCCTCTTACTCCCTCTCTTGCCCTCCTCCCCTCTTACTCCCTATCTTGCCCTCCTCCCCTCTTACTCCCTCTCTTGCTCTCCTCCCCTCTTACTCCCTCTCTTGCTCTCCTCCCCTCTTACTCCCTCTCTTGCTCTCCTCCCCTCTTACTCCCTCTCGCGCTCTCCTCCCCTCTTACTCCCTCTCTCGCTCTCCTCCCCTCTTATTCACTCTCTTTCTCTCTTTTTCTCTTATTCACTCTCTCGCTCTCCTCACTCTTTCATTCATGCTCTCACTCTCCGCCTCTCTTATTCACTCTCTCACTCTCCTCTCCTCTTATTCACTCTCTCGCTCTCCTCCCCTCTTATTCACTCTCTCGCTCTCCTCACTCTCCTCCTCTCTTGCTTTTGCTCTATTTCACTCTATATCTCTTGCTCTCCTCCTCACTTTCCTACTTGTTCCTCTTTTTATTGCTCTTTCACATTTCTTCTTCTTCTTCTTCTTCTCATTCTCTTTCAATTTTTATAGTTTTCTTCACAGTCACCCCTTAGTTTTTCTCCTCCTCCTCCTTTCCAATTTATCATTTTCTTTCCTTCCTTTAATTTCTCTTCCATGCATTCTTCTTTTTCACTTTCGGATTCTTCTTTTTTTCCCCAAAAAATAAGTGTAGGATTTCTTTCTTTCTTTTTTAATCTCTACTTTCGCAACCAAAGGCAAATACCCTAGATTTTTCAATAACACTTGTTGGCAACCCAAACAAATGTTACCAATTCATTTTGAAATAGATGCAGCGCTTAAAGGAGAGAATGCACCATTTCACATTCAGAAAAAAATCTTTGCAATACAAAATATTTGTTACCTTATATTTCTTTTTAAACAGCTTTTCTTATTCCTGACCCACCAATTCCAAAATACTTGAAGAGAGAGACATTGAATTCTATCATTCTAACTTAAATCATCTATCAGCTTGAAGAAGAAACTTTGTATTGATTCATGTAACCAGTGTTCAGAGGGTTTTAAAATATTCACTATATAAAAAAGTGGTTTATGTAGGGGATATTTGAAAGGGGATTTTTAGTTAAGTAGTAAAGACTTGAAGCAACCAATATTTGGATCTACTAAAAATGTTGAGAAGACCACAGACACACCGCACAGATAGTTCATTGGTTTTTCAGCTAGGAATGACAAAATTGATGAACCAGGTTCTAATTCAAGTAGGGTTCATAATATTCACTTTTGCACAAATATCCTCGGGAAATGTAAGAATCCATCTCCTCTCCCTTTTCTGAATAAAATAGCAGGGTAGATTGAGACGTCTAGCTGTTGTTGGCATGCAATCTAGAAGAAAGCCCTGGTCATGTGCATATTATATGGCAATGGAAAGGACTACAGAATTGATGATGAACTGCTTCACAGGGTTGTGGATTCAATGATCTTGACTGAGATTGATGACTGACTGACCGACCATAGATAGGGCATGTGACTAATGAGGTAAGTGTAAGTAGAATAGGAAGCACAAAGAAACTGGCAAACTCGGACCTTTTAAAAAAAAACAGTATGTCAAAAGGATTGTTTTTCCATTGACACTACTGTTACTTTAACACTCTTTTATCTTTGGCAATGTTTATTGTTTTAAAAAGAGATGATTAAAATTGTAATAAAATTTAAACAACTGAAGAAAGTGAATCTATACATTTTTCTTGACAATTTATAAAACGAATATTAAATACTATTTACTTATTGTTTATTTGCAAGAATAATTTTATATTTACAACATTCTAAAAACTAATACAGTTCAATCTTTATCATTTACAAATTTATAAAGAAACATGAAAATAGTTTTTTATTCAATATCTGTCTATATTTCTGAGATGAGGTATTATGTACATTATTTACATTATTCAGACTATTGTCCTCATCTTTGTCGCCATATTTATTACAACGTTTTGGCCGTTGTATGCTCCGGCCTCCTTCAGGTGGTTGGAATGTCGAACTGAACCCTTTATTTCTAGAACAGTCTACCCCAGTGAGCAAAGTAAAGGGTTCTGAAGAAGGCCGGAGTGTACAACGGCCGAAACGTTGTAATAAATATAGCGACGAAGATGAGGACAATAGTTCGAATAATGTAAATAAGTTTTTTATTCATACATTTATAAACATTTAATAAATTTTTAAAATATGTGAACCAATTATAAGGAAATCCTTATTATTTACCATTTTATAATGTTTGAATCAGTTGGCAATTTGCAGATGTTTGTCAACCATTCCAATGAACAATTTAATAAATAGTGTGTTGTAGCATACCTACGGACGATAATGGGTGTGCCCCCATTCATATAAATACAGTAGTAAATACTGTATGTTGGTCTGCGGTCTGAGATTCATTGTGGAATTCACTTGACTCACTTCTAGCAGTTGACTACTACTTTTACATGCTGCTGGCGAATCTTATATGTGTTGTTCTTGTCCTAAGTATTATCGTTCATTACCAACCTTTGTGTGATTATTCTATTCAGTAACCTTCCCTAGGTTACAATATAGTGTTTATTATTTTTGCTGTTAATTTTCAAGAACAATGAAAATTCTTTTATTACAATTCTAATCATTGCTTTTTATTGAATAAACATTGCTGAGGAGTGGAGGTAGTTAAAATAAGAGCAGTGTCAATGGAAAAAAGAGTTCTTTTGTCACACTTTGTCGTGCATGCATAATGGTGCAGGTTTGCTAAAGCTCTTGCTAACAATGAGAAAGTCAAGTGAACTTTTTGGTCTTTATCCTTGGGAAAGAAAGGCTTGAAGAATCTAAGCCCTGCAAGACACACGAATGGCAAGAGAAACAAGAAAGAATTAAGTAACTGAACAGATAGATGAATGTGTGTCACAAAAAGGAAGGAAGGGTTCTGAAGAAACAGATATAGCTGCAAGCAACAATAAAAAAAATAGAATGGAATCACCATCCTTTTGGAATATATTTTCTTTTTAACGGGGATGATGGTTGAACATTAAAAGTAGTTCAATGAATTCAACTTGATAATTAAACATCTTTTGCCAGTGTCTTTTAAAAAAATAGAATGGAATCACCATCCTTTTGGAATATATTTTCTTTTTAATGGGGATGATGGTTGAACATTAAAAGTAGTTCAATGAATTCAACTTGATAATTAAACATCTTTTGCCAGTGTCTTTTAAAAAAATAGAATGGAATCACCATCCTTTTGGAATATATTTTCTTTTTAATGGGGATGATGGTTGAACATTAAAAGTAGTTCAATGAATTCAACTTGATAATTAAACATCTTTTGCCAGTGTCTTTTAAAAAAATAGAATGGAATCACCATCCTTTTGGAATATATTTTCTTTTTAATGGGGATGATGGTTGAACATTAAAAGTAGTTCAATGAATTCAACTTGATAATTAAACATCTTTTGCCAGTGTCTTTTAAAAAAATAGAATGGAATCACCATCCTTTTGGAATATATTTTCTTTTTAACGGGGATGATGGTTGAACATTAAAAGTAGTTCAATGAATTCAACTTGATAATTAAACATCTTTTGCCAGTGTCTTTTAAAAAAATAGAATGGAATCACCATCCTTTTGGAATATATTTTCTTTTTAATGGGGATGATGGTTGAACATTAAAAGTAGTTCAATGAATTCAACTTGATAATTAAACATCTTTTGCCAGTGTCTTTTAAAAAAATAGAATGGAATCACCATCCTTTTGGAATATATTTTCTTTTTAATGGTGATGATGGTTGAACATTAAAAGTAGTTCAATGAATTCAACTTGATAATTAAACATCTTTTGCCAGTGTCTTTTAAAAAAATAGAATGGAATCACCATCCTTTTGGAATATATTTTTTTTTTAATGGTGATGATGGTTGAACATTAAAAGTAGTTCAATGAATTCAACTTGATAATTAAACATCTTTTGCCAGTGTCTTTTAAAAAAATAGAATGGAATCACCATCCTTTTGGAATATATTTTCTTTTTAATGGTGATGATGGTTGAACATTAAAAGTAGTTCAATGAATTCAACTTGATAATTAAACATCTTTTGCCAGTGTCTTTTAAAAAAATAGAATGGAATCACCATCCTTTTGGAATATATTTTCTTTTTAATGGTGATGATGGTTGAACATTAAAAGTAGTTCAATGAATTCAACTTGATAATTAAACATCTTTTGCCAGTGTCTTTTAAAAAAATAGAATGGAATCACCATCCTTTTGGAATATATTTTTTTTTTAATGGTGATGATGGTTGAACATTAAAAGTAGTTCAATGAATTCAACTTGATAATTAAACATCTTTTGCCAGTGTCTTTTAAAAAAATAGAATGGAATCACCATCCTTTTGGAATATATTTTTTTTTTAATGGTGATGATGGTTGAACATTAAAAGTAGTTCAATGAATTCAACTTGATAATTAAACATCTTTTGCCAGTGTCTTTTAAAAAAATAGAATGGAATCACCATCCTTTTGGAATATATTTTCTTTTTAACGGGGATGATGGTTGAACATTAAAAGTAGTTCAATGAATTCAACTTGATAATTAAACATCTTTTGCCAGTGTCTTTTAAAAAAATAGAATGGAATCACCATCCTTTTGGAATATATTTTTTTTTTAATGGTGATGATGGTTGAACATTAAAAGTAGTTCAATGAATTCAACTTGATAATTAAACATCTTTTGCCAGTGTCTTTTAAAAAAATAGAATGGAATCACCATCCTTTTGGAATATATTTTTTTTTTAATGGTGATGATGGTTGAACATTAAAAGTAGTTCAATGAATTCAACTTGATAATTAAACATCTTTTGCCAGTGTCTTTTAAAAAAATAGAATGGAATCACCATCCTTTTGGAATATATTTTCTTTTTAATGGGGATGATGGTTGAACATTAAAAGTAGTTCAATGAATTCAACTTGATAATTAAACATCTTTTGCCAGTGTCTTTTAAAAAAATAGAATGGAATCACCATCCTTTTGGAATATATTTTCTTTTTAATGGGGATGATGGTTGAACATTAAAAGTAGTTCAATGAATTCAACTTGATAATTAAACATCTTTTGCCAGTGTCTTTTAAAAAAATAGAATGGAATCACCATCCTTTTGGAATATATTTTCTTTTTAATGGGGATGATGGTTGAACATTAAAAGTAGTTCAATGAATTCAACTTGATAATTAAACATCTTTTGCCAGTGTCTTTTAAAAAAATAGAATGGAATCACCATCCTTTTGGAATATATTTTTTTTTTAATGGTGATGATGGTTGAACATTAAAAGTAGTTCAATGAATTCAACTTGATAATTAAACATCTTTTGCCAGTGTCTTTTAAAAAAATAGAATGGAATCACCATCCTTTTGGAATATATTTTTTTTTTAATGGTGATGATGGTTGAACATTAAAAGTAGTTCAATGAATTCAACTTGATAATTAAACATCTTTTGCCAGTGTCTTTTAAAAAAATAGAATGGAATCACCATCCTTTTGGAATATATTTTCTTTTTAATGGTGATGATGGTTGAACATTAAAAGTAGTTCAATGAATTCAACTTGATAATTAAACATCTTTTGCCAGTGTCTGTTAACTGTTTTTAAAAAATTAAGAATTTGATGTTTTCCTGTAATTTGGTTACCTGAAGATCTCTTGAAAAGTTTCTCCAAAAATCCAGAATGGTGACGTGTTTGCATCAGAAGAAAAAAATATTCTTATCTAGATTAAGACTGAATGGTGATAGTAAAATCCAAGATCCCTCCAGATGTTGCAATGCTTTCTTATACAAAAAGTAGGACAGTCTTGGTCTGTTGCCATCGCCTGACACTTACACTAAAGAAGGACGAAAAACTGGTAAGAAAAGTGGACAAGATGATTAATTATGGGGGCTCTTAGAGATCAAAAGTTTTCCAGAGAACTGCACAAAAATTAAACCACAAATACAGCAAGTATCAAAACCTACTGATCACAACATCTTGGCCAATAAATCTCATACTGGCTCAGCCAAAAACTATATTTGTGTCAATGCTACAAAGGAGTCAAAAGCCAGTGGATATAAATGACCTCACCAAAAAGCACCTTGATCTATGAAATGTGATCAGAATAGAGAAAATGTGCTTCCAACTTGACAGGTGTGTCTAATGCTATTTTATTTATTCATTTATTTTTGTTAATCAAATCTTACACCTGTCTTACAGTTCTGTTATATTTAGAGATTCTTGATAAAATCCAAAGAATCATCTGCAATATTATTGGTCCTGACATAGCATCTCGGCTTCAGTTTCTTTCCCACCACCATGACATAGCTTCCCTCTGCCTTTTCTATAAATATTTTCATGGTAATTGTTCTGAAAGACTTTCCTTTATGGTTCCTAGACTTTAGGAATTTAAGTGCATTACTAGATTGACAGCAAGCTTTCATCATTTTACAGTTGAAATGGCAACTGTAAGTTCTATGCTAACAGTTTCTTCTTTCACACTTCTTACTTGTGGAACTTTGTTCTAGCTTCTTGCTTTCCAGTCATCTTTGATTTTCAAAAATTTGAATGCAATGTGAATCGTTATCTTCTGTCTTCTTAATTCTTGTTCTTTTATTGTCCTTTCTTCTTAATAGTATATTTTTCTCATATTATCTAACACTCAGTAACTTCTTGCATCTTAGTGGCTTTATTGCATTTCTTGGGGTGAAATGATTTTTTTTTTTTAAATCCATGCAGGATTTTCAAAGTTACTTTTGTCGACAGGATTTTGATGACAAGAAGTATTTTTATCAAATATTTCTGTCGGAATTGTTGCATAAACAGATGCACCTGCCTTCTATTTTCTTTACTCATTAACTCATTTGACTCCATTGATTCTACCTTTATGAATAAAGACAAAAGTTTTTGCAATATTTTACTTCTTCAAAGTTGTGATCATTACAAAATAATGTTTTTGGCTTTTAAATTAAGGTTTTTTTGAAAAGTTATTAGCCCAGACAAAAATCACTTTCTTAAGAAAAAAAAGAAAATTTTGTTCATTTGCTCAGATTTTGGGAAGTGGGTTGGGCTAAACACCTTTCAATACCTTCTCATATTATTCTTATCCAAAATTGATGGTTTTGCTATTGTACACCTTTTTTTATTGACAGTTGCATTCAGGTTGTGTAAATGAATGAATGATTTTCTTTTTTTCTATATCATCTTCACACTGGGTGACTTCTGTCTGGCATTGTCTGCATCCACATTTTTGTTCTTGGAATCTTGGTTTACAGATTCTAGCAGAATTCTTGAAACTGGTTTTTCCTGTAATTAAATGACCATTAAATGTCAACATTCTTTCCCTTTGTCACTCTTCATTGATTTCGTTCTTGTCATATTTGGTAAAAGTTGACGTGTCACATCGTCTGTCTTTATATCGTCGTTAAAAAGAATTGGAGTTAAAAAAAATGATATGGTTAACCTTTCAATGTCTTTTCTGTCTGAAGTTAATTTGTTTTGGTTCAAAAGTTCATTGACAACTTCTTCTTTGATGCTTAACTGGATTTTGTTCTCAGTTTAGAAATATAAATGATCTGAATTAGAATTTGTCTTTAATATTTGCATGATTATAATTTCTGCTGGGAATGACGTATGCCATTTGTTTTAGTTTCATGGTTATTCTAAAAGATTTTGTCACCAGTCATATAATATGTGAATGGTTTTCAAAGAAATTATTTTCTGTTCAATATAATAAAAGATGACTTTTGGAAAACCAAGAAATCATTTCAGCATTTTGTGTATGTGCGTATATATATAAATATATATATATATATATATATATATATATATATATATATATATATATATATATTTAGTTTACGAAAAACTAGGTAATTCGTATGGGTAGACCCAAGGAGGATAAAATCCAGAGAGCTCAATGCAAATTAGAGCTAATACTTTAAATAAAAATAAAACCAGACCACTTTAAGGTTCCATGTAATAAATTATTTCACCACAATTTGTGGTGAAATAATTTATTACATGGAACCTTAAAGTGATCTGTTTTTATTTTTATTTAAATTATATATATATATATATATATATATATATATATATATATATATATATATTATTGAGGTATGTATTGTTAAAGACTACAGAACTTTTCTGTTTAATAATCTTTTTTCTGTTTTTTTCTTGCTTTCTCAGAAAAAAATTTTATATTTGGGTTTAAGTTGCTGAAAAAAGGACCCTAGCTCATGCTGTTTTGCTGAGCACTTTCGGTTGTTGTCAACTGTCATCATGTTTGTATGCTTTGGTTTGAAGTAGGTTGTTTATCATTTTATTTTTATAGATAATACTTTGGGTATTTAGGCAGTGTTGTTGGGTTAGTTCATTAACAATTGGGAGGGAGTTGGCGTTTATTATTTGGAGGATTAGTTATTAAATATGTTTAGGATGTTTCTGCCAGTATTAAATGCTATTTTATTTATGCTGGGTTTTTGGTTTTTGATTATGATGGCTTCAAGAATTTGTAAACGTTTTTTGCATTTGTTTTTGTAAAGGATTTTAGTATTGTTTATTATGATTTTTCTTATTTCTGAGGATTGGAATCTTTTATTACTGGTACAATGTGTTGTTATATATAATAATTAAAATGGAGACCATGACTTCAGTGATTAAACAAAAATACAATTATATATAAGATTTAAAAAAAAACTAACTTAAGGTACCTTTCATCTGATAATTCATCAAATGAAAAATCATCGGAAATAAAATTAAACTAAAAGGGAAATTTCCGTGTTTAAGATCTTAAAAACATGAATTGGGGGGGGGGGTTAAGATTCAACCAGAATGAGATGAGGACTCTCTAAATAATGCCTGTTTATGCCTAAGTTCTTGCTGTCTATACAGATCCGTATGCTGTGAGTTGATAACAGCCGCCTCCAGGATGTTTAGATGCTGCTTTGTCTGGGCTTTGTGCAGAACAGAGAAGAACTCTCCTGAATAATTGGTTCTTCAAGCATCACTATTTAATAAGTGGTCACCGCTGACAGAACCATGAGTTTGTGAGTGCCTGGATGTTGTAGGCGCATGTCTGCGAATTGGGTGTGGTACATGTTGAGCAATTATTACCTCTAACCGCTCTATAGTCTTGCCCATATAGTGAGCTTCACACCAACATTTATGTTGATAAATCACTAAACTTTGTTGTTTTACCGACAGAGTGGAAAGCACTTCTGGTCGTAAAGATGCTACAAGCTACCACAAAAATTAAGCAATGCATCACTGAAGAGGAGACCTTGTCAATGAAAAATTGACTTAATATATCAATATCACTTTGCACATTTCATATCACTTTGCACATTTAATGTCACTTTCCACATTTAATATCAATATCACTTTTCACATTTAATATCAGTATCACTTTGTGCATTTAATATATCAATATCACTTTGTGCATTTGATATGTCACTTTGCATATTTAATATATCAATATCACTGTGCACATTTAATGTCAGTATCACTTTCGCCATTTAATATATCACTTTTCGCATTTAATATATCAATATCATTTTGTACATTTCATATTTTTGTTTAAGCATTTCACCCCGAGCAAGGTGTGAAGCCACTAGTACGCAAGGGGTTACAGAAGATTTGGAGCAAGAGCAGATAGGAGTGATAGAGGAAAGGATGAGGAGGAGGATAGTGGATAGATCAAGGCAACTGGAGATGTCAATTGACATTACATTTGAATAGTTGGCGATTATAGCTATCAGGGAAATAAGAATAGGTGAGGGGTGCGAGATATGAAGATATTGGAGTAGAAGAGACGGCTACATTTAACAGTTTCAACAGTGAAAGGGCGAGAGCAGGATGCCAGACTCCTAGGATGCTTGAATTCATGAAGTCTGGGAACCAGCGCAAACAGCTCATTGGAGCAATTATCATGAAAGTATTTGTAAAAAAGACAGAGAGAGGCGAAGGCGTATCTGTGAGAGAGCGACTGCAGACAAGATGCCAGATCAGGGACAATTACATTGCATATCCATCTCTGGATCTTATCAAGAACCCCGAGGCAAACAGAAGGGGCTCCAGACCATATATGGCAGCAATACTCCATGCAAGTGCGAATGGTCGATTTGTAGATTTGAAGGATTGTTCAATATCACTTTCCACATTTAATATCAACATCACTTTGCATGATTTTGCTTTTAGTTAAAATTTAAGATATTTTATAAAAAAAAAACCAATATTGAGAAATGTTGTTCACTTGTATTATTTTAGTTTCATTTAATACTGAAGGATTCTTTCTATTTATCCGATTCTTCTGTGGTTTGGAAACAGAGTAATTTCCTCTGCTCTTTACATGCAAGTGATGCTCTTAAAAAATATGTTTTCAGGTGGCAAGAATAATAGCCTGTGCTTTTAGCTTCTATTTTATAATGGGATTCAATTATAGAAAAAGCAACCTTTCTAGTCATTTGAACTTCCATTAAGGTAAGAGGCATTGTCTGTCAAGAATAACGCCATTCAAAGAACAATTTGGGGAATTTAGTGTCTCAGAGAAAAATAAAATACTGAATCAGGAAATATTTCATGATGGAATTATTTTTATTCACTTTTTTTTTCTTTTTGCGGAAATTAAATTCATTATTGATGAATTACTGAAAATAATATTTTCACTCTTCCCGTTTTGTTTTTTTTGTAACTTGCTTCGGTTGATATCTTAATTAGAATTTTTCATGCTATCTAAAATTGTGAAATTATTATTTTAATCATGTCACCCAAATCAAGGGAATAAAGTCACTAACACGCAAGGGGTTCAATAAATGAACAAGACTTAAGATGACAGAAGACAACTGACATTTAATTTTTTGAAAATCAAAGTTGACTGGGAAGCAAGAAGCCAGAAAAAAGTTCCACAAGAGAGAAGTGTGAAAAAAGAAACGGTTAGCATAGAACTTACAGCTGCATGGAGCCATTTCAATTATAAAATGATGGGATCTAGCTGCCAATCTAGTAGTGTACTTAAATTCATAAAGTCTAGGTATCAAAGAGGAAATTGTCCTGGGTATGACAATAAACTACATCCACGTCCTGGGTATGACAATAAACTACATCCGCGTCCTGGGTATGACAATAAACTACATCCACGTCCTGGGTATGACAATAAACTACATCCACATCCTGGGTATGACAATAAACTACATCCACGTCCTGGGTATGACAATAAACTACATCCACGTCCTGGGTATGACAATAAACTACACCCGCATCCTGGGTATGACAATAAACTACTTCCGCATCCTGGGTATGACAATAAACTACTTCCGCATCCTGGGTATGATGATAAACTACATCAGCATCCTGGGTATGATGATAAACTACTTCTGTGTCCTGGGTATGACAATAAACTACATCCACGTCCTGGGTATGACAATAAACTACATCCACGTCCTGGGTATGACAATAAACTACACCCGCGTCCTGGGTATGACAATAAACTACTTCCGCATCCTGGGTATGATGATAAACTACATCAGCATCCTGGGTATGATGATAAACTACTTCTGTGTCCTGGGTATGACAATAAACTACATCCAGCAGCAATGCCTCTGATAATACATTTTTGAAAAAATAATGTTGCCAGCTGTACGTTTTTGAAAAAATATTACCAGCTATATGATTTTTTTTTTTTTTTTTTGAAAGAATAGTGTTGCCAGCTATATGTTTTTGAAAAAATAATATTGCCAGCTATACGTTTTTAAAAAAAATAATATTGCCAGCTATACATTTTTGAGGAAAAAAATATTAACGGAAATAGATTTTTTACTAAAAATATTACCAGGAAAAAAAAAAAAAGTTGTCGGCATTACATGAGCCATTGAATTTGATGTGCCGTCAAGCAAACCAAACCAAACCAAACCAAAGAAGAAAACTCATCAGAACAATTACTATGAAAGTATTTCTAGAAAACGTAGCCTGGGGAAGCTATGTTACAGCACTGGGAAAATGACTGAAGCTGAGATGTCAGGGCAGGATGAATAATATTGCTGATTATTCTTCGAAAAGCAAATCTCAAGCCAACAGAGCTGAGGTTAGAAGATATCAGTGATTAATGTAAAATTCTGACCCAGGTCCAACTTGCTGACAACCCACATACACTGTGACAAAACACCCCCATCCCCTTTATATTCCATCAGTAAGGAAGAAGTTCCACTTGAACAGCTCCTTCCCACCAACAGCAACTTTGCAGAACCGACTCACAAGGGGATGCCTTCCTGGCCGTAACAATGTTAACCTGTCTAAGGTTAACCATAAGCTCTCCCATGTATCCCCATAAACTGTGCCTCTTATTTTTACTCTTACCACACATACAACCTCCTCCTTTAGTAAAGCTCTACTTTGAGTGGCTCATGGGCCTTGTATAGGGTGAATATTACTAAAAGAGAAGCAAAACCGTTTTGAATATTCCTTCGGTATTCACAAGAATTTTTTCCATTTGAGCCACAGGATCAAAACGTTTTTCTTTGAATATTTAGAATTGGAGCAAAATGAAAGGAGGAATTTTACCCTTCATAAATTCAAGCAAATGTCTTAACGGCTTAAGAAGTTTCACAATTTGCGTGACGTCCTGTGCTATTTGCGATGATGTCTTCATATATTATGGCAGAGTATACATGGGGTGGGTTACGGTGGGTTGAACATTGAGAGCTGCTGTTTACAAGGACAGGTTGAGTGCTAAAAGGATTAAAACAGAAACCGAATTAGCACTTTCAACAGGATGTGTTACGCTCTTTGCCTTCTTTCTTCAGAAAGTTTTGTTACTGACTCATACTGATTTCTTGACTGCCGATAATAATAACTAATGGCAGTTCAAGTATCCTCTGGGAACTAAGTTATTCTTCAAATGAAGCTTTATACACTCCCAGGTATCTGTCAGAATAAAATGGTGTATTGCTTAAAATTATCTACTCAACAAACACTATAAATATAAAAAGATTTGATGACAGAGTAACGGATCTTTATTGCAAGACAAAGCTATCTTAAATCCTTTATTGAAGAAATGCAAGTCTGTTTAAAATCTTCCTACCATTTGGTAAGTTCAGAGACGAAAAGTAGGTAGATATTTGGGTTTGTAAAATTTCACAGGGATTTCAAGTTTCATGCCTTCCACGAGTCCAGTTCACTCACATTGATCAGTTGTTTAAACTTTTCTTATTCTTTTTTGCTGGTTTTGTTCTTAATGTTTTAAATTTCTTTTCTTACACTTCTCACTTGTGGAACTCCCTTCCGGCTCCATGCTTTCCAGCCAACTTTAATCTGCAAAAATTTAAATGCAATGTCAATCGCTATCTACTGTTCTCCTCATTAATCTTTTCTCTTCCAGCTCATTATTGATGTTTCTGTTCCTAATTCTTTCATACGCAATAATCCCTTGTGTTTTAGTGGATCTACAGCCTTGCATGGAGTGGAACTGATTGAAAAAAGATCTGTTATGCAGTCTCCTGCCAATCTCGTAAATAATGGACTATTCCATTTTGATTGTGTAAAAAAACAAAAGACATACGCTACTTGGTTTCAGTGAAAAAATGAAAAAAAGAAGTGAAGATAAAAGTATTTAGTAGCTGTTTCAGTGAAATGGGAAAACCTGTCAATTTAAAATCTTTTCATTTGTATCCCCTTACTTCTTAAAATAACGACCAGTATTCATATTTATGATTATTATTTCAATATTTTGTTAAGCTGAAATATTTAACAGGTCAATCGGGGAATTTCTGTGGATGTTGTCATAGAACCCATCATGATTTTATTCAATCACTAACTGGAGAATGAACCGTCCTGGGTCTGACAATAAACTACATCTGCGTCCTGGGTAAGACGATAAAATACGTCCAACAGCAAGGCCTCTGATCAGGAGGTTTTGAGAAGCATGGAACCACCTTTCAATTGCTGGTGTTCCTAGGTCCACTCTGACCTGGGTAGTAGCACCTGTTAGGGTCCCAGCTATGGGCAAATAGTTAACCCCCCAAACTGGAGTCAAAACACTATGAAAGTGTAAAAATTAGTTTTAATACTAGAAATACTTTGTAAAAAATTATTACCAGCAATTAATTTTTTAAGAAAGAATTATTACCAGCAATACATTTTTGAAAAGAAAAATATTACCAGCAATACATTTTTGAAAAGAAAAATATTACCAGCAATACATTTTTGAAAAGAAAAATATTACCAGCAATACATTTTTGAAAAGAAAAATATTACCAGCAATACATTTTTGAAAAGAAAAATATTACCAGCAATAAAAATCTTGTCAGCATTAAATAACCCATTGAGGCTGATATGCCATGAAACAAACTAAACCAAATCAAACTGAAGAATGAAGTAATATTCATCAGAAAATTAAAATGGGAAAACCTTGAAATTTTCACATATTTTTTCAGCTAATGATAATTTCAGATCTAAAAAATGAAGCAATAGATTTTTATATTTGATGATGACAATTTATGATACCAGACCCAACAGTATCACCCATGAAGAGTTTTGGCAAATTACAGAATAGCAAAAACCACATCACTTTAACATTTCCAACAACAACAGCAGCAATTACTAAAAAGGATAGCACAGTAACTGGAAGGGAAAATAATGATATAATCAGGATGTTGACGATCCACACAACCAAAAACAAAAGGTGAGGAAGGAAACTCTCATGAATATTTTTATCATCATTTCAACCCAATGCAAGGCAATAAAGCCACTAAAATGCAAGGTGTTACTGAGTATGAGAGAACATTAGAAAAAGAAAACATTTTCAAGAAGGAAAAATAAAAGAACAGGAATTAGGAATATAAAAGATAATGATATTACGTTTAAAATTTTCAAGATCGGACCCAGAACTTTCACTAATCATGCTGAACAGTTGTTCTCGTCATTGCTAAGAGCCATCATGCCACACCCATTGTAGAGAACCACCCTCATTCTCTTTGTATTCCATTGTTGAGATGTAAGTTCCACTTCTCGCAGCAGCTTTCCACAAACTGCTGCTTTGTGGAACTCCCAAGTGGATGCTTCCCTGATTGCTACAATCTTAACCTGTTCATGTCTAGGGTTAATTATTATCTTCCACTCATATCCACTTAACCTTTGCCTTTCACCATGTATTGCCCTGTCGGCTAGAGATTCAGTATATGCCGACTGCACCTCTGCAGAGGGGTAAGACCCCCCCTTCCCAATGTGGGGTCCTGAATATGATGATAAACTACATCCAGCAGCAAGGCCTCTGATCAGGAAGTTTTGAGGACCGTGGAACCACTTCTTAATTTCTTTTGTTCCCAGGTCCACCCTGACCTGGGATGGTAGCACCTGTTAGGGTCCCAGCTATGGGTAAATAGTTAATACCTAAACTGGTGTTAAAACACTATGAAAATGTAAAAATAGGTTTTAATACCAGTGATACATTTTAAAAAAAAAAAAAAAAATTAACAGCAATAAAAATCTTGTCAGCATTAAATAACCCACTGAGGTCGATATTCTGTAAATCAAACCAAACCTCTTAGTCTGTAACTTTCTACTTTGAATTGCCTGTGGGCCTTGTGCAGGGTGAATATTATTGATAAAAAAAAGGATCAATATTGACTGGAAAGTAAAAAGCTGGGACAGAGTTTCACAGGCAAGTAGAGCGAGAGAAACCATTAACATAGAACTTATGGTTGCATCTAGCAATTTGAACTGTAAAATGATGAGACCTAACTGCCAATCTAGTAGTGCAATTAGATTCATAAAGTCTATAGACCAAAGAGGAAAGTTCATCAGAACAATTACCATGAAAATATTTATAGAAAAGGCACAGGGAAGCTACATTACAAAGGTAGAATAATGATTGGAGCTGAGCTGAGATGATCAATGAGTGCCAAATGTTTCCTGTATGTAAATGGTTAATTCCACCATTACCGAATCAAGTGGCAAGTCATGTGAGACCTTTTATTAAGCTTCTTCCTAAAGAAAAATGAAATAGGCAACAGAATATAAGAAGACTGACTTAGCAGCTTTTTTTTTTGCCAGTGAATGCTGTGCTATCCTTGATGGTCCAAATAGTGTTTGTCAAGGTTGGGTGGCTTCAGGTGAAAACAGGCCTCACAACATGGAGGTGGTATTATGTTCTGGAGTGGTACTACAGGCATGAAACTGTGGACCCTTGGTGAGATCAGCTTTAAGAGTTAAGAATGTTACATGCTCAGACAACAACATAAACTTGATTAAGCACTTGACATCATGAGGTTTATTTTCCAATTCAAAAAGAAAATTGGGAATCCACCACAAAAGTTATTCGGCACAGAGTTGTGTTCCATTTAAGATGCCTTAGAATCCTTAGTCAAATGGTAGCAGATAAGTAGATACAGTTCACCAACAATCTCTTATGATTACCTGATAGTCATTAAAGTAAATTTTCTCGAAAC
Organism: Acanthosepion esculentum; assembly: GCA_964036315.1. Lineage (NCBI taxonomy): Eukaryota > Metazoa > Mollusca > Cephalopoda > Sepiida > Sepiidae > Acanthosepion > Acanthosepion esculentum. The sequence continues at coordinate 74,756,751 of OZ038512.1, forward strand.
TGGATACACATCTCGGCAGCAAAAGGTCATGAGGTGATCCTAAAATATGATGCATGAAACCGAGAAAAATGGACAGCACCTGTTTCAAGGCTGTACAAGTTTCCCATGATTGACGTAAGTGGTGAGAAGTTGGCACCCCTTTCTTGTGCGATGCCTGGATAAACTAAGCAGCAAGACATTCGTCAAAGATCCAACTTCCACTTTAGATAATGATCAGTATTCTGATCCTGACATGAATTGGAAATTAACTTGCTGATCCAGTATTAAAGTTTATTTAAGGTATTTAAATTGTCAGGAATTGTACGGACCTTTTCTCTCTCTCTTTATCTCTTTTCTTCTCTGTTTTTTTTTTTCAAAAACAATTCCAAAAGGGCTTTAAACCAAATTTTCTCATCCGACTTGAAAAAGTAATTTCAGTGAAAGTGTACAGAATTCCCTCAGATGATTACAAATGTTAATGAGTTCTCCGACAATACAAAATAACAAGTAATTTATGTTTGTGTGTGATCCAAAGAGGTGTGGGTGTGTTTCAATATATGTATGTGCCCCTAAAATTGTGTGTGTGTTATTTTGATCTGAAATTCTCACTATATAATGGTCAACCTATGTGATTAAAATTCACTATTGAGGAGTGAAGAGATTATGTTAAGAATTAGGAGAGTTAATTGGAATATATATATATATATATATATATATATATATATATATATAGTAAAGGTAATCAATCTGTTGGTATATGATCCAAGTGGATCCTAGTAATATAAAATATTAAAACTGATCCACAAAAAGAGCTTAATATGTTTATTATAACAGCCAATAAATAGTATTAAAGTCCAAAATTACCTCATATGATGGGGGGGGGGGGTCTATTTTAACTGCTGAAAACTACATCAGTTTTATTCAAACCCCAGTGTATAGACTGAGTTCACATCAGGATTAAAAACTCTTCCCTTTAAGGCTAATATATATATATTGAATATATATATAAATATAAATAATAAATATATATATTGTGTGTGTGTGTATATAAATATATATATATATATATACACACACACACACATGCATATATATATATATATATATATATATATATATATATAGCAAAGGTAATAAATGTGGTGGTATATTATCCAAGTGGATCCTAGTAATATAAAATATTAAAACTGATCCACAAAAAGAGCTCAATGTATTTATTATTACAGAACATATAAATAGTATTAAACAATAAAATGCAAAATTACCTCATATGGGGTGAGGGATAGATCTGTTTCAACCAACGAAAACAATGTCAATCTTATTCAACCCTGGAGTTGAATAAGACTGACATAGTTTTTGTTGGTTGAAACAGATCTATCCCCCACCCCATATGAGGTAATTTTGCTGTGTAATATATATATATATATATATATATATATATATATATATATATATATATATATATATATATATAATGATAGAAGGTAATGAAGGGTTTGTTAATGAAGGGTCAAAGAGGATGTAATCCAGACAGCTTAATGTAACAACAGCCATGGAACCATAAGGTTGTTTCTTTCTTAATTATTTAAGTCATATCTCTCTCTCTCTCTCTCTCTATATATATATATATATATATATATATATATATATATATATATATATATCAGTCCCACCCTTTTACTGTCACACCAATTAAATGTGACAACCTCTTCTACTCCAACAGCTTCTTCTCTTGCACTTCCCATCTGTAGAACTCCTTTCCTCTTAATTGCTTCTCTGATTACTATAATCTTCAAAATTTTAAATGTAATGTCAGTCGACATCTTCTGATGCCTTGATCTTGATCCCTGTCATTCTCTTTATCCTTTTCTCAAACACCCCTCTTTACTCTTACTCTCACTTTCTGTAACTCTTTGCGTGCTAATGCTATCGCACCTTGTTTGGGGTAAAAAGCTTATATATATATATATTTTGTGTAATATATATATATTATGTGTAAAATATATTCATGGTGACTGTTAGTAACACAACTTAAGTAATCTTCAGACCATGTCCGCACTGTTTATATCTATAAATCTGACTGTGTGTTGAATATTGTTGCCATATATGGTTTGGTGTCCCTTCTAGAAATGTTTAGGTTCCTGAAAAAATCCAAACAAAGTTGTAATGTTATTCTGGCATCTCAACTTCAGTTACTTTTCTCATACCTCTTACCTGTGGAACTCTCTTCAAGTGCTTCAATTGCTGTCTTCTGTCTTCCTGAATGAATAAATTGACCTTTCACCTCACTAACGTTTTCTCATTTTCTTTCACTCTCAATAACCCCTTGCATTTTAGTGGCATTATTGCCACTACAAATCACAAATACACATGTCCTGGGTATGACGATAAACTACGTCCAGCAGCAAGGCCTCTGATCAGGAGGTTTTGAGGAGCATGGAACCATCTCTTAATTGTTGGTGTTCCCAGGTCTGCCCTGACCTGGGGTGGTAGCACCTGTTAGGGTCCCAGCTATGGGCAAATAGTTAACCCCGAAACTGAGGTAAAAAGCATTATAAAATATTACCAGCAATATGTTTTTGAAGGAAAAAACTATTACCAGCAATAGATTTTTGAAAAAAAACTATTGTCAGCAATATGTTTTTGAAAAAATAATGTCACCAGCTATATGTTTTTGAAAAAACAATATTACCAGCCATACGTTTTTGGAAAAATAATATCACCAGCTGTACGCTTTTGAAAAAATATTACCAGCTTTTTTTTGAGGAAAAAGTATTAACAGAAATAGATTTTTGACAAAACAAAAATATTACCAGAAAAAAAAAGTTGTCAGCATTAAATGACCCATTGAGGTTGATAAGCCGTAAAACAAAACAAACCAATACAAAAATATCAATGGAAGAAGTAATTCTAGGGATAACTCTTGATAGAATGATATCAACAGCGATGAGAGAAGTTTTATAGAAATGATCAAATAGTAGAAATGGATGTGTGTAGGACACACAGCAAGAAGAAAGGATAAAAGGTGGAGTGAGAGGTCGGTTGATTGTACCCAACAGATAGCAAACAAATGACTAGAGAGAAAATGGATCTGATGATAACTTTTGGTGTCATGGAATGTTGGAATAGTTGATGATGATATGAAGTAATTATTAGTTTCTAGATGAGGTGTGACAATTTAATTTCTAGAATGAAGCTGTGATGGCAAAGTTTGCTTATCTGGTCACCGCTGGTTGCTATCGTGTTCGAAGTCCTCCCTTTGTGAAATATTATAGCAGGTAGATTTTTATGGAATTGCTAGCGTAATACCCAACCACTTTTGAATTCAGCTTTGTTCTCCTAGACTGGTTGCCAACCAAAGCTAAAGAATCCAATCTATCCTTGTAATAAGCTCTATCTGGAGAGATGTAATCATGTCTTTGTATGCATGAAAACGAACACGGCAGCCTCCACTGGAATTTGAACAACACACCCGTCCTCTTTTCTGTACTGTACTGTTATATAGGAATAGAGTGTCACTGCCAACACTGGAGTTTGAACACTGATCACCAGAAAACAAACACAGGCGATCCCATCTTGAATCAGTAGATCACATGATGGTAAAGGAAATGTATATATATCGGAATTAGTGCTGCATCTAAGTGACCACTATACAGATTACTATTTGGATTACTATTCGGTGGTTACTATTTGAGTGAGTATTATCGAGCAAGTACTATTAGTAAGTGTCTGACACCAGTATTGTTCAACAGCGTTACTATAATTGTATCTGCGATTTCAAAGTCTCTACTACAACAAGCATTATGAAAGTGACAATGAATATTCATTGACATTATAAAAGTGGCAACAAGTGTTCATTGACATCACAAAAACTGTTAACAATTAGAGTGTGTGTACATCCAAATTCATATATAATCCGATTTGTGACAGAGAGTGTCAGCTGATATCTTTGTAAATGGAAAACATCTGAGCAGTTATAAAAATTTGTTTCAGACATTTATTCGCCCTGATGATTATCAGCTAAGTGGTCTTCACAAGGACCATAGCAAATGACCCAGACAAAGGAGGTCACTGAATGACGATAAACCAAACTCTTTAGCCATGGTTGGCAATCATTCTCGTGGAACCATGGCAAATGGCCCAGACAAAGAAGGTCACGTAATGAAAATAAAATACTTTTTTTGACAAAGGTGACAAGACAATGTTCTCTGTAAGTCAGTGGGCATTACCCACAAAAACACAAAAAGGACCCATAGAGAATGACAAAAAAGCCACCCCACACAGTGATGCAAAAGGGAAGATGCCCGTTAGACTGTTCACTTCCTCCTCATCTTACTCCATCTCTGCTTTGTTCATTTACAGTAGTAAGTTACCATCAGGGAATAAAATTTGCTTACTGTTACAAAAGTCTCATTGTGGTTAATGATCTGGTTGAAGGGTTATTTTTAATCTTTGAGCTTTGACTGGAAGAAGCTGTACCCTGAGAATGAACCTGGCATCTGGTCAGAGCTGCAACACTATATAGAGGGATGTAATCATATATTTGTATGTGTGAGAATGAACACAGCAGCCTACTGGAATTTGAATGACACACCAGTCCCATTTTCGGCACTGTTAACAGCTAGACTAGGTACACATTCATATATACATATATATAATCCGATTTGTGCATGTAGGAAATAATCATGTCTCGGTTTTGTAGCACCCAAAGAGGAGTGGTTAGACAAATGCTTATCTGATTACAAAATGTCTGTGCTAAGAAAGTAACTTAAGACAAGCAAACATATTCTCGATGCTAAAAGTATCTTCATGTTTTTGGCTTTTGTAAAACTTTTAAAAAGAATTAATGTTATTTATTCAAGAAATGGTTTAATGTTTTTGAGTCGTTTGCTGTTGGATTTTTACATGATAAGAGATTTCAATCTTAATTGATTTCTCATGCAACTATAAATGGACAATTGAGTCTGAATTTTTTTTTTACTATTGAAGAGAGCTGTCAGAAGTCAGCCATCATGAAATTTGGGAAAAATAAATTGGCAAGAATTTCATGCACTTAAACTTTTTATCGAAGGAAAATATTTTATTTGCCAAATTTAGATAAGGTCTTATGCCAGTGGATGTTTTGGTGGTGTAGTGGATTGTGGCTAGAAAGTAGAGAGCCAAGTTTGAATTTCAGTCAAGTTCATTGCATTCACTTACCTTGGGAAAGGTATGAATCCATCTCTTCTCCCCTAGCTATGTGTTCAATATCTTTTTAAATGGAAAACATCTGAGCAATTATAAATATTTTTTTTCAGACATTTATTTGCCCTGATGATTATCAGCTAAGTGAAGTGGTCTTCACAAGGACCATGGCAAATGACCCAGGCAAAGAAGATCACTGAATGACGATAAATCAAACTCTTTAGCCATGGTTGGCAATCAGTCTGTGAGAAGGAAAACTCTGAATTCAAATCCTGTTGGGCATGGGGCTAGCAACCCCATCTCATAAAACTCTGCTACTTGCTATGGGAACTACACCAGCAATCCTTCATACACTAATGGTTGTGGCCCTATAGTCCTCAGCAAGTCTATGGCCCTTGAGAACTGTGACTCCATACACCTCAGGAAGTCAACAGAGACTTTGGATCTGTTGGCCCATACTCCTCTGGGAGATGATGGGACTTGGAAGCTGTTACCCATACTTCCCAGGAAGTCATTGAGACTTCAGATCTTTTGCTCCATACTCCTCAGGGAGTCTATGGGACTTGAGAGGTGTGGCTCCTTACTCTTCAGCAAGATTATTGGACTTGAAGAATGTGGTGCCATACTCCAAAGAGAGTCTACAGGAGTTGGCTAAGTGTGAGTGAGTCTGATTATACCCATAACTTCTTTTGGATCTTGTAGAATTTTGAAGAATTCTTAAGAGAGAGATTTATAGTGCAACAGGAAGTCTTCTGTTAATACTTTGTTTCCATGTATTTATTTCCAGGCGTGAGGGCATGCTTTCATTCTCAAGAGCAATATGTTTAAATGATGATTCTGACGAGTATCCTCATCATTGTTATTTTTAGCACATTATAGTGTCTATAACTGTTCTCTCTTAATCATCATAAAGAACCTTTTTTTTTGCCTTCCATCAGCATGGCTGATGCTAACCTCCAGGAGAGCAACCCATTGCGCCATGTTGATCTCACATTTACCACCAACATGACATGGAACGACTGAATCAATTGTTAAATCAGCTACTAGGAATTTTACTCACACATTTACAAGTCTAGCATTCATCCATGCATTGAATATTGTGGCCACACCTAGTACTTCTGCTATATATATATATATATATATATATATAGATTCTTGAAAAAATTCAAAGAATCAGCAACATTGTAGGTCCTGACCTGGCATCTTGGCCTCAATCAATTTTCCACCATCATAGCATAGATTTGTAGTGGCCTAATTGTTTTCTCGCCCCATGTCAAATGTCGGGGTTACCATATGTAGTGGTATGGTAATAAGAATGGACAATCGTAGATGTTTGTTTACGGCTGTGTGAATAACATGACCACACAATTTATATTAAATGTAAAATACCGCAAAGCATGAAATACAAGAAAGAACAAAACGGTTTTAAAACATAACATCTGTATTTATTTGTGTGTTGATGTACAAGCGTAGCAGTTAAAGATCTGTTGGAGTTGTGTCTCTTAGACTGGGAATATTTTTATCTGAACTCACAAATGTTGAATGAATTATAAAGCTGAGACATGCTGAATAAACTGTAGTTTTAGAAGAATGTTTCAAAGAGAAAAGTTCTTGTTGCTTATTTGGAATTGTTCTGTATGTTTGTAATGTAGGTTGGAAAATTTCATACGTACGTGCATGCGTGAATATGCTTTTAACGTCTGACCGCTCATGGTCGAGACGAGAATCCTGAAGATCACATCTTAGGAATTTTGGAAGAGTAAAAGAGAATGAGCGAACTCATGTCTGCTATTTATAGATAATTTAATCACGTGACAGGATCACAGCAAATTGGCGGGAAACTTGGTCACGCGCTGAAAAAATATTTGTACGTGGATTGCAACGCCCACTTGTTTGTTTATTGACCAATTAGAAGCTGATATTTCCTGCAAATATTTACTAAGCTGAGCAGGCTCGCTGATCCACTTTTTTTGCGAAAAAATGTACAAAATTCAACATTTATAAGAAGGTGGTAGTGGGATGCTACAGATTCTTTGCCTTTTTTTATAGTGTAACCCGGATATAAGAGAAACCCGGATATAAGAGATTTGCCCTGGTCCCAAATTAGAGCCATACTTAACTAAACAAAATTGACCAAACCCGGATATAAGAGAAACCCGGATATAAGAGATATTTTATCTGGTCCCAAAATAGAGCCTGTGTTAATGTATATATAATAGACAATATATATAATAGACCAAACCCGGATATAAGAGAAACCCGGATATAAGATACTTCTTCTCCGGTCCCAACAACTCTCTTATATCCGGGTTACACTGTAAATATTTTCATGGTAATTGTTCTGATGAGATCTCCTTGTTGATACCACAACTTCAAAACTTTAGCCACAGTACTAGATTGGCAGCTAGGTCTCATAATTTTACTGTTAAAATTCCTAATTTTAACAATAAATTCTACGCTAATATTCTCTTCTCCCTTACTTCTGGAAGTATCTTTCGGCTCTCCTGTCAACTACAATCTTTCAAAATTTATAACGCAACACCAATTGTTATCTTCTGTCCCCTTGAGTCCTGATCATTGATTGTCTTATTGCATCTTAGTGGCTCTTATTGCCATAATTGGGGTGAAATTCTGTAGGCGAAAGAGAGAAATTCCTTACATGAAGATGAGTCTTTGACTCTAACTTTTTGAGGTTTGATCTCTTACATATACACTCACTCTCTCTTACTGGAAAGTTTAGGTCAGTTCTGATATTTTGGAACTGCCTGTGGGACAAAACAAGATCAGCAGGGAAGAGCAACAAAAGGCCAGTGCGAAGTTGCTCATATGAACAGCCTTATTCTACTTATTTGTTAAACTGTTTAATCATGGACTTGATCACTTCCTGAGTTTCTATCCTTCATCATGTTGGCTGGATTCCAAGATTTCAGATATGCCTGTGAGACAAAATAGATCAGCAGGGAAGAGCTGCAAATGGCTAGTGCAAAGTTGCTCATATGAATAATAATATATAATAAAAAAAAAGAGAGATGTGGTCCTGTTAAGAATTGTTGACAATGGCAGGTTCAGAGTATGGGAGAAACAAGTTTTAAGAAGTGTTGAAACCATAAAGAAATCTTTGATAACAAAAAGAACAAACAGATAATTTTGGCATACGCAATGAGGAAAGAAGGTTTAGAGAATGTAGCACACACAGCACATTGAAAGTAAAAGAAAGGACTGAAATTTTTAGTACATATAATGACAAAAAAAGCTTGGAGGATTAAACAAATACATTGAAGGCAAAAAAAAAACCACTTGAAATTGTTATTAAACATACTGAGGAAAGATAGCTTGGATAATTTAACACACATAGCACTTATTGAGTGTTGATAAATCAGGATGTAGTAAGTAACCTACTTGACAGGTTTGAGCAAATGGATAGCATAAGAAGTACTGCAGAGATGACGAAGTGTCATAATGGTGCAAGAATATCTTAGGATAATAAGAGTTAGGAAGTTGTGGAGTGCTATGATCATTTATGTCCTGAAGGTATATAGCACATAGAGAGAGACAGATGGATTATTTACATTATTTGGACTATTGTACTCATCTTTGTCGCCATATTTATTACAACGTTTCGGCCATTGTACACTCCGACCTTCTTCAGGTTGTTGGAATGTTGAACTGAACCCTTTATTTCGCTCACTGGGGTAAACTGTTTTAGTTCCATGTGCCATGTTTAATGGATGTCAGTTATCAGTTATCTCCTGTTAATTCCTCTCTCCAAATTCTCCACTGCCTTAACTAGGTATTGAACTCATTCTCTTTGGGTCCTGTCACTGGTTAAGGTGGTGGAGAATTTGGAGAGGGGAATTAACATGAGATGACTGATAACTGACATCCATTAGACATGACACGTGGAACTAAAACAGTCTACCCCAGTGAGCGAAATAAAGGGTTCAGTTCGACATTCCAACCACCTGAAGAAGGCCGGAGCGTACAACAGACGAAACGTTGTAATAAATATGGCGACAAAGACGAGGACAATAGTCTAAATAATGTAAATAATGTACATAATACCTCATCTCAGAAATATAGACAGAGACAGAAAGATGTTATATTTTTGCACGTTATTAAATGCTACTTAAGTTTTGAAGCTGCATGATATAATCTGAATGTTCAGATATATGTAACATTTCACATCTTCAGGGGAAATCATCGTTGCTTTTTTCTCTTTTTTCATTGCAGTTTATTTTCCTTTTAATTATTTCTGTTCCCTAACTTGCCAAATGAAACAAACAAAATAATGTGGCATTCCATTCTAGGGGTGGTTGATGCTCATAACAGTTTGCTGCTTTTATGGATTTGGGTTGAGGCTTGGTGGGAGAGATAAAAATGGCATAAAACATAAAGAATCCTTGGAATCAGAGATAAAGTTGTTTTTTTTTTTTGTTTTTTTTTTTTATACTTTTGCCTCTTTTCAAACTGCTCTCTCTCTCTTTCTAACGGGATTTTCTTATCAGGTAAGTATAAAAAAAACAAAACAAGCTCATTATCTCTTTCTCTGCATTCACATAGGAAAAGGAATAATTTATTTGTTTGATATATTTTAGTGATCTTGCTTAAAAGAAAAAAAAGCAGCAAAAAATGGATAAAAGAAAGGAAATAAATATGGAAATGTATTTATGAGTAAATTTCCTGTTTTTCTGAAAAATGCTGAGTTTTGTGTCAGCCATTTTCTGAATTCAGTGTTTTTTTTTTTGTAATTTATGCTCAATATGTTTGATTCCAATTTTAAAAACTGGTTTAAAGGATTCTCTACAGAAAAATGCCAAATAATAGCAGAATACTTCCAAGAAATCTTTAAAAGCATCATTAACATGACAATAATTATTGAGATTATTTCTCTTATTCTTTGTGCTGTATTTGTTATCTCTTGCTTGCATCCATTTTTAGATGAAGATTCAATATGGAATTATACATAAAATTTTCTAAAAAGTAATTCTTGCTTTTTCTGTTTACCAGAATATTTTGGTCTTCCCTAAATGTACAATCTCTTTAGAACATATGTTCTGTTATTTTGAAAAATTGTCATAATTCCAAGAGTTATTCAGCCTAGAGAAAACATTCTTTATACGGCCTTTTCTGTTTGCCATGATATTTTGATTTTCCCTCGATGTACAGTCTCTTTTGGAAGAAACATTCTCTAATTTTGGAGAAGATCCATTATCATTCTAAGACTTCTTCAAATTATTGAACCCATTCTTTATATTGCTTTGTCTTACCACAATCACTTTGGAAGATAACGTCAACAATTAAGTATTCTTATCATAAATATTTACTATTTGGATGAACAGATGTACTTGTAGCATAGCAATTACTGGTGTAAGATTTATTGATAAACTTTGAGATGAATGCATTCATTTTTAAAGGCTTTATTTTATTGACAGAGTTAAAAATATTTTTCACCTGGGTCCCTAAAAGTATATTATCTAGTTCCATGGAACCAATTTCCTTTGGCATTGGGCCCAGATAGGTGCGGTCAGAATATCTTTGTTTTTTGAGCCTACCATAATATTTTGGTCTTTGTTGTACAGTTTGTTTTTTTTAAAATAATTTCTGCAATTAAGTATTCTTATAATAAATATTTATAAAGAAAAGGACAATAGGAAAACACTTACGAGTGTGCTAGTTCAGATAGGAAATCTAATGTATGTTTAATAAATGTGAAAGTAAATTGTCATGGCATGTAGAAAATGATTTAAAAGATAATAAAAGCATTCGGCATCAAATAAGAACCATTTTGTGAGGCGGGGTATTGAAGGAAAAAAATGGAATCATTTCTAACATTTGTATTTGATGGACAAGAGGACATATTTTAACACAGTTTGGCTTTCATTTCTTAACAGGGACACAGTATGGAAATATTTGCTTATAAAAGAAGCAATTGAAAAAAATTTCATCTTTATTTATTTATTTAATTATAATATATATATATATATGATGAAATGGACAAAGTCCGACAATTATTTAAAGACATTTTTATGTTTAACATTCTTTTTATAGATACAAGTATTTAAGTAAATTATTAAAAAAAATGTTAAGCATAAAATGTCTTTAAATAATTGTCGGACTTTGTCCATTTCATAATGTGTGACGTCATTTGTTTACATTTGATACACCATGAGCAGTTATGAATGTACGTGAGAGATTCATGGAAGATTGAAGTTTATAAGCAGTAAATTCAACCTTGCCAACCAATTGATCCTTAGTGGCCGAAACAGTTAAGGCACGTCAGGCTATATGACAGTTCTGTATAGGATACAGGTTCAAATCCTGTCGAGGATGAATATTTTCTATGAAAATTTCTTGGACATTCAGGCCGGTAAATGTTAATACTGTTTATTATTTACATTTGATACGCCATGAGCAGTTATGAATGTACGTGAAAGATTCATGGAAGATTGAAGTTTATAAGCAGTAAATTCGACCTTGCCAACCGAAAGATCCTCAGTGGCTGAATCGGTTAAAAAGGCACATCAGGTTATACGACGGTTCCGTATAGAATACAGGTTCGAATCCTGTCGGAGGACAAATATTTTCTATGAAAATCTTTCAGACATTCAGGCCGGTAAATGTTATTTAATACTGTTTATTATAAATAGAGCATTTACTTAAATACTTGTATCTATAGAAAGAATGTTAAACATAAAAATGTCTTTAAATATATATATATATGTTTCATTAAGTAATATAGACAAGTTTTGTCTATTTATTTTAAGTAAGTTCCTTTCATATTGTCTGATAAGCTTAATCACATTATCGTTGAAAGACGAAAGGAAATCACCATATTGACACATGTTTGAATCCAATCTAAGCTTTCGGCTCACATAAGCCTTTATCAAAGATGACAATTTCAATAAATCAAACAACACACAGATGAAACCACAATGATAGTCTGCCCTTGCTGCTTGAATAAGCTCAAAGTAACGAAAGCGAAAATCACGTAGCAGCTCGTGACGTCACACATGGCCACGCGAGAGTGAAAAACGAGAAGTATTAAGTATGCGACGCCGTTGGTATAAACCAATGGCTTCAGTTATAGATCATAGGCATTTAAGAATATTTGTGGAGATTTCATAGTTTATTTTGTTCAGGTTAGGTTTCAACTGTTTTATGTATATAGCTTCAAGGATTTTTAATTTTTGTTTATTGTTTTCATGTTTAAGTCTAGTTGTGTTGCCAACAAGGATTTTCCGGAATTGAGTACGCGGACAGGCATGTTGTTTTAAATGTCTAAAAATGTTAGAGTTATCATTTGAATGTAGAGTTAAGCGCCATGAAAGCGGGTTTGTGGTGTGACCAACATAAATATTATTTAATCCATTGGAGATTTTTGCTCAATATTTTGACAGTATGAAAGGAACTGTCTTAAAATAAATAGACAAAACTTGCCTATATTATTTAATGAAACATGCATTAATGAAAAATTGCTGCCGAAATATACACACACACATATATATATATATATACATACATACATGTGTGTGTGTGTGTGTGTGTGTGTTTATGTATATAAAAGAATGGAATTTTATTTATTAATCTGACAGACTTTTATGACTTAAATGTTATTTTTAGTGGATAACCGTTACCAAGGTTGGTAGACAAAATTAAATACTGTTTAATAAATAAAGGGAATGTCTATTCAAATCCAAGTAACCACTAAAAATAACACTGAAAAAACAAATACACACACACACACACACACACATATTATTAAATAATAAAAGTTTGTGTTCTAGGTAAGTATAACAAGAATAGAAACCACAATTGGTATAACCTCCCCATGCAGGTAAGAACCAATTAAGTAGAAATTCTTGGGGTTTATATGGTACAGTCTTATTTTCATTAGCAGGTTTGACAAATCTCCTGCTGCCTGTCAGAATCTACTGAGATGGAGGAGGGGAATAGTTAACTAGTGCACAAAGTTCAAAGCACAGCGAAGATAGTTGCTATTCATTACAACCTTATCTATCTCTCACTAAAGTTTCATATAGTAAGCTTTGTCTTTTTTGACATTGGGCACTTGGTGGCAATTATTATAATTTGTGCTCCTAGTAAAATATTTAAGAGTGAATCGTATTCTTTCTGGAGTTCTTCTGACTCTGGGAGTCTTTACCTTTGTGAGTGATAGCGTACTTTCTATTTATTGTTTGAATATATATATATATATATATATATATATATAGCTATGCTGCATTCTTTTCTGAAAATAGAGTAAAGTGATAAGTGTTGCTGCTAATGATTTTAAAACTTTTTTGCTCCTGGATGACTTGACCCAACCCCTCCCCAAAAATATATATAACACCTGAAGAAGTTATAAAATGCATTGACTGAAACATTATGGGAATAATATAAATGAAACAAAGAAATAGTTTACTTTTCTTAACCCTTGGAATGATAATGATTCTTTTCAAAATCGTAGACACACACATGATAGGTTTATTTCCTTGCGCTTGTATACTAATTTCTTCCATGTCAATGTTCTGTTTTGGATGACATGTAAAGTGTAGTGAAACTGTTTTTTTGCTTTCTCTTTTCAGTGGAATATTGCAGACTATTTCTATCAGAACCGTGTGAAAATACAGCAAGAACTTGATGAGGATTCTGATCAGTCAACAGAGCAGAATGGCTCAAATGGTATGCCTCCTTTTGACAGTCTGTGGATGTGCTTGTTCTCCAAGCTTGGGGAACTCTGTGTGGACCAGCGTCCTGCAACAAGGAAAAGTGCTGGCCAGACCCTCTTCTCTACCCTCTCAGCTCATGGAAGCTTGCTTCAGAAAGATACCTGGAAGAAAGTTCTCTGGCAGGTAAGTGCATCTATAGTGTTGATCCCTACCATAATCTTGCAAAATGCTTGTTTTGCATGTGGTGTTTTATGCAAAAGAAATATGTTAACTGTTATCTGACACAACTCTGTCCTTTATTATTTCTGACACTTTCATGTAACATTGCTGCTAACAAAGAAATGGATAAGTGATATGCAATGAAATATCGTATTCAACAACAGGCAACAGAAGAGAAAACATACTTCAATTGAATCTTCACTCTATCACATGAATTTTATTACAGTATATTGTTAGAATTGTTCAACCTTATTATTAGTTATTGTTATTAGTCTCTTATTGTCCCTAATAAGATCTACGGTAAGAAGGAATCTTCTATCCGCCACAATGACATTTATTACAGTATATTGTTAGAATTGTTCTATTTTATTATTAGTTATTCTTGCTAACCTTTTAATGTGCCTAATTTATAAATCAATCTTTATCAAAGCCTCCATTTTGGGATTCTTAGAAAATGTTCCCCGAGGACAAAAGGAAATTCCTGGAATTAATATTTTCAAGAATGGATCAATAAACACAAAGCCTGACAAATTATTAGATAATTTTTATTGTTTTTTTTTTTCAAAATTTAAAGAATTTTTTTAGCTGCCCAAATTTCTTCAATTTTTCTCATTTGTTTCTCAAAACCTTTGAGCTTCAATTCTTCCATTAAATTCTTTTGTGTGCAGAATTTTTGCTAATTTCAATGAAACATCTCAGCGATTACTCTTTATAATATTTAAAAATCCCCGGAAATCTGGTCTTTCTTCTCTATTGTAATGTTCTGCTAAATTCCAGTACTAGCAAATATCGGTTTTCTTTTCCATTGGTACCTGCCTCGGGCTTCAACACATGCCCAAAACACTTTAAGTATTTGTCTGTTTGAGCTCTAAATCTCCCTAAACCGTTTCCATTAATCTCTCGCTTTCCCTACAGGTCACTACCCCATCTCATTGCACACCCTGTCCCCCTTTATCTGCTCTCAAATTCCTCCTGACAGCAGTGTATTTACAAACTGCATCTTTATTGGACAGTTTCATTGCGGTAATTGATTCTGCATTTGCTTGACATCATGGCATTCTCCTTTGCAATGACTCTGTCGATGTTTGGGATCTGAATAATGAATTGTTCTGATCTTTGATTTGGTGGCTCAGCAATTCTCAGCTGTGAAAGCATTTTCATCTGACTGTCTGTACACTTATCAGCTTATCTTTTGGATGTGAGAGATATGTCAGCTGGAAATCAATTTTTTGTGCTTTCTTTTTTTTATTTTGTTAAGGAAATTAAAATATAATTCCAAGTCCTTTATCCATTACACCACCTGTGCATCTAAGCTTCCAGCACCTGGTATTTCCGAATTGCCTAAAAAAAGGTCATACTGATACATTTGCAAGTAAAATGTTGAACAAAATAGAAATGAATATAAGAAATGAATGAAATGAAGAATATAAATGAAATGAAAAGAAATGAAGAAATGAATATAAAGCATTTTTTTTTTTTTAGATTTTTTTTTAATCATTTCAGTCCAAACAAGGCAAGAACATCCCTAAGATGCAGGAGATTACTGAGTGTAAATATGTGAAAAAGAAAATGTTATTAAGTAGCAAGAACAATAAAAGGCAGAAGATAATAAATGACATTTCGTTTAAATTTTTGAAGATCAAAACTGGGAAGTGAGAAGTGCAAGAGAAGAAACTGTCAGCATAGAACTTACAAATACATTCAGCCATTTCAACTGTAAAGTGATGAGATCTTGCTGCCAGTCTCATTTTTATTTGATTATAGGATGGAATGGGGAGGCGCGGTGGGGTAATGGATAGCAGCTTGGATTGGGGAAATCGAAAGCAGAGTTTGAATTCTAGTCGAATCCATTACATTCACTAACGTGCTAATACCCTTGGGAAAATATCTGTCTATATTTCTGAGATGAGGTATTATGTACACTATTTACATTATTCAGACTATTGTCCTCATCTTTATTGCCATATTTATTACAACTTTTCAGCCCTTCAGTCTCTGTCTATATTTCTGGGATGAGGTATTATGTACACTATTTACATTATTCGGACTATTGCCTCCATCTTTATCGCGATATATATTACAACGTTTCGGCCCTTCAGTATCTGTCTATATTTCCGAGTTGAGGTATTATGTACACTATTTACATTATTCGGACTATTGCCCCCATCTTTGTCGCGATATTTATTACAACGTTTCGGCCCTTCAGTATCTGTCTATATTTCCGAGTTGAGGTATTATGTACACTATTTACATTATTCGGACTATTGCCCCCATCTTTGTCGCCATATTTATTACAACGTTTCGACCCTTCAGTATCTGTCTATATTTCTGAAATGAGGTATTATATACACTATATACATTAATCCAACTATTGTCCTCATCTTTGTCACCATATTTATAACTACGTTTCAGCCCTTCAGTCTCTGTCTATATTTCTGAGATGAGGTATTATGTACACTATTTACATTATTCCAACTATTGTCCTCATCTTTGTCATCATATTTATAACAACGTCTCGGTCCTTCAGTATCTGTCTATATTTCGGAGATGAGGTATTAGGTACATTATTTACATTATTCAGACTATTGTCCTCATCTTTGTCACCATATTTATTACGTTTTGGCTGTTGTACACTCCGGCCTTCTTCAGATGGTTGGAATGTCGAAGGACACATGGCACAGTGGATAAAGGCATTAGATAAATCCAGTGACAGGACCCAAAGAATGTGAGTTCAATACTCGGTTAAGGCAGTGGAGAACTTTCAGAGGAAAATTAACAGGAGATAACTGATAACTGACATCCATTAAACATGGCACATGGAACTAAAACAGTCTACACCAGTGAGTGAAATAAAGGGTCCAGTTCAACATTCCAACCACCTGAAGACGGCCGGAGTGTACAATGCTCTTCGGAAAGGTATGAATCTTCTTCTTCTCCCTCCCAGCTATGGGTAAATAGCAGGACAGACTGGGTTCTATAGCCTTGGATGGCAACTGGTCTACTGCAGAAAGAAATGGAAAACTACTACAGGAAAAATCTGTCTTGTCAGTCATGTATCAAAAGATACATGATCACCGAAGCATGTATCACGCATAGCACTTGACTGGAAAACTGAGTCTGTGATCAAATCCTGTTAGGTGAGGTTTGATTGGATTTCTTACTACAAGAGCAGGTATGTTGTAGTACCTGATGAAGGTAGAAAATGTGCTGGTTGAAATGTTGCATTGGAAAGCGAAACAGTTGAACGAATATGTAATATTATTTGAAGAATAATTTAGACTTGCATTCTCCTTTATATTTTGATTATTACATATCATTCTGTCAGCTTTCTCACTTTTTGTATTCTGAAGTTATCAAATCAAGTTTATTAATATCCAGATTTGATAATAAAAATATAAATGCAGCCCAGAATTCATTGCTCTATGCTAAATAAAAAATCCGTGATTATTATTTGAAACAATTTTTTTTAGATGCCATGTCTTTTCAGGACTTAAGTGATCATAATATTCCACAGAATTTCTTTGCTTTATCATCTGTGAATTGCTTTTACTTTTGGAGAAAGATGAGGCTTTCCTATGGCCTTCTCCAAGAACGAATGCAGTTCCACCGAAAGTCACAAAGTCCAGTGTCTGCACACACAGAGATGCAGAAAGTTCTCATTATTTCCTTTCCACCCTCATGCTGACTGGATGCGACACATGATAAGTTTAATGCGCAGAGGTCAAGGTTATGCACCTGGACCAGGTCCAAAAATAGCACTTCACTTTTAACTGTTGGTTGCACTCATCAGTATTACAACCAACGCCTGCTCTTTAGTGCAGTGATGGCAGTACCAACATGAGCCGCTATTTCCTATGGTCAATTTTTAGTTGTGATCTGCCCAAAGACAGAGAGACAGCTGAGAGATGATAGTGTAGCCACACAAGTTAGACTCACATGGTTCTCCCTCTGTCAGGAAATGTCAATTGTTTTTATATCAGTTTGTTGGACCCTTTACAGTTTGCTATTTATTCATGGAGCATTGGAATGGATTAGTGTATTTTTCTATGTAATCCATTCCACTCACTCAGTGAAGCTTGAATCTTGATTGATTAACAGAAGCTAATTTACATGCACTCGCTGACCTCATTCAGTGCTGAAATATTTTTTCTTTCTTTCTTTTTTTCTGTAAAAACAGCATGCGACATGAAAATGTCTTGGCCTTTGAGGTTTGCACAGAGTAGACCACCTCCTAGACTGGCTGCCATGCAAGGCCTTTGAACTCAGTCTATCCTGGGGTGGAGAAAAGATAGATTGATTCCTTTCTCAACAACATTAGGGCAAAATGTAATACAGTAAAACTTGGGCTGAATCTGGACTCCTCTCTCTGATTCGACTTTCCCTGACAATTACTGTTATATTACTTGCACATAAAATAAATCTAAAATAAAAGTTTTTGACTTTACTTCCTTTGTTGGTTCCATTGCGAGATTTAATTTGTATCTTATCACCTGCAAATCTCATATGTTTGCGATTAAGCTCTAAATTGGGCTTCAGCCATACATGTGCCAAAATTAAACATTTGCTTTTTCTTATAAAGACATTTACTTATGAGATTTGTTTATAGTTGCTTCCACTTGGGAATTTGTGTATATATTTTACTGTTTTATCTATAGTCAGAAGAAATGTGGGCGAGGAAAACAACTTTTGGCTTTGATGTTTACAACCCTGATTCCTTTCTTTTATTGCTGTTTTCTGGTTTCTTAATTTACCTTTTCTGCTGACTTTTGACCATTATGGTAGGATTTTGTAGCTGATTTCTTTTGTTTTGCATTGTTAATTTTTTTTTTTTTGTAACTTCCTGTTGAAAGGTTCTAAAGAGGAAAGACATTTATATAAGGAAGCGCTACGAAAAAGGAATGGCCAGAAAGTTTGGGGAATTTCTGTCGTTTGTTGATAAAGCTTTTAAAGGAGTGATTAATTTTTCCATTTTCTTTGGTTCTGAAAAAAAAAATGACCATGCAAACATCTTTCTAAAAAAATAATCAGAATAATTTCAGTCAGTTGTCCTATTTGAGTTTGTTGATGAATCTTAATTATTAAGTTAATGATTGAATAAGTTCATATTGAGTTCTACAACAACAAAATATCCGTAGAAATTCCCCTGTCACATCATTAATTATTGTGTTTAACAACTTCAGGAAAATATTGCAATAACAATCATAAATATGAATGCTAGTTGTTATTTTAAAAAGTGGGTACAAATGAAAAGATTTGAAATTAATGACTTTTTTCATTTCACTCAAATACATGTTATACCCTTCCATCTTTGCTTCTTTCTTTCTTTCATTTTCTTACTGGAATTACGCCCTGTCAGCTGGGGCTTCAGAATATGCTGACTGCACATCTGCAAAGGAGTACCCCCCCCCCCAATGAGGAGTCTTGGGTAAGATGATAAACTACTTCCAACAGCAAGGCCTCTGATCAGGAAGTTATGAGGAGTATGGTACCACCTTTTAATTGCTGGTGTTCCCAGGTCCACCTTGACCTGGAGTGGTAGCACCTGTTAGAGTCCCAGCTATGGGCAAATAGTTAACCCCCAAACTGGGGTGAAAGCACTATGAAAGTGTAAAAATAGGTTTTAGTACCACAATACATTTTTGTAAAAAATTAATACCAGCAATAATTTTTTGAAGAAAATTTATTACCAGCAACATATTTTTGTAAAAGAAATATTACCAGCAATAAAAATGTTGTCGACATTAAATAACCCATTGAAGTTGATATGCTGTAAAACAAAACAAACCAAACTGAAACAGGAAGTAAAATACTCACATACTTATAAAGAGACAGTTGAAATTTATGGGGTGCATAATGAGAACAGATGGCTTAGAGAATTTAACACACAGAGGACATACTGAAAGCAAGTGGAAACAGCAAATAATCAAAATATTACCAGCAATAAAAATCTTGTTGGCATTAAATAACCCATTGAGGTTGATATGCCGTAAAACAAACCAAACCAAACCAAGCCTTACTGGAATCCAATAGTGTCTTTTCCCCTCTTTGCATATGATCAAAATGGAATAGACCATTATTTATGAGCTATTGGCAAGAGACATTAAACACTTTTATTTTCCCTTCTCGCCAAATCTCCATCTTACGAACATTTCATGTAATAATAATTGAAAAATAATTCAGCAGATGATGTTTTATTTAATTTATTTTAGTTGTTTTCTGTTGTTCAATACTGTGTCTGAAAAATGGTATTTTATTGCAGTCACCATACTTTCTCGGCCCTTTGGCTGAGATCAAAATGTAGTATCTGTTCTTGTCAGCTTAATCTGATCCTCTCTCTCTCTACTTCTATCTTCCTTTCTTTCTTTTTTCTTTTATCACTCAACGCAAATAATGTCTTTTTGCCTCTTTGCACATGATGAAAACACAGAATAGTCCATTATTTATGAGGTATTGACAGGACGTAACGGTTGTGCTAACAAAGGTAGGGCCAAGCACAATTATAATAGAAATCTACATTTTCTTTTAATTAAATGAAACTAATTTCTAACCAAAAGTAATTGTCAAGCATGCTTAATATGAGCATCCCCTATATGATAAATAAATCAGAAACTGCTAATCTGATCAAAAGTGCTATCAATGTTCCAAACCAAATATGTTAATCAGAGTAAACATCTACTTAAAAAAAAAAGTACAATGTTCCTTCAAGATCTCAGTACAAGGCCCAAAAGCCAGCATGATAGTGGCGTGTGATATTTTTGTGATGTATGGTGGCCGTTAATAATTAAGTATAACTGAAGACTTCAATGTTAAGTTAAAACAGTATTTACTTACAACCGCAAATAAATACTTAACCTGAACAAAGAAGTAAAAATCACTTATAGATAATTAATCATTTCAGTGAATACCTTGTTGGTAGCGTGGATCGGCTTAACGTCCAGTAAATCCTAAATCAGAACCCAAATCATTGACACACAATAATTCACACTAATTCAACTGGATAGTTCCACTCGATAGTCACTCAAGTCAGTAGCCTGACATCGCTATTTATACGCCTGGTGGAAAACATATATTTATAAGTCCAGAGTGTCACACTTGAACCTCGTTGTTGCAAGTTACTCGTTTTCTTCCTGTATGACACATATAAACATAAGAAAGGTAATTTCTTCTCTGCGTATGTTATCAACACATTGTCACCTGCGTATCTTATTGTTAAGATTCTGTCTGCCAATAATAAATCCTGGTAGGTCTCCTACTTCTCTTGGCATTATTTCTTTGCATAGGTTAAATAAATCTGGTGAGAACGCATATCCTTGAACTATATCTCTTTTTATTTTTGGGGTATTCACTGAACGTGATCTCAATCTGCATATGAAACTTCCATTGCTATAAAACATATCCTAGATACAGCTGTATTTACAAAGTTGTTTTTTTTTTGTTGCTTTTTTCTTTTCTTTTTAATCATGTCATCCCAATCAAGGTGATAAAGCCACTCAGATGAAAGGAGTTAGAATGAGAAGACTTTAGTGAGAAGAAAGGATAATAAAAGAACAGGAATCAGAAAAAAGATGAAAATTGGCATTGTATTCAAATGTTTAAAGATTGTAGGTGGCAGGGAAGCAAGAAATTGGAAGGGAGTTCCACAGGCGAGAAGTGTAAGAAAAAATACTATTATAATAGAACATGTGGTTGCATCAAGCTATTTTTTTTAATCATGTTTGCTCCAAGCAAAGCAGTAAAGGGCTTATTGGGTGTGAAAGTATTAGAAAACAGAAACATTACTAAGAAGCGTGAACAAAAGAGTAATCAGAAAGACAGTAGATAGCGATTAACATTTTATTTAAATTTTTGAACATTAAAGTTGACTGGATAGTATAGATCCAGAAGGGAGTTCCACAAGCAAGAAGTGCAAGAAAAGAAACTGTTAGTATAAAACTTATGGTTATATCTAGCCAACACAACTTTAAATTGATGAGACCTTATTGCCAATCTAGTAGTGCACCTAAATTCATCAACAGTAAAATGGTGAGACCTAGTTGCCAATCTAGCAGCAAGCTTCGATTCATGTAGATGAGACACTGAGAAAGAAAGCTCATCAGAACAATTCCATTTTTTATGCAATGTCGAGGGTATTGAGTTGTAAGAAGAATAATAAGTTGTGCCAAGTCAGTTGGCCATACTTCAAATGTAAACATTTTTAACGCTGGTAGGAAATATGAAACTTTCTTTTCACCAAATAGCAGATTACAGATCAAGTGTCTTCATTATTAACTGGACTGTTTGTTTTATTTCTTTTACACACCATGTATTTCTGGGAAGACACAACCCAATAGTTATATCTGCCTTGAAATATTGGCCTGTACTTTGTCACCATTTGTCCTTGTCGACTTGGTGCTTCGAAAGTAATCTTGATTTATAGCTGATCTCACAAGGTGCCATATTGCCTCTCCTCTTGGCTGCTCTTCGGTGACGTGGCACAAGAATCCTTCAACATTGAATAGTTGTAAGGATTATCTATTTGCAAATGATACCTTAAGTAGATTTCTGTGTTAAGTGTTTAATCTCTGTCAGCCATTCTTAATGATAGATGTTCTTGATTTAAATTTTCTTGCTTTGCATCAAAACCATGCTCTTGGAACTATATCAAAGATTACCATTCTTGAGTTCCAGTCAGAATTCTAACAAATCCGTTCTTTTGGTTGCTAATCTTTGTTGAGTAACTTTTTTAATTAAAAATTAGTACATACTATATTTGATGTCACGTCAAACTAATTCTTGTGAGCTACTTTTAATATTACGGTATTAGGAAGTGCAATAAACGGTTGACTTATAAAACCGAACATCTCTTAATGGTCATATTATAAGATATGCAGGTAGTGTAATAGAGATTGGTGTGGAAATTTGAATCAGCAGACCAAGTTCAAATTCTAGGCTACTCTACTGCATTCACTTTCACACAAATACACTTGGGGAAAGGAACAAGCCCATAATTTCTCAACCTCCACCAGTTAAATAGCAGGGTAGGCTTGGATGTATAGTACTGGATTGCAATTCATCTATCTGTATTCCAAATCATGGAGGAGGAAAACCGCTTCACTCTCTTTCCCAACAATGCATGGTAATTTACAGATGATAATAATAATAATAATAATAATGATGATGATCATTCTGAAGAGACAGGGTATTAAATAAATGTTGGTTTCACTGATAACAAGTCATTTGTTTCTTATCTATGTTGGTCATTGGCCTAGAATACTAAACATGTAATTTCTCCGACACACATTTCTGTTTCATGAATCAGAACTAATGCTTTTAATTTAATATAATTGAATTTGAAGTTTTTTGTTTTCTGTTTTTGAAACATGGTAATTCCTGTGTAGCGATGAAATCATATATAGTGATTTTTTTTTTTTACTATAATATATATATATATAAATTTGGGTATTTAGGCAACAATTCTTCTTTCATGACATTTCATTGAATATGACAGACAAGGTGCTTTTATTTAGTTTTTTATACAATTTCTCATGCGAGGTAATAATTTTTCCTTTTCAGATGATAAATTATATAAAAACTGTTCGAGTGTTCTTATTATCCGAGCGCTTTCGGCTAAACATTTAGCCATTTTCAAGGATTCAATATTTTAAGTGATAAATAAGAAATAGTTTGTTGCATGTATGTTTTATAAAATGTTTTCATTTTTAATAACATAGTGAAGATAATGTGGCTTGCAAAAGTCTACACCCCCTTTGAAAATTTATATATTTTGTATAATTTAACAGCGAACAACACATTTTTTTAATTCCAATGATTGTTAAATAATAAGCAGATCCATCACACTTTCCTTATAAAAATTACATTTTAAAAATTTCATATTGATTCTTAAAATCATATAACTTAGAAAAATGTCTTTGCAAAAGTCTACACCCTCAGGATATTATACTGTGTTATCACGTAGTTTATCATTGATGTATACAATCCAGAACAATCAAAAGGGACATGTGCATTCTACCATAACAAACAAACTTGGCCAGTCTATTATTTTGCGATATGAGATGATTTAACTGCCTACAAAATCACCCACCACATGGTTTCTTGGTATGTTGGTCTTTGGACTTTGTAAACACAAGGTGTCCAACTCGGGAAAGAAAATGGGCAAGCCTCTGTCTTGAGAACTTCAAAACCTTATTATCCAAAAGTACAATGAAAATAATGGCTATAAAAAGATTGCAAAACTTTAGAATTGCCCCTAAGCACTGTTAAAACTGTAGTTAAGAAGTGGTTAGTGAACAAAACCACTGCTATCCTACCAAGATCTGGGAGACTGAGCAAACTCACCAGAAGAGAAAAATTAAAACTGGACCGGGAGGCAACCTCCAACCCAAGTGAAACACGGGAAGACTTGAAAGCTTCAGTTTCCCATACTGGGACAGATGTCCACGCATCTACAATTTCCAGGGTATTGGACCAGTCTGGCCTGCAAGGGAGGATAGCTAGAAAAAAGCCCTTTCTGAAGCCTATGCGCAAGCAAGCTAGGCTAAACTTTGCCAAAAGTCACATCAATGATTCCATGACCATGTGGTGAAAGATTTTGTGGCCAGATGAGACCAAAGTCGAGTTATTTAGAAAAAATAAGAAACCCTACATTTGGCAAAAAAAAAAGGCACTGCTCACCAACCTCATTACACCGTCCCCACTGTAAAGCATGGTGGTGGCTCGATCATGCTTTGGGGCTGTTTTTCAGCTGCAGGGCCTGGAGAGTTGGTAACCATCCAAGGTGTTCATGGACAGTGTCAAGTACCAAGAAATATTGGAGGCAAACCTGCTGAAGTCTGTTAGAGTTCTGCGCTTGGGTCGCAATTTCAAGTTTCAACAAGATAACAACCCCAAGCATGTGTCAAAAAGCACTAAAGCTTGGTTTGCTAGCAAGAAAATCACAGTTTTGGAGTGTTTCAGTCAGTCTCCAGACGTCAATCCTATCGAAAATCTATTGGCGAGACCTAAAGTTGGCTGTGCACCGACATTCACCATCCAATCTGACACAGCTTGAAAAGTTCTGCCATGAAGAATGGCAAAAACTGTCAGCAGACCACTGCAGTAAGCTCATGGAAGGCAACCCGAGGCGTCTGCAGGCTGTAATTGACGCAGCAGGATCATCCACAAAGTATTGGCTGAAGACATTCCAAAGGGGGTGTAGACTTTTGCAAAGACATTTTTCAAAATTATCTTTGTTTAAGAATCAGTTTTAAATTTTTCAAATGTATTTTGTGTATTAAATAAAAGTGTGATAGATCTGCTTATTAAAACAAATTATTGGAGTTTAAAATATTAATTGTTCCTATCAAAATAAACAAAATACATCCAGTTTTTGAGGGGGTGTAGACTTTTGCAATGCTCTGTATTTGGTGGATAAGTTCCTCCCTAATTTATATTTAATGTGACAAGGCAGGTTCCCCTATTGTCCTGTTCACATTCCTCCCCAGTTTTTTGAACAGGTGTAAAGGGATATCACTTGTTTTCTAATTGGGTTTCCAATTCCTTCTAAACTTTCTTCTCTCTCTTTCACTCCCAGTAACCCTGTTGCATCTTCGTGGCATTATCGCCTCGCTTGGGGTGAATTGATTAAAAAAATATTGTCACGTTAACCTGAGTATAAATATTGGTAGTCAACAAAGTCTAGGTATGGGCACGTGGTCAAGTGGTTAGAATGTTTGCATTCTGACCATGTGACCCAGGTTCGAATCTCACCATGGTCGATATGTCAAGAAGGAGACTTCTTGATGTTATCAGACTGGAGAGGTCAATCCCAACCTTTGGAATGTGCCTGAAAACCATACCACAGGTTGACCCAAGCCTTGTGAGTGAAATTGGGTAGCACAAAGTCACAAGTCATCGTGGCTGAGAGTTTGCGCATGCTGTCCTTGTTCAAATTGATTATTGATCATGCTAGATAACACATTCTTTCCCAGAAACTGTAACTAAGGTCTGCTCAGCATAGTTGCAGTATGAACCACAGGTAAGCTCTGTGGGTGTTGAACAAACACAAATGTGCCCGAGCAAGCATCTGCAATAGGGACTGGCTAGCTGTCCAAGTGGATGGGTATCCTCAAATATGAGTGACCAGCTATACTGATACAATGTCTAGGTAAACATTGGCCCATTAGACACCTCAACTTCACATATATTTTATGAGCCGTTATTTGTAGGTGGGGTTTATGCATATGACAAACTATGGTTATTTAGCTCGGCAGTGGAGAATCATTCTTCCAGAAATTACCTCCTTATAGCACTCTGTGAATTGTTGCATACAAAGCAAAGAATAGGATATTAAATCTTGGTCTTAAGAAAGGAGGCACGAGAGAGAGAAAAGAGCATGTGACTTCCTTTAAATAATATCTAAAGGATATCTTTAATTTACACCAAGGTGTAATTTTGTAATATTTTGGACACATCTTGATACAAATGCCATATTTTTTTAATCCGATTCACCCCAAGTAAGGTAGTAAAGCCATTAAGAGTCAAGGAAATACTGAGTGTGAAAGAATTAAAAAACCGAAAACATTATGAAGGAGTGAGAACAATAGAAGAGTAATCAGGAAGACGGTCGATAATGATTGACATTGCATTTAAACTTTTGAAATTTGACAGGAAAGCAAGAAGCCGGGAGAGTGTTCCACAAGGAAGAAGTGCGAGCAAAGAAAGAGTTATCATAGAACTTATGGTTACAACTAGTCATTTGTAAGTCAGATGTAAAATGATGAGACCCTGTTGCTAAACTAGTACTGCACTTAAATCCATAAAGTCTCGGTACCAAATGCAGAGAGTTCATCCAAACAATTAGCATGAAAGTATTTATAGAAAACGCATGGGGAAGCAACTTTATGGCAGTGTGAAAGCGACCAAAACTGAGATGCCAGGTCAGGCCCAATAATATTGTTGATTCTTCATTGGATTTTATCAAGAATGTCTAAATATATAGCAGAAGCACTAGACCATATGTGGCAGCAATATTCAAAGCATGGATGAATGGTAAACTTAAAAATATGTAAGATAGATTTGGGTGAGAGAAATTGTCTAGCATGACAGTGAACCAACTAAATAGAAAAGGAAGGCTTTGTTTCTTGGTCTTTTGGGGTCAAATGTAATGTCATGAATGTATTTATAGAAAAGACATAGAGAAGCAACTTTTCAGTAGTGGGTAATTGACTGAAGCCAAGATGTCAGGTCAGGACCAATAGTATTGCTGATTTGTCTTATATTACCTTTTTGAATAGCATATAAAAAAACGTCATTTACATGTAATATAGATTAAGTTCAAGTATAAGTCTCTGGCATCTGGGTAGGCATTAAATTATCAGATACTTTGCATATAAAACGTGGGAGATTTATATTTTAGCCGATTTCTGTTGGAGAAGCTGATATATATATATATATATATATATATATATATATATATATATATATATATAGTGTCAAATGAAGATTATTCACTTCTGAACAATGGATCTTTTAATCAGCTGATCTGTAGTTTTGGCGTTTTCTATGACCCACAGAGTATTGGATCCAATTCTTAGGTTTAGTGTTTCAGTACTATTGGGAAGTAAAAATAACGGACTATTTGATAGTAAGAAGACTGTGTTCGACTATGAACACTGTTCATCCAAATATGAAATAATAAAGGGTGCGATATTTTGGTCATTGTCTTGGAAAGGAAAAGAAAGAAAGAAAGAAAGAATTCAAATCACATATCCTGTATTATCTGATATCTTGATTAAATGAGCAGCCATAAGAAAGTCAATATTGCCGAAATTAAGGCTAATGACAGCATCCAAATGTAAGTAAATAAATAATGATAGTGCTGCTGATTGACTTCTCATTATAGTTTCTGGTCAGTGGGAGGCAAGATTTGAAGTCGTTGAGTGAGACAGGAAAGGGGTTTCATTGGCTATGATTACTCCATGAAGCAAAATAGAAAATCAGGCCCCCTGTCCTGGAGCTTCACCCTTTCAGATATCGGCTTCTAGTTTATTTATTTCCTTACAGTTCACCCAGCTCTCAAAAGATAAGGGATCTCTTTCAGTTGACACAAAGCATGTATTTTTATACAGAATCCTTACCTAACTATTTCAAGGATGTGTTTAAACTGTATTTTCATATTTTTTTGTCTTCATTCAAGCTCTCTCCCCCTCTTTTTTCTTTTTTGGCTTATAATATGGTTGTACTTAAAACTGCAGAAATGATATCTGTACAAGATACCATCATAGAAATTATATCGAAATTTGGAGATTCTATTTTGATAATTACTCCAACGCATCATAAATGTTTATCTTACTGATAATTGAACAAAACTGTTCAGTTCTGACTGTGCTTTCAAAACAGAATTATTTCACTGTTCATCTTAATGTTGTGATATCTGATCTTTGTTGAAAGAACTTTTAAGTCAGAATTTGACTAGGGAGGTAATTAAGAGTTCAGTTTGAAATTCCAATGTATATCACCTGAAGAAGGCCAGAGCGTGCAAGGGCTAAAATGTTGTGAATATGGCAAAAAATCTGAGGACAGTAGTCCAAACGATTATAAATAGTATAAATACTTACAATACCTCATCTCGAAAATATAGACAGATAGTTTGGTTCCAAATTCCAGCATATATCATCTGAGAAAGGCCACAGTATACAACATCCGAAATGTCTTGAATGTGACAATAAAGTTGAGGACAACAGTTTGAATGATATAAATAGTGTAAATAGTGAAAATACCTTATCTCAGAAATATCGACAGATCCTGAAGAACGCTGTAGCATACTGAAACATTGTGATTATGAAAATAAAGATGAGGATAAGTCTGAATGATGTAAATAGTGTAAATAGTTAAAATACCTCATCTCAGAATTATAGACAGATAATTTTGTTTGAAATGCCAATGTATATTACCTGAAGAAGACCAAAGCATATAACAGCCAAAACATCATGAATATGGCAACAAAGAAGAGGACAACAGTCCGATCAATGTAAATATAGAAAATAGTTACAATACTTCGGCTTGGCAATATAGACAAATCCTGAAGAAAGTCAGAGAGTACAAAGGCCGAAATGTGAATATCGGACTGAAGATGGGGACAACAGCCTGAACAATGTAAATAGTGTAAATAGTTAGAATTCCTCACCTCAGAAATATAGAGAGACCTTGAAGTCTGGAGTGTACAATATGCCGAAACACCATGGATATGACAATAACGGTAAGGACAACAGTCTGAATGATGTAAATAGTGTAAATAGTTATGATACCTCATCTCAAAATTATAGACAGATAATTTGGTTTCAAATGCCATTTTATCTGACCTGAAGAAGGCCCAAGCATACAGCGGCCAAAACTTTGTGAATATGACAATAAAGATGAGGACAACAGTCCGATCAATGTAAATATAGAAAATAGTTACAATACCTCATCTTGGCAATATAGACAAATCCTGAGGGAAGTGAGAGCATACAATGGTCAAAATATTGGGAATATGGATCTGAAGATGCGGACAACAGTCGTAAATAGCTAGAATACCTCATCTCGGAAATATAGACAGATCCTAAACAAGAATGGAGCATACAATGGCTGAAGTGTTGTGAATGTGGCAATGAAGATGAGGACATCGGTCCAAATGATGTAAAGAGTCTAAATAGAATACCTCATCTCGGAATTATATAAATAGAGGTAACTCTTAGTTTCTTCAACAAGCATTCAATTTCCAATAACCTCTTTCTGCATCTGACTTCAGACTCCAATCTCTCTTTTTACTTGTATAGTTTTCAGAATTTGTTCTTTGCAATTGATTACTAAGATGTAGGTCTGAATAATTTAGAACATGACTTTGGATTAAATAGCAGAAGTAAATGGATTCTCTTACCTTGGATGGTAGCCAGTCTAGTAGAAGGATAGCAATGAATACAAAACTATTGGGAAGTTAATGGACAACAACTCCACTATCCAAAGAAGTAATTTCTATTCACAAATAGTTAAAAAAAGAATTTGTGGAGAGCTATGATCACTGTCCAAAAAAAAGATGGCATTTACAAAAAAAACAAAAAACAAGTG
Organism: Acanthosepion esculentum; assembly: GCA_964036315.1. Lineage (NCBI taxonomy): Eukaryota > Metazoa > Mollusca > Cephalopoda > Sepiida > Sepiidae > Acanthosepion > Acanthosepion esculentum. Next base: position 74,786,885 of record OZ038512.1, read on the forward strand.
CAGTGAAAAATGAGCAAAATGGAATCATGCTGTCATAATTCCACACATTGGCATTCACTGAACATCAGCAGAGACCAAATAGTGGATATGAACAGAGTTCATCAGTAGGTAATGTATTTCAGTGGCCACAGTGATTTGTTTAAAAATGTGGGTTACTATACACATTGGATGCAAAATTTTGTTTCTTGCTAACAAAAATGCATAAACTATGGTAGTGGCTATATGGAAAAATAAGAATTTTTAGGTGAAAGCTTGCTCTATGCAATAGTGTTATTTTCCTCCCCATATCTGTTGAAGTAATATACCAGACTGGAATTTGAACTCGGATTACAAATTTCTCTTCCAAGCCACACCAGGCACACATTCACTTTCACGCAAATACTCTTTGGAATGCTATAAATCTCACTTTTCTTTCAGCTATGGGTAGACTGGGGTCTTCAGCCTTGGGTGTTGACCAGTCTAGGAGAAAAACTCTGAATTCAAAACTTTATGTATCCCTGGCATATTACATAGTATGCAGCCATGAACAAAATCACAGACTTCGCTATGACTCTGTAATCTTGACTGTGATTGATTTAGACTGTGTCAATGTATTATTATTATTGTCGTTGTGTAAATAAATAGGTGCCATTACTTTCAGAGAATCACTTGTATAGGTAAATCTGTGTGTGCACTGGTTATAAGTAGTGAGTTTTTCAGGTATGTTAAAAATACATTTTATTATATACATATGGTTTCGGTAAAGTCTGCTTTTTTGGTGTGGCGCCAAGATTTACTGTTTGCTAAAATAATCTTTTGCTTTTTCCAACCTTCTTCTTTTTTTATGTCTTTTGAGCATGTGTAGTTGAAAGTTTACGTTCTTAATGTGGAATAATTAACTTTGCTGGAATAATTTGGTTGTGGGTGAAAATGCCCGAAGTGTCTGGCTGACTTGACATTTTTGTCGAAACTTTCGTATCAGCATCAGTTGAAAAGAATTGTTACTGGATAATTACAGATCTTGGCCAAAGAAAAAATGTAAATGACTTATCATAGACTACAATAGGTTGTCAAAAATCTATAATATAAAAAAAAAAGATCTGATTCTCTATCCGTCATACACTGTCCGTGTGTGACTTTGCATATATCATGTATATGAATATGGCTATTGTGCGTGAGGAATTATATATACTTCTCCCATTTAATCTATCTACATGCACACAAGCACACACACAATTTGACTAAGTTTGAAATAAGATATTGGAATGAAACATTCCCATTCTACTCAGTCTGGATAACTCGTACCCTGGGTTGAACAATAAAATCATAAACCTTGAAACAAGAAATAGAAACTTAATTTTTTTAAATCCTAAAAATATTTGTAAGATTTTATACAGCTGATCAGATAAATGGTTAAAAATGGCTTGGAGCAAGTGAAGCCCGTGGGCCATGGCAAAGATAATCCTTCTTTAAACCTTGTGTGGACTGGTGCTACAAAATGACAAAGAACTTTACTAAAGTGATTACAAAGAATGGAAGCTCTTATAAAAAACAAGAACATTACCCTTAATAACATTATGAACACATGACCACAAAATGTCTTTGCTTTATTTGGAAATGTAGAATATGTCGACTTTCAGTAACTTTTATACCATCTCCGATTGCACTTACACAGTGTTTATTATTATAGCAGTATAATGTTAAGATTCCACACTAATTCAAATAAAAGGTTAGGAAGGAAACATTATTTTTATAGACACAAGTATTTAAGTAAATGCTCTGTTTTATAATAAACAGTATTTAATAATATTTACCGGCCTGAATGTCTGAGAAATTTTCATAGAAAATATTCGTCCTCCGACAGGATTCAAACCTCTATCCTATACGCAACCGTCATATAGCCTGACGTGCCTTAACCATTTCGGCCACTAAGAATCGATTGGTTGGCAAGGTATATATGCTGGTTTCTCAAATAGTTTTTGACATATGTGGTTACAACAATTTGGGTTATTAGAACAGAGCAGTCAGATGACTCACACGCATGATTTGATTATAATGAGAAAGGCTTCTGCAGAACGAAACACACCTTTTTTTGGAAGAGCCAAATATAGAGAAATGATTTTGAATTTAGAATTGTCCTTCTCCTAGACCAGTTGCAACCCAAAGCTATAAGACCCAGTTTGCCATATACACACACACATATATTTATTATCTCAGGTAGAATTGAAGATAGTCTTTAGATATGTCTGTGAAATAAATTTTGAAGTACTGCAGGAAATAATTTTGGTACAGCATCTTACCTTTATCCATCATAGCTGGCGTTTGTTATGGTATTACCTTGACTTTGCCTCTTTTTACGTGTGATGATACCAATTACGATATGATATACACAGATCAGGTCAGCAAATTATCTCAAGATTTTTCGGTTTTTCTTGCTTGCTTTTCCCATTTTGTTTCATGAGATTTGCTTTCCAGCCATAGCTGACAATTGCAGTTCTTGACTTTTTTCACTTTTATTTTCCATCATTTCCTAATTGATAACCCAGTAAGGCTTGAACTCACACATGTCATGTGTGAGCATGCTAAACCATTTTTTTTTTCTGTTGCTTTATAGATGTCGATAATGTGATTCTTTTATATGTTATGTCCTGTCAGGAGCAATCATGTCTTCTCTACTTTCTTGTCACATTGAGCAATGTTTCACTCTTTATTGTTCCTCTTTGTTTCTCTTCTGCCATCTGTTTACACAAACTTACTTTCTCTTCAATATCCATCTATATTTCTGAGATGAGGTATTATTATGTACACTATTTACATTATACAGACTATTGTCCTCATCTTTGTCGCCATATTTATCACATTTCGGCCCTTCAGTATCTGTCTATATTTCTGAGATGAGGTATTATGTACACTATTTACATTATTCGGACTCTTGTCCTCATCTTTGTCACCATATTTATTACAACGTTTTGGCCTTTCAGTGTCTGTCGATATTTCTGAGATGAGGTATTATGTACACTATTTACATTATTCGGACTATTGTCCTCATCTTTGTTGCCATATTTATCACAACATTTCAGCCCTTCAGTACCTGGCTATATCTCTGAGATGAGGTATATTATGTACACTATTTACATTATTCGGACTATTATTCTCATCTTTGTCGCCATATTTATCACGTTTCAGCCCTTCAGTATCTGTCTATATTTCTGTGATGGGGTATTATGTACACTGTTTATATTATTCAGACTATTGTTCTCATCTTTGTCGCCATATTTATTACAATATTTCGGCCATTGTACACTTCTTCAGGTGGTTGGAATGTCGAACTGAACCCTTTATTTCACTCACTGGGGTAAATTGTTCTAGTTCCACATGCCATGTCTAATGGATGTCAGTTATCTCCTGTTAATTCCCCCTCCAAGTTCTCCACTGCCTTAACCGGTTATTGAACTCACAAACTTTGGGTCCTGTCACTGGATCTAACCAATGCCGTTATCCAATTTGTCATGTGTCCTTGAGGACATCTGTGTATGAATTTCTAGGTGTTATAAACCTAATGTCTTCAGAAACCGATTTTTTACCAGTGCTCATATTGCAATTTTTCACTTTCTCTTGATGTTTCTTCTACCTCAGTATGTCCTGTGAGTATTAGATTCTCCAAGCCCTCTTATGTGACCCAGAAAGTTCAAATTTCTCCTTTTCATTTTAAATATATACTCTCTTAGTTTCTATTTTCCTCCGAAATTCTATAGTATTCGCATACTAAATTCATGATGGAATTCTTGCATTCGTCTGTAAAACGACATCTCTGAGTTATTTCTTGCTTTCCTGTCTACTTTGATTTTCATAATTTAAATGCAGTGTCAATTATTGTCTCTCTTGTTAGTACCTGTCCTTTTATTGTTCTCCCTCAGGAATGTTTTTTTAAATTGTTTTGTATTCTTTCACACACAGTAACACCCTGTGTCTTAGTTGCTTTATTGCCTTGCTTTAAATTATAAAAGAATTCAAGCAGAAAACCTAAAAAGTAGAGGAGGAAGAAATTTTAATTTTGGATAGACAAAAACAAAATATCCCCACTTTTTACATTATTTATATTATTCGAAATGTTATCTTCATCTTCATTGCCATATTCACAATGCCTTGGCCATTGTAAGCACCGGCCTTTCTGTCTATATCGTTCTGTATCTCTGTCATGAGGTGTTATGATTACTTGCATTATTTACATTATTCAAACTGTTATCGTCATCTTCATTGCCATATTCACGTCTCAGCCGTTGTACTCTCCGGCCTTTATGTCTATGTCTCTCTATATCTCTGAGATCAGGTATTATGATTACTTGCATTATTTACGTTACTCAGACTGGTATCCTCGTCTTCATTGTCATATTCACAACGTTTCAGTCATTGTAAATTCCGGCCTTCTTCAGGTGATGGGAATTTCAAACTGAACCCTTTATTTCATCCACCGGGCTAGATTGTTCTAGTTCCATGCGCCATGCCTCTTCTGGATGTCTCAGTTATTTCCCTTTAACTCAATTCTCCAAGTTTTGGTTCACCACTGCTGTGGCCTGTTATTGAACTCACCGAAAGAGTTGTGAGTTCAAAACCAGGCTACAGCAGTGGTGAACCAATTTTTATTTTTGTGTTTTTAGAGATAATTTTTTCTCGGTGTTTACAAGTATTAAAGTTCTTGTATTTAAGTACCTTGTTTGTAGTTGTTTGTTAAGACGAAAAGAAATATGCTTTCTTCATGTGTATGGATGAGAAAAAGGAGGTAAGGGACAAAGCGAGGAGGAAAGTGTGTCACGTAGCTTCGTGGGGAAAACTGGTGAATGTCGCATCACTTGGTGAGGAAGAGTGTAAATGCCATGTAGCTTGTTGAGGAAGATGAGTGAATGAATAAGGGAATCTCTTTGAAGGCACCTTTGTGGATTGCTGTTTCATTTATCTATTTCATCTCCTTACTGCCTTGTCTGGTCTAGAAACTTTGCTTATATACCTTTCAAAGGGATCACAAAGCATGTTGTTTATTCTCAGCAGGAACATGTTCCATTGATTTAAAAATGTTAAATATTTATGTTCAATGCACAAATCCTCCATTTCAGAAACCATTTTTTGTCATTTGATGTTTGACTTTCTTGGTGTTCATTACCATCATTGCTCCACATATACTATATATCACTTCAGCACTGTTTGCTTATTTCTATTGAAATTATCCTATTTCTTTATACTTTCCTTCATTTCAGGAAGGCATCTTTCGTTATGTCAATTCACCTTCAAGTTTTTGCATTAGATTTTTCATTGTCTGTTCATCCATTGCTTAGATACTTCAATTTCTGTGCCTGTTTGATTCTGACATCCATTTATAATTCACACCTTGAGATGTCTCTCTAGTGACTAAATTTTAGAACAATAAGTATGACTTATTTAAAAAGAAAAAATCAACAAACATTTACAAATATGCAAATAGTTTTCCTCTCTTTGGTACAAGAATCCAATTCTACAAAATATTCTTCAGCAAAATGTACTTCCCCATAATAGCATTTGTCTTAGAATCCAAAATGGTGGATTGAGTTATATGCAGATATTTATCTTCCTGTATTAGCCATTTGTATTGACAAAAGTCATTAACAAATTTATTCACTTTCTTATCAAGGTCTCGTATTGATTATGAAGTTGCTAATCTTTGAAATAATTAATGGGGACATCTGTTTGAATAAAATTTATTTCATACATGTTTCACCAAGAAAAGTTCATTCTTCTACTTTAAGATGGCTGTCTCTTTATAAAGGGAATTAATTGGAAATATTAGAATTACCTCCCTTTATTAACCGCATGTATTATGAAGAACTACGATTCCTCAATCTGAGCCGTTATCCATTACTCCACCGTGCCTCCTGTGTTCGAATTCCAGTCAGATCCGTTACATTCACTTACATGCTAACACCCTTGGGAAAGGTGTGAATCCTCTTCTTCTCCCTCCAACTATGGGTAAATAGCGGGACGGACTGGGTTCTATAGCCTTGGATGGCAACTGGTCTAGGAGAAGGTCAACTCTGAATTCAAAACCATTCGGTGTCTGCACCGGCATCCGCCGGCCTCTTGATTACTCCTGCCTCTGCGTCTGTGGAAATTCTGCGGCAAGTAAGAGCATATTCCTCCCTCCACTGGGATAGCACGCGAGGTGTGGGGACCGCGTGTGAAGTTCAAACTCCCTTGTTACTCCGTTTCAAGAATTCACCGCCGTTGGAATCGGGAATGGCTGTCGCTCGTTTCAGCATTGGCGACGGATCGCCGTGCTTGGTCGGCCTTCGTTCCGGACGCGGTGAATTCCTTGGAAGGAGCCGGCTTAACCGATCCAGGGTGAATGCCGCAACATGCATGCATGCATTATGAAGAACTGACAGGCATTACTTGTCTTACTTGCTGAACATTGACTTCTGGCAGGTTTAAAATTTACTATATTATACTCAAGTGCATCACAGCAACTCGGAAAAGGAGTTTGAATCCCACCTGAATTAGTTACATTCGCTTTTGCGCAAAAAACCATTGTGAATTATACAAATCCATTTTTTCTCTCCCTCAGTGATGGGTTAGGGCAGATAAGGCTTGCTTGCTTTGAGGTGACAACCCATCTAGGAAAAGGGAAACTATCATTCCATAGACACACAACTATTGTTACGGCTGCAGTACATATGGTTTCCCTATGATCTAAATGAGTTACAGACCTCACATTGTGATATATACTTATTATTTTTAATTTGTGAATAGTTTGACAGAAATTGATGAAAATATATGTGTTGCTTTATAGAGTTGAATGGCTTGAGAGTTACAAGTACAATATTTATTTTGACTAGCCTAATATTGTTTTTAACTAGCCTAATATTGTTTTTAACTAGCCTAATATTGTTTTTAACTAGCCTAATATTGTTTTTAACTAGCCTAATATTGTTTTTAACTAGCCTAATATTGTTTTTAACTAGCCTAATATTGTTTTTAACTAGCCTAATATTGTTTTTAACTAGCCTAATATTGTTTTTTTAATCATTTCACCCCAAACAACCGATAATGCCAATCTAGTAGTACACTTAAATTCATACAATTGAAGTGCCAAGTAGGTGAAATCATTACAATAACTGCCATAAAAATATTTATAGAAAAGACAAAAGGAAGGCTACATTATGGTGGTGGAAAGGTCACTGAAATCAAGATGCCAGGTCATGACCAATAACATTACAGACCCTTCTTTGAATCTCAAGATATATAACCAGAGCACCTGACCAGATATAGTAATAATATTCATTGCATGGATGAATGCTAGATTTATGAATATGCAAGATGGGTTCTCCCAAGAAAAATTATCTGGCATGACAGTGAACCAACCTTCATAGCAAGGAGACCTAGTAATTGATTCAATATAAATCTTCCCATTTAATGTCAGAAGTTAACATGAAGCTAAGAAGTTGCAGTAAGTTGCTTTCCTGGAGATTAACATTGGCCATGGCGACTGAAGAGAAAAAGGTTCTCTATAATGACTGAAGGATGGCAGTTTAATTTTAGAGGATTAGGCAGTTTTGTTTGGTACAGATATCACCAGCTTTCCAAAAACTGCTTTGACTTTACAGAAAGCGTACATTAATATTCTAGCAACTCCTGTGATGGCGCTGATGCCGAATCTGTAATGGTCTCTATCTTTCCCTTGGATTACATTGGTGGCGGGGCTTTCCACCTGGATTCTTCTGAGAGGATTGACAGAAGATGAAAAGTGGGTTATTCCTGTCAAGATGGATGCTGCAGGTGTAGTATCTGTTCTGTGCCAGAGGCCTTCTCTCCTCCATTGTGTCACCCCCCCCCCCGTTGCATAACATCTGTTAAGTAGCAGTGGTATGACCACCTTAGAGTGAAACACTCAGGTCCTCATGTTAAAAACCGACCTTATGTCACAACCTGACTCAGTGGGGTGGGGGGTCAAGTAAATCTCGGGCTACATCTGTGGCATGGAGAGGACAGACACATTGCATTGGCAACCACCAATTTCTCATAAAACCCTGCCCAGGCCTGCGCCCTGGAAAGAACACCTCAGCATCACTTCACTGCGACAGAAAAACACGGGAAACAACAGACCACTGATGGGAAGATTTCAAGGGTCTTTCTGTTCATGGAACTGACTACCAGCAAGAGAGGGTGTCCTCATCTTTGCTTGAAAGATGTCTGCAAAAGAGACATGAGGGTGATGGATACTGAGAGGTGGAAAGACATCGCCAATGATTGTTCCCGCAATAGATGTGATTTAGACCAATGCCTTGAGAAAGGAGAAAAGAAACTGAGACTTGCCAATGGGGTAAAGTGGGCTCAAAAGAAAGAAGGCAACATTGGGTGAGAGCATCTTCATGTGCATTCATTGCAATCAAGACTTTCACTCCTGTGTGGTACTGTACAATCATAATATATGCTGAGGCATAACTTTTTGGGCACAGATCCATGATCGCTTGAGACCAACGGATGTCACACACATATTAGTAGTCTTTTCTTGATGCTTAAAATGGCATAAAGTTAAGCAGCAATCTTGGTTAACTATAGTGAAGAAAACAGCGAATTACCTCGTCAAACCAAGCGACAGTGTGTTGCATGTATCCTACGAC
>OZ038512.1:74803011-74808011 GCA_964036315.1 Acanthosepion esculentum
TCGACACGAGTATAGTTACCTATATTTATATATATATATATATATATATATATATATATATATACACACACACACACAGGGTGTCCATAAAGTTCATATGCACTTTCAAAAATTGTAACTTTATTTGTATTTGCGATAGAAATAATTTGTAAAAAGGATTAGAAAGAAGTAAATCTATATTATTTAAGGTTTTATTGAAATTTTATTTAAGTTTCCACATGTCCTCCATCATTAGCAATACAAAGGGTAATACGATTTTGCAGTTCACGGAAAACATTTGCCAACTGATTTACAGTAATTTCCTGAAATCACATTAGTTATTTTAGCTATACTTAAAACTAGGTTCATTAAACTTTTTTTTACAGATTATTTCTATTGCAAATACAAATAAATTCGATACATTTATGATACCCTTGCCTTTTCTTCTTCTTCTCCCCCCCCATTTTCTATTACAACCAACGTTGTGTATTTGTTTATTTATTTTTGAAAGTAATAATATCAAGTTCAGTAGTTTAAAAATAAAAAAGTGTTAAGAGGACATTTGATAAAAATCATCTGAGGATACCGGAAGGTTGAAAGTAAGGTAGCAGATTCAACTGACCTCCTGATTTTTAAAGTTTAAAGCTCTGCATGTTTTTCTTTTCTTTTATTTTTTCACATGTGTATAGAGCACTTTTTTAATACTACTGTTTCTTGGTCTGATTCAACTCTGACTATTAACCTTTTATGTATATAAGTAGTCATTCAAAGAATAAATCGATAAAGTTAATGTAATTAATGGTGAATTCACTTCACTAATGGATTAAATAAGGCATTAACTCATTGATTACTCGTTGAACAATGCGATCCTTGTTTCTGTTAATTGTAAAATGAATGAGATGTTCAGTCTATATTGCAAGAACTTTCAGTAATAAACATTTACCAGCCTCATTTTCCTGTTTCCTAGTTTAAATATAAATTGTTGATTGTCTATTTATTTTTGAAATTCATAAAACATTGTCAAAGAGTTTGGTTTTTGTGCTGTGGCAGTTTCATAATTTTTCAAATATCATATCTTTTGTCCTCATAACTCGCCTATCAAATCTGGACTGAAGAAGTGACTAATATAGTATATCAATTTTGCTACACAGTACAAGAATGAGTCTCTTGTGATAAACATGATTTAAGTCGAATATATGTTACTGACAATGAGTATAAGTATGACTGTCCATTTAAATGGTCTCAGTGTCATAAAAAAAAAGCTTCTTGAAAATCACAGACAGTTGTCTGTCCTTCATTTCTTGGAATTCCATCCACTTGATTGTAAATTTTACAGTCAAATCTCCTAAGCAGTGGATGTGATTCCATGAAGCTGAAAATAGAGACAACGGAACATTTTTAATTTCGGAGTCTGTCTATATTTCTGAGATGAGGTATTATGTACAGTATTTACATTAGTCGGACTATTGTCCTCATCTTTGTCGCCATATTTGTCACAACGTTTCGGCCGTTGTATGCTCCGGCCTTCTTCAGGTGGTTGGAATTTCGAACTGAACCCTTTATTTCGATCACTGGGGTAGACTGTTCTAGTTCCACAAGCCATGTTTGATGGATGTCAGTTATCAGTTATCTCCTGCTAATTTTTCCTCTGAAAGTTCTCCACTGCCTTTACCGGGTATTGAACTCACACTCTTTGGGTCTGTCACTGGATCTAACCAATGGTTGCTGAAAACATTAGGTTTATAATACCCAGAAATTCATACCCAGATGTCCTCAAGGACACATGGCACAGTGGATAAAGGCGTTGGTTAGATTTTTAATTTCATTTATTATTATTATTATTAATTATTCATACTGTTTCTTCATATCAAACACATTACATCAAGCACATGCCTTAAAAAACATTATCTTCCAGTATTACCTTGGTTAACAATTTTGGGGTGAAATCTTTGTGTGTGCATACACAGGGTGTGAGGGATAAATTGTCATCTGAATCAAGCAAAAATGAAAATAGCACTGACATCTCATTTTAACAGATATATTTACCAAAATTGCACAAACATACCTCGGCATACTAAAGAGTAGATTTATTCAATAAAATCACCATTGGTTTCAACCATGACCTCCAGGCGAATCTCCTGCAACTCTTCTGGAGGGTCTCCTTGTTTTAAGTTGGTGAATGCTGCCATAATCCATGCCTTCAGTTCATCTTTCGTGTTACATAGAATTTTGTTTGACTCTCCTCAACTGCGCCCAAATAATCGAACCTGTCTCCTATACGTAACCGTCGTATAGCCTGATGTGCCTTAACCATTTCGGCCACAGAGGAGCGTTCGGTTAGCAAGGTTGATTTTACTGTCTTTAAACTTTAATCTTCCATGAATCTCTCACGTACATTCATATCTGCACATGACGTATCCAAATGTAAACAAATGACGTCACACATTATGAAATGGACAAAGTTCAACAATTATTTTAAGACATTTTTATATTTATACATTTTTTTTATAGATACAAAGAGGAGCATTCGGTTAGCAAGGTCGATTTTAGTTTAAAGATAGTAAAATTGACCTTGCTAACCAAACGCTCCTCTGTGGCCGAAACGGTTAAGGCACATCAGGCTATATGATGGTTCCGTATAGGATACAAGTTTGATTCCTGTTGGAGGACGAAAATTTTCTATGAAAATTTCTCGGACATTCAGGCCGGTAAATGTTATTTAATACTGTTTATTATAAACAGAGCATTTACTTAAATATTTGTATCAATAAAAAGAATGTTAAACATAAAAATGTCTTTAAATAATTGTCAGACTTAGTCCATTTCATAATATATATATATATATATATAATGATTTTATCATATAGACAAAACCATTTTACTCACAACAAAGATGCAACTTGGTTTCAGTGCATTTTAACTGCACATCTACGGGTGAGGGTCGAAAATGGTTATGAACGATCCTGTTTGTAGGCAAGCCCAGATGTAAAACGTCACTTCCTATTTTCCATTTTTTGAGAAGAAGTTTAAATCGACCTTGCTAACCAAACGATCCTCTGTGGCCCAATCAGTTAAAGGCACATCAGGCTATATGACGGTTCCGTATAGGATGCAGGTTCGATTCCTGTCGGAGGACAAATATTTTCTATGAAAATTTCTCGGACCTTCAGGCTGGTAAATGTTGTTTAATACTCTTTATTATAAACAGAGCATTTACTTCAATATTTGTATCTATAAAAAGAATGTATAAACATAAAAATGTCTAAAAATATATATATATATATATATATATATAATAATAATAATAATAATCAGCCAGTTAGGATTATGCTAATTGGCAGCATAGAAAACAGCAGATCTCACTCTTCAATTTTTATGTCATCTTTATTCCTTTTTGACTATGTTTCCTCTCTCGTCATCTTCCAGTGTTAGTTTTCATTTTTGTGATGCCTTTCATTTTTAGCAAAAAAAATGAATTCATTTTATTTAATGTCTTCGTTCTTCTTTCTTATCCCCAGTCTAACAATGGATATTGATTCTTTTTAATGTTTTTTCAAATATCTCACCGCATTTTACAATATGAAACATGGGGGCTGCCAGAATTAACCTTTCTCCTGTTGTATATCCACCATCTGGGGATCATCAACACCATTTTGTTTGATGGGTGGGGGAGAAACTATTTTTATTGATTTCATAGTTGAGGCCAGAGTTTAGCAAATGCTTCAGGATCAGACTGTTGTTTTTTTTGTTTTTTTTTCAGAACTTTGTTAGCTAATACAAAGATAAAAATAAAATTATATGAATAAGATGAGTAGCTTTTAAGAAAGTCTTCTATATTGGCATGACACCAGAGAAAGATCACAATACCATATTAACTGGCAGAACTTTAATATATTTTAATTAAATTTCCACTGAACAATGGCAAAACACAACTAACATTTTCAAGTGTTTTTATGGAATCATTAGGTGGTCGGCAAGAATGTAAAACTGGGCCCTTTATACCCCCTCAAGCAGGTCCAAGATGTTTAAAGTAAAGTTGCTGCATACATACCAGGCACATACAAATGAAACTCACTGAGGGCACTATCAGTTAATGTACTTGAGCTTTCTTTCTCCAGTCTGCCTGTAAAGAAAATTCTCTTAGGAGCTGCTTATTTTAGCCATATGCTCTGCCATGGGGGACTTTGAGGACCCAATATTCTGGAGCACTATTTTACTTTTAGCAGTAAGTTCTTTTTCTGTTCCATTGTTCCCCGATGGTAATGACCACTCTTTTGTTATGCCTGTAAACTTTTTACTGGTCTTTTTTGTTTTTCTTTTGAAATAATTCTGAATTTGTAGCATTTTCATTTTGACCAGATGCCACATTAAATATATTAGTTGCTCACTATAATGAGACTGTTTTGATTTAAAAAAATTGCTACTCTAATTAAAAGACGTCCTGGGTTCGACGTTAAACTGCATCCAACAGCAAGGCCTCTGATCAGGAGGTTTTGAGGAAGCATAGAACCACCTCTTAATTGCTGGTGTTCCCAGGTCCACCCTGACCCGGGGTGGTAGCACCTGTTGGGGTCCCAGCTATGGGAAAATAGTGAACTTCCAGGTCTTTTCCAGCGCATTGAAACAATGATGTTGCCAACTACACTTTTTTGAAACAATGATGTTGCCAGCTATATGTTTTTGAAACAATGATGTTGCCAGCTATACGTTTTTGAAACAGTTGCCAGCTATACGTTTTTGAAACAATGATGTTGCCAGCTATATGTTTTTGATATATTTAGTAAATACTGGATCTGGCATTAAATAACCCATAGTGGTTGATATGCCATAAAACCCCAAACAAAAAAAACAAAAAAATCTAATTAAAAGAGAAAACAATTAACTAAGATGAAAATGTTTAGAAAGTGCTTCAATTGCTGGGTAATCTGCAATAAATTTGTGTCCAGGTTCTTTCAGTGCTTCACCATTCTTGTAAAATATTCTATTAACACAATGTGGGATATCTGATAAGAAAAGTGAGT
>OZ038512.1:74813011-74885511 GCA_964036315.1 Acanthosepion esculentum
TGGTGTTCCCAGGTCCACCCTGACCCGGGGTGGTAGCACCTGTTGGGGTCCCAGCTATGGGAAAATAGTGAACTTCCAGGTCTTTTCCAGCACATTGAAACAATGATGTTGCCAGCTATACGTTTTTGAAACAATGATGTTGCCAGCTATACGTTTTTGAAACAATAATGTTGCAAGCTATACATTTTTGAAACAATGATGTTGCCAGCTATACGTTTTTGATATATTTAGTAAATACTGGATCTGGCATTAAGTAACCCATATTGGTTGATATGCCATAAAACACCAAACAACCAACCAACCAACCAAATTAAACTCTGGTTCAATATATGTGCTTTTTATTATCAATTTGATAGTATCTCTTCATCAGTTAGGATACTGATTGTTAAGTTGTTCAATAGCTCAAATGTATATATACTACCCAGCACAAGTATTGAACTGATAACCTTCAGCTAATATAGACTTGTGCTTTAATAAGTTGACCTGGTGCACCTTCAGTTGAAACGGTATCTGCCCATTGAGTTCTATATAAATTTACGGTTTTTCCACCTGGAGGTTGAGAGAGATTAATCTATTTGCCTGATGAAGGTGTAGCAGAAATGTGGTTCAGGTGCAACAAAAAAAAATGACATCAGCTTCCTCCATCAGAGCCATGGTTTCACTGGCTAATGTACTTTTCACCAATCTTTTCTTTGACTGCCAAGTGAGAAAAATGACGATGTGGCACTGGTCAACACTGATTTTCAGGTTTCCTCTTTGGAAAGACTGAAATGAATTGTCAGACAAAAGATCTTAAGGAAGGATATTCTTCATTTTTTTTTTTTCTCTAAGAGCCGAAAGTATAAATTCTGTCATGAGTACTAGCACAATTCTTTAAACGGTGGCGACCTGTAGAATAAGATAACAGGTCGGGGGTGGCTGTCGGAGCTGATATGATGAATAAGAACCCCGAAATCAGCGATGAAGACGGCTTTCATCACTGATGACCACCTTCAAGCATTCGAATGTATTTTGCGATTTCATCTGCAAGACATTTACAGAATTTGCATTTGGAAATAATTTTTCCATGATTGTTTTGTTTTCCGATAGTCTTCTATTCTTTTGACTTGTAACCATTTTATTTTTCAATATATTCTGACATGAAAATTTTTTAAAATTCTTTATCATCGTTAACTATGTAAATTTTACCAATATGAATAGGAGTAAATAGATTCACCTATCATCCGATTCATACTCCTCCCTTGTATTTTGAACAGGAGTAGAGGTTTATCTCTTTTTTTCTGTTTAGGATTGGGTTTCTAGTTCCTTTGAAAGTCTATTTCAAGTCTGTATTTCTAACATCTTTGTCGACAACTCTGAAATTAAAAAAATTTTTTTTCTAAATAAGAGTAGATAGCTTTGCCTATAGTCCAGTTCACACTACTCTTTGGTCTTTTGAACAAAAGTAGAATCACTATTTACATTATTTGGACTATTGTCCTCATCTTTGTTGCCATATTTATCACAACATTTCAGGTGATTGGAATGTCGAACTGAACCCTTTTTTCACTCGCTGGGGTAGACATGTCTAATGGATGTCAGTTATCAATTATCTCCTGTTAATTCACCCTAACCAGGTATTGAACTCACAACTCTTTGGGTCCTGTCACTGGATTTAACTAATCTATTGAATCTAATCAACGCCTTTATTCCTTAAAGACATCTGTGTATGAATTTCTGAGACTTAACGTCTTCAGCAACATTTTTTACCAGTTCTTATATTGCAATTTTTGCTGTTATCATTGCATGTTTTTTTTACCAGTTCTTATATTGCAATTTTCATTGTTATTATTGTTTTTCTCTGGCATTCCTTATTACTGGTCCTGTCACTGGATCTAACTAACACCTTTATCCACTGTGCTGTGTGTCCTTGAGGACATCTGTGTATGAATTTCTGGGTATTATAAACCTAATGTCTTCAGCATCATTTTTTTTACCAGTTCTCATATTGCAATTTTTTGCTGTTATCATTACATGTTTTTACCAGAGTTCATATTGCAATTTTTGTTGTTATTATCACTTTTTCTCTGGCACTCCTTATTACTGGTTCACATATTGTATTCATTTCTATGCTTGGTAGGCTCAGGAGATTTTTGTGGCCTAGCATATGTGCTGATTCCTTAAGTTTACAAATTTTCCAATGATGTTCTTTGTCTATGATTTCAACCTGATCCCACAGAGGGCAGTGATCTCCCTTTTCTCTCCATATGTGGTTAGCCACACCTGATTTTTCCACTTCCCCTCGTGTTACAGTTTTTTGGTTTTCTTGAAGCCTTACCTTAAGAGTAGAGTCTCCTCTCTTGTTTTTTTTTGGGGGGGGGGTCGGGGGATTGGGTTTTTCAGTTCCTTCTAAAAATCTTCCACTCTATACTTCTGACGTCTTCACCTATAACTCTGAAATGTTATTTAGTATTTTTGTTTTTTTTTCCTCAGTAGGAGTCAATATGTTTTCCTACTTTTCAGTTCACACTTCTCCCTGATCTTTTCAACTCGAGTAGTGGTTTATCCCTAGTTTCCTGTTTAGAATTGGGCTTCTGGTTCCTTCCAAATCCTTTTCCTTCTCTGTTACTTCCGGCAGTCACTTGCCTCTTGGTGACATTATCATCTTGGGCTAATGCCTATTATTCTGTAACCGTCTACCTTGAGTGGCTCTTGGGCCTTGTACAGAGCGAACATCATTGTAAAAAATAAAAATACATTATAATTTTGAAATGGTATTAACACATCACAAGAGAAGACAAACTTTCAACTGCCTGCCATGACTTCAAACTTAGACAAATAAAGAAGCTGCAGACATAGTAGAAAATAGGCTGAATTGGCTGGAATATCATTCATGCACCTGAGACGTATGGAGGGTGCTGGTCAGGTTCTCAGTACCTGATCAGAGGATTGATGATGAATTAATTTTCATTCATACGTAAACATTTTATTTATTTTATAGATAATATTAAAAGTAAAAAAAACATATAATTGTTATTTTATTTAAGAATAACTGTGTGTTTCATACTGTTGGCACACCAGACGAAATGTCATGGTGGGCTAGGCTTGTAGGCCTCCATTTGCCAATCCCTGGGGAAGAAGTTGATCGAGTTGACATACAGAATTTTGTCATGGCATCTTAAAGGCAAAAAAAAAAAAGAAGCCTTCGACAGTGACTGTCTCCTTTCTATGTAATATGAGACATCATACTGGATTTCTATGAGATACGAATCCATGACTAGACTGCCTGGGATTTTGCATGCCATCTCTAGGGTGCGAATCGAGCACTTGACAGTGACTATCTTCTTTCCAAGTAATGTGAGCCTGAAAGTGCTGCCTCACATACAAACTTGATCCATATTCTTCCCTCGTAGTAAAAATGGAAACTATCCTTTTTATACATGGCATTTAGAGACTGAGAATGAACAGGGAAAAGTGGATTTATGTATTTCTTTGGTTAAAGCAATAAAAATAGCCATACTTAAAAGGGGCAAAAATGGACAACAGTTAGAGTAGTGAGCAAGATGAAATTGAAAAAAAAAAAAATAATAATAATAAAAATAATAATATTATACGTTGCCTCGCTCTGTCTTTTTTACAAATACTTTCACGGTAATTGCACCGATGAGCTGCTTTCGCTGGTTCCTAGGCCTCGTGAATTTAAACGTCCTACGAGACTGGCATCCCGTTCCCACTCCTTCACCGTTGAAACTGTTAGATGTAGACATCTCTTCTACTCCACTAGCTTTATGTCTCGCACATCTCACCTTTGGAACTCCCTTCCTTATTCCTGTTTCCCTGACAAATATAATCTCCAACTATTTAAGTATAACGGCAATCGACATCTCCAGTTGCCTTGATCTATCCACTTCCCTTCTCCACATCCTTTCACCTTTCATTCCTATCTGCTCTCGCTCCAAATCTTCTGTAACCCCCTTGCCTTGATCGATCCACTATCTTTCTCCACATCCTCTCCTTTACCACTCCTATCTTCCTCCAAACCTTCTCTAACCCCTTGCGTGCTAGTGGCTTCCAGCCTTCCTTGGGGTGATAAGCTTAAAAAAAAATAATAATAATAATAATAATATAAATAATAATATTATAAATGAAAGAGCAGAATGTGCAATTGGTTATTGCTCCTCACTCACCAGAACTTGGTTGAAGAAAGAAAAGTTTTTTTTTGTAAACACAGACAAAAAAGGAAACATACATAAAACTGTTTTTTTTAATCATTTCATCCCCTCCCAATCTATGATATATTTTCGAATCTATGATACAGGGCCTCCACTGAATCTATGATATGCCCCTCCACCACTCAACTGCATTTTAATTTTCAAAAGGTAGTAGTCATATAAAATACAAATTTTATTGTGACCTAATAAGGGATCTCATGCAATATTGGTGAACAATTTAACTAGAAAAACTTAAAAATAAATACAATGTATCTAAATACAAATTAGAGACCTGTCATGATAGATCATTCCCTCTTAAATAAATCAACAATTTTTGTGGCAATTTTTAACATCAACTTTAGATTTTTTTTTTATAAAGATGAATAATTTAACACATTCAACATAGTGAATTTTATAAAGTGTTTTTTTGAGACTTAGCATGAGCAAAACAAATTTACGGATTTGTACAAAAAAAAAAGACCCCGGTATGATGTCACCCCCCACCCCAATTTTTCATCCTTTAATAATCAGTTGTGCTTAAAAAACAAACACTATATAACTTGAAAAAAACACTATATAACTTGAAAAAAACACTATAACTTGAAAAAAACACTATATAACTTATCAACTTAGTCTGTAACAGATATAAATGTAGGTAGAAAAAAAGCAATGACAGAGCTGATGGTTTTAGCTACAAAAATAGTATATTGATTCTTAGTCTCTTGTTCTTCCTTCTCTTTGTTGTATTCCTTCCTTCTTTCTTTCCTTTTTTATTGCTTTGATTTCTTTCCTCTTTTCCTTTCTCCATCAAAACCTTTTCTTTCTTTTTTTTTAATTCTATTTTCATCGTTTTTCTTTCATTTCTCTCTCACTTTTAATCTATTTCTTGTTTTTAAATTTTCATCCTCACTTTCTTTACCCTTGAGTCCTGGGTATGATGATAAACTACATCCGGCAGCAAGGCCTCTGATCAGGAGATTGCAGGTTTTGAGGAGTGTGGAACAACCTCTTAATTGCTGTTGTTCCTAAGGGTCACCCTGACCCAAGGTGGTAGCACTTGCTAGAGTCCCACCTATGGGCTCATAGTGAACCCCCAAAAACAAAAACAAAAGCTGAAGAAGGTTTAAAAATACATTTTTCTAGTAAAAATACCAGCAATACATTTTTATGTAGAAACAATTACCAACAATACATCAATCAGCATGTAAAAACTTTCATGACATTAAACTATATAATATCCTAAAATTTCTTAAAGAAATCAAACTTTATTTTAAAATATAACTTCAACAAAAAACACATATATCACCCAATCTAGTAATCATGTCCACACAAACATGTATATGCACAAAAGCTGTGTATCATCTACCATGTATTCAACTGTGAAAGCAGAATAACATATATCATATTTTTATTACTTCAAAGATACCAAGGAAATTACATTTTGGCATTCAGTGACCCATAAGAAATTGATGTGCCATTAAACTAACAAATCAAACCCTTGCCCTTCGAATTATTTTCTTGTTCCTTTTCATCTTTGTTTCATGTGTACTTCTTGCTCATTTTTTTCTTTGTTTTCATAATTGTTATATCCTTAAAGAGGTTACAAACAAACAGAGATGGTATGTGAGTGAAAGGAACAGCAACACAGGCAGAAATGAAAGAAAGAGAGGTCTATTGTAAACGAGAATACACTAATGAAAGACAGGAAATCAATTCGCAGGCTAGTAATTCCCGAAGCAGGTTGCCCAGTATATACAGTGTTCACTATATATATCTACTGATATATTCAGTCCACATATACGATAGGGAGTGTGTGGGACATTCTATTTTAACAATAATAATAATAATAATAATTATTATTACTCGTGTTTTAATGATTTTTATGGGTTTTTTAAAAACTCTCTTTCCTCTTGTAAGGAAAAAAAAACATTTGTATTTCTGTAAAAAGATGAAAATTCTTGAAACATTTCTTTTCACACGTTGATGAGTTTTTAGCTCATATTTTTTTCTTAATTTGACAGAAACACCGACGTAAATACTTGAGTGTGATGTAATTATCTGATTTATGAAGTGGTTTAAAACAAAAACCCTGTAAAATGATATATTAATGCTCTTGTTTCTATTGACCTACCCACAATGTGTGTAACATCTTTTACAGCACCGTCCTGGGTATGACGTTAAACTGCATCCAACAGCAAGGCCTCTGATCAGGAGGTTTTGAGGAAACGTGGAACCACCTCTTAATTGCTGGTGTTCCCAGGTCCACCCTGACCCGGGGTGGTAGCACCTGTTGGGGTTCCAGCTATGGGCAAATAGTGAACTTCCAGGTCTTTTCCAGCTCATTTCCATTTTGAAAAAAATATTATTACTAGCTATCCGTTCTTGAAAAAATATTATTACCAGCTATACGTTTTTGAAAAAATATTATTACCAGGTAAACGTTTTTGAAAAAATATTATTACCAGCTATACGTTTTTGAAAAAATATTATTACCAGCTATACGTTTTTGAAAAAATATTATTACCAGCTATACGTTTTTGAAAAAATATTATTACCAGCTATACTTTTTGAAAAAAATATTACCAGCTATACGTTTTTGTAAAAATATTATTACCAGCTATACTTTTTTGAAAAAACAATATTACCAGCTATACTTTTTTGAAAAAACAATATTACCAGCTATACGTTTTTGTAAAAATATTATTACCAGCTATACTTTTTTGAAAAAACAATATTACCAGCTATACTTTTTTGAAAAAACAATATTACCAGCTATACGTTTTTGTAAAAATATTATTACCAGCTATACTTTTTTGAAAAAACAATATTACCAGCTATACGTTTTTGTAAAAATATTATTACCAGCTATACTTTTTTGAAAAAACAATATTACCAGCTATACTTTTTTGAAAAAACAATATTACCAGCTATACGTTTTTGTAAAAATATTATTACCAGCTATACTTTTTTGAAAAAACAATATTACCAGCTATACTTTTTTGAAAAAACAATATTACCAGCTATACTTTTTTGAAAAAACAATATTACCAGCTATACGTTTTTGTAAAAATATTATTACCAGCTATACTTTTTTGAAAAAACAATATTACCAGCTATACTTTTTTGAAAAAACAATATTACCAGCTATACTTTTTTGAAAAAACAATATTACCAGCTATACTTTTTTGAAAAACAATATTACCAGCTATACTTTTTTGAAAAAGAAGAAAAAAAAATCTTTTCAGCATTAAATGGCACAACGAAAGTCGATACGCTGGTTAAACAAACTATCTATCTATCTTTTACAGCAGCGTAAGTTATTGAACGCCTCTCCTGAGCTCTCTCGTTAACAGACATTTTATGAGACATAAAATAAGTTTCTTGTTTTTATACTCCATTCAAAACCTGAGATTATACAGACATAAAACCTTTTATAAAATTAAGACTTGGGGTCAAAAATAGAGGTTACTTAAAAGGACAAAACACTTGTCTATGGTTACTGAGATGAATCAGCAATGTTATTGGTCCTGACCTGGCATCTTCGCTTCAGTCACTTTCCCAATGCCATAAAGTTGCTTCCCTGTGCCTTTTCTATAAACACTTTAATGGTAATTGTTTGGATGAGCTCTTTGCTATGGTATCTAGACTTTATCAAATGAAGCATAGTACTACTTTAGCAACAAGGTCTCAGTTGAATTGGCAAGATGTCATCATAAGAAGTTCTGTCCTAACAGTTTCTTTTCTCACACTTCTCTCCTGTGGAATTCTCTTTGAGCTTCTTGCTTTCCAATTAAGTTTGATCTTCAAAAATTTAAATGCAATGTCACTTGTTATCTACTGTCTTTCTGATTACTCTTCTATTGTTCTTCCTCCTCGCTAATAATTCTGTTTTCTAATTCTTTCACACCTGGTAATTTCTTGCAGCTTAGTGGCTTTATTGCCTTGCATGGGGTGAATTCAGTTAAAAAAAAACAGTAATTAAACAAGCCAAAAACAAAAAAAAAAGACATTGTGTCGACATGTTTTGTTATCCAGTCTAAATTTGTAGGAAAAGCAATTCTTATTGCAGATGGTATCTTCCCTTCAAGCTTCTCTCTTTAAATATATTCACTATTTCATTCTGTTATTTTTCAGGATGAATTCACTTACTTGATATCCTGTCAGATGGACTTTTTATCTAAGCAAAACTACTGAAAAGAATATCTCTCTACTTTCAGTATGTGGAGATAAGACAATCATGTTTAATCATCTTCGTCATCATAGACCAGTGTTTCACAAAGATTTTTTTTTACTTCAGGGCACACTTGTAGAATAACTTAAACGCTGGGGTGCACTTCAAATTTTAAGAAGGAAAATTAAATTTGAAAATACAAAAATAATTAAAAAAAGTGTCCTGAAATAAGCATTTATTTTAAAGACATCACATTGTATATTTAAGTGATGCAGTTTTCATTTAAAGTGATTTATGAAGAATCTGCTATTTTTTTAGGGAGGCCAATATTGATTGATTTAAATCTCTTGAGGAAGGCAGAATGGAAAGGATTATCCAATCCTTAAAGATTAAGAAATTTAGAATCCTGTTTAAAATATGAAGTGACAAATACCTGGAAGCCATGTACTTGGTGTCTATAGCTTTTTATAAATAATTATTTTTAAATATAAAAATAATTCATACATTAATCTACTGATAACGTGGGGCACAGATGGTTACCTTTCAGGATACATTGGTGCACACCCGGGTATACTTGTTGAGAAATGTTACTATAGACTATCCCTATTTCACAAATATCCTCTACCATTACTAGAGCCAGATCAGGCCAAAATGGACTACTATTGTCATATTTGGGTGAGAGCTGCCCAGTTCTCAATTTCCATTCTCCGCGACCTTGTGGGCGATGAATTATTTTCCATCCTTTCCGTTCCGCCGAGAGGTGTCAGAAAAGTTACCACAGGGATAACTGGCTTGTAATGGCCAAGTGTTCGTAGTGATATCGCTTTTTGATCCTTCAATGTCGGCTCTTCCTATCATTGCAAAGCAAAGTTTGCCAAGCGTTGGATTGTTCACCCACTGACAAGGGAACATCAGCTGGGTTTAGTGTTATGATGGAACACACCTAGTCTATAGATAATAGACTCTCCCACCTAATATAAGTAGGAGGCAGTGAGGGTCAACAGGGAGTCGAATATGAAAGTAGTCAGCTACCACAACTAGATTACTCTGTGTAATACTTATTATAACAAGTTCCTAACGTTTTTGTACGTTGAACCTATTTAGGACCAAATTTAGTCCAAATACAGTTTCCACTGCGGAAAGTAACTCTACAACATTTAGACAGTCATGAGACAGGTTAGTTTTATCCTACCGATTGGCACATGTGTTACGTCAACTGTGGCCATGGCTATCCCTTCCAGTACAAGAGGAAACATGGGACCGGAGGAACAGGGCGTGTGCTCACTCGAACGAGCGATGGTGCCACACTGCCAAAGGACAATAACAGCTGAAAGCCTCTAAGCTGGAACCATGACCAGGGCCGTCACTGTATTATGAGAGGCATCTCTTTTTTTGTTCTGCTGGAGCCTGCCATAGCAGGTTTTGTTGTCGCTAGGGATGGCCGTGGTCGTCGTCGGTGGTCTGCATTGGTCATCCACTTTGGCTACTGCTCTTGCTTCGCACACAGCAGCATCTGCAAACGTGCCACCTAATTTGACATCCATGACAGGCGAGATTTTGCAGTCGCCATCTTATTTCAAAACCCCCGTGGAGCGTGAGATGAGAGATCGCTCGTGGACCACTTGACTTCAGGCTCGGAATGTCGTACTTAGTAGAGCAGCCACCACACTGCAATCTATTGAGACTAAGCACTCGACTGACTCAGTTCATCCTCCTCAAGGGATGACTAATGTTGACACTTTTGTTGAAAGAGCAAAAGACATAAAAAAAAGTTTGTTCGATGCACTGGCCCGTTCGTTCGTCTTCTGCTTGATGGTTTCTTTTTCCATTTCCACAGCGATGAACTGTTTGGATGTGCTGCGGATATGACTTGCGTGCTGGACACAGGCCATGGAGCCTCTCACAGCTCGGTCACTACTTCCATGGAAAGTGCTCGGATGAACTATATTCTTTTGTTCCAACAGGCCTAACCATCATGGGTGGGGCCTGCCATGCCACTTATGTTTTCGACAACCACCGACATTCTCTCCATATTCCATCAGTCAGAAGTAAGTTCCACTGGAACATTTTCTTCCCACAAGCCACCAGGGTCAGTAGAAACCAAAACAAAAATCTGTGTGCCAATACTAAGAGGGTGTTTCGCGAGCAATACAGTCCTAATCTGTGCAAGTCTAGGGTTAATTGCTATCTTCCCATCCCCTCCATATAAACTACCTCTTAACATAACCCTCCAGTGTAAATGCCCCCCTAGAGTGAACTTTATTGCAAAAAAGAAAAAAATCTGTGTGCCAATACTAAGTTCAATCGCAGATCTGTTGTAAACAGTCAATCAGGCAACGTAGTAACAAAAACGGGGTCAGAAATCCAACCTTCCCCTCACAACAGCAGAAACGCATGTTTGTCCACCAAGCTCAAAAAATCATTCTCTTTGTAAGCAAAAATGCAATGGCCTTTATTTACCGAATGATTTTTCTGATTGGCCATGCCATTCAGGGAATAAAGAACATTAGCATAGTTTATCTGATATGTAAAGTAGCAGGTTTTTGCTAACTATTTTCTGTAATTCTTCTTCGGCAGACCACACACAAAATACAAACTCTTTTTCGAGGGAGGTGATTTTCTATTTCGTTACAGGAACCGACTCCCAAGAGGGTGTTTCCTGATCACTACAGTCCTAATCTGTGCAAGTCTAGAGTTAATTGCTATCTTCTCATCCCCTCCATATAAACTACCTCTTAACATAACCCTCCAGTGTAAATGCCCCCATCCCCAGAGTGAACCTTATTGTAAAAAAGAAAAAATTCTCAATTGACACCAGCAAGTATATTTTGGGCCTATCTGTTCCATATGTATTCAAATACAATCTCTAATTATCCTATTTATTTTATTTTAGGATGGTTGATAGTCAAATTTTATATAAGCTGGAGAATAAAATAGGTCGGCAAGTGTAAATGTCTTCATTAGAATGTGTTTTGTATCTTTGTAGGCACTCCTTTTGAATTCAAAGGTAGAGTTTCCCCACACATATTTTATAAAATCATTCTGACTCTTGAACATTGATTATAGTATAAAATCTGGGAGCATTTTCCATCTCAAAAGGGACATTCTTTGTATGGGCCCTGTATTTTGTGATCATCTCATTACAAAAGGTCTGTAAATGTGAATTTCTTTTTCTAAGGCAATGTCTGAATGAAACATTTTCTCATTACAAAATGGACACTTAACCATATTGGTCAACCTTTTCATCTCCCTTCAGTTTCTTTCCTATTCTGTCTCTTCGTGCTTCATAATGGTAAGATGATTTATGATATTATTTCAGTTCTTTTCAATTCCGCCTCCTGTTTTGTTTTGTTTTTTTAAACCAAAGTGGTTCTTTGATTCCTAGTCTTTGATATTTGGCTGTCAATTAATGACGCTAACCAGAATTTCTCTTCTTCTAGTGACTGCCCATTAGATACTAAAATATGACCATTTTTAATGTCAGGATTTTATGTCAGGACATTAATTCTTAAATGAACCTTAAGTAATTCGCATCCTCTCTTCACTGGTTTTTATTAAGGAGAGGAAATGTCTAGAGTAGTTAAATAAACAAAAAGAAAAGAAACTGTATGTATGTATGTATGTATGTATGTATGTATGTGTGTGTGTGTGTGTGTGTGTGTGTGTTTGTGTGTGTATATATATATATATAAAAAAATGTGTCTGTGCCTGTCTCATTTTATATATAAAGTGAACACTGAAGTCAATACTGAGTGGTGATAGTCTGTTTCATTTTTTGTTGCAATCTTCAGGCCATGTGTGCTGTGCATTGGCTTAACAATATATGCTGGTCAATGATTAATTCAATAGGTTATAAATGTTGTGAATGTGCGAGACTGTTTATTACAAGCTAAATATGGGTCTGCTCTATCCTTCATATAAAACACTTTTACCCATAAATATAGCATACCTTAAAACTGTTTGACCATATATATATATATATATATATATACATATATATATATATATATTAATAATGCAGTTTAATTAATATTGTAAAGAAGTAGTCATTCAAAGAATAAATCAATAAAGTTAATGTAATTAATGGTGAATTCACTTTGCTAACAGATTAAATAAGGCATTAACTCATTGATTACTCGTTGAACAATGCGATCCTTGTTTCTGTTAATTGTAAAATGAATTAGATGTTCAGTCCATGTTGCAGTAAAACATTTACCATCTTCATGCATATATGCTATTTTCATTTTTGTTATGTTCATATTTTCGTTATGTTAATTTTTGTCTTGGAATTTTACCCAAAATTACCTGAAATTGAGAAAAAAATGACATGAAGGAAATAAAGGATTTAGTTCAAAATTCCAATCACCTGAAGAAGGCCGGAGTGTACAGTGGCGAAAACATTCTGAATATGGCAATGAAGATGAGGATAACAGTCTGAATAATGTAAATAATCATAGTAACTCATCTCAGAGAAATAAGGAAAGCACTTTTGATTAAAAGAGAATATTTTCTTTAGGTAAAAGATATAGAATGTACACTAATTTCTGAAGCCTTCACATAGTATATCACCTTTCTTCACAAGATTACTAATAATGAAAGTATCATAAAAAATAATGAGGATTAAAAATAAGAAGCAGTGAAAAGAAGTCAACTATATAATCCTCTGATTAGTGCCATTTTTGCCAGATTGTATTACTTTTGACAGCCCAGCACTATTAAATTTTGGGACATATAGTGGATACTTACTATAGTGAAAGATTGCTTATAAAAGCTAAGCAAAGTATTAATGGACAGGAAAATTTTGTTTTTGTTTTGTTAAGCTTTACACCCCAAGCAAGGCTGGAAGCCACTAGCATGCAAGGGGTTACAGAAGGTTTGGAGGAAGAGCAGATAGGAGTGGTAAAGGAGAGGATGTGGAGAAAGATAGTGGATCGATCAAGGCAAGGGGGTTACAGAAGATTTGGAGCGAGAGCAGATAGGAATGAAAGGGGAAAGGATGTGGAGAAGGGAAGTGGATAGATCAAGGCAACTGGAGATGTCGATTGATGTTACACTTAAATAGTTGGAGATTATATTTGTCAGGGAAACAGGAATAAGGAAGGGAGTTTCACAGGCGAGATGTGCGAGACATGAAGCTATTGTAGTAGAACATCTAACAGTTTCAACGGTGAAGGGGTGGGAACGGGATGCCAGCCTCGTAGGACGCTTAAATTCATGAGGCCTGGGAACCAGTGAAAGCAGCTCATTGGAGCAATAACCTTGAAAGTATTTGTAAAAAAGACAGAGCGAGGCAATGGCACGTCTGTGAGAGAGCGACTGCAGACGAGATGACAGATCAGGGCCAATTACATTGCATATACGTCTCTGGATCTTATCAAGAACCCTGAGGCAAACAGCAGGGGCTCCAGACCATATATGGCAGCAATACTCCATGCAAGGGCGAATAGTTGATTTATAGATTTGGAGGATCGATTCCGCAGAGAAAAATTTCCTGGCCCATCACAGGGAGCCAACTTTCCTTGCGGTGGATGAAGCAATTGACTCGATGTATTTGTTCCATCTCGGGTCAGCGGACAGCATGAGACCAAGCAGCCGCAGAGAGGAGCTCTCGAGAAGTTGGGCTTCAGACATTCTAATGGGATGCAAGGATGGATCCCTGTGGTGATTAATAGAGAGCAGTTTTGTTTTAGAGGTGTTAAAGTTAACCAACCAATTCTTGCCCCAGTTCACAACTGATCGTAGGTCCTTTTTGAGACGAACTGCCAGGTTAACTTTGTCAGCATCACTAGATTTGTTTTTGAGGCAGGAGTAAATTGTGGTGTCAGGAAGATCATTTATGAATATAAGGAACAGAGTAGGGCCTAGGATGGAGCCTTGAGGAACACCTGCGTTAGTGGGATAAACAAAGAAAGGAGTACTTAACTGTTATGTAATATCAGTCCTCCTAGATGACAGTGAATGCTGAACAATGTCATCACAGATGAATTAACTTGAGGCAACAGAAATGTGGTTCTACAGAAGAACACTGAGTATGCCATGGACCAAACATATGAGTAAGAATGAAGTTTTTGAGAAAATGGAAACAGAACAGACACCTGTACTTAGTAGAAACTATTTTATCAGTCGTCTCTCATCAGAGCTAAACCATTTTATCAGTCCACTCTCATCAGAGCTAAACCATTTTATCAGTCCACTCTCGTCAGAGCTAAACCATTTTATCAGTCCACTCTCGTCAGAGCTAAACCATTTTATCAGTCCACTCTCATCAGAGCTAAACCATTTTATCAGTCCACTCTCATCAGAGCTAAACCATTTTATCAGTCCACTCTCATCAGAGCTAAACCATTTTATCAGTCCACTCTCATCAGAGCTAAACCAGTTTATCAGTCCTCTCTCATCAGAGCTAAACCAGTTTATCAGTCCACTCTCATCAGAGCTAAACCAGTTTATCAGTCCTCTCTCATCAGAGCTAAACCAGTTTATCAGTCCTCTCTCATCAGAGCTAAACCAGTTTATCAGTCCACTCTCATCAGAGCTAAACCAGTTTATCAGTTCTCTCTCATCAGAGCTAAACCAGTTTATCAGTCCTCTCTCATCAGAGCGAAACCATTTTATCAGTCCACTCTCATCAGAGCTAAACCATTTTATCAGTCCACTCTCATCAGAGCTAAACCATTTTATCAGTCCACTCTCATCAGAGCTAAACCATTTTATCAGTCCACTCTCATCAGAGCTAAACCATTTTATCAGTCCACTCTCATCAGAGCTAAACCATTTTATCAGTCCACTCTCATCAGAGCTAAACCAGTTTATCAGTCCTCTCTCATCAGAGCTAAACCAGTTTATCAGTCCTCTCTCATCAGAGCTAAACCAGTTTATCAGTCCACTCTCATCAGAGCTAAACCATTTTATCAGTCCACTCTCATCAGAGCTAAACCATTTTATCAGTCCACTCTCATCAGAGCTAAACCAGTTTATCAGTCCACTCTCATCAGAGCTAAACCTTTTTATCAGTCCACTCTCATCAGAGCTAAACCATTTTATCAGTCCACTCTCATCAGAGCTAAACCAGTTTATCAGTCCTCTCTCATCAAAGAAAAAATCAAGGACAACAAATGTGCACAGCGTCAAAAGAATATTATACAACGACAGACTAATGATATATGCAATATCTCTCTCTCTCTCTACATATATATATATATATAAACATTTAATGCTAATTACTGCTGCTTCTGCTTACAGAGAGATGGCTGGTAGGACTTAATGTACACTGATTCCAATACTTTAAAGTGATAATCTGTATTAGCCTTACTCATCAGTGAGAACATCTCCTAACTAAAAGACTAGACACACACCTGGTTTTTAATCAAATGTTTAGCTCTCATCAAACCTTAGACATTAACACATCTATATAAATTATCCATCTTTCTCTTGCAAATATTGGCTGGTATGTGTTGCTTAATCCAGGCTTTCAACCTTTGACCTGTTTGGTTGACATTGCACTGACGTCTGAATTTGTAAATTACAGAACTAATATGATGGGTGGGTGAAACATCCTTCTGGATCTGTCTCAACATAGATTGGTTACCAAGAGCCAATATGTGAATTGGCAGAGAAATAACAGCTTCTTACACCAACTGAAATTTGCTTAGCAAATCTCACACTGACCTCACTAATCTGTGGTAAGTGCAAATAGACGGGACATTTCTCGGGGAATGTTACCGAGTTACAAACATTTCTTGGTTCATCAGGTGCAGTAGTTTAAACATTGAGTTATGGCACACTTCTAGAATTAGAGATAAAATTTGTGGTGAGAGGAGTAGACGAAATATTAAATAACTACCAACGCCGACTACTAGACTATGTAGTAATCTGAAACCAAAATAATTATTAATAAAAGAAAGATTAAAAGTAAAGCAAAAAAGAAACAAAAAACTTTTAAATAGAGAAAAGAATGATAATGGACAATTAAAAAAAAAAAAGTTAGATTATAAAAAAGTTAAATAAAATATAGATACTTCCATAATGCATTAGTACAGGTGTTTTACTGCCAAAAGAAACAAAAATAAAGACTTTCTCTCTCTTTGTTTTTCAACTGTTAAAGAAGGCAAATGTCCTGGACATTATCAGATAATAATGTTGCCACCAGCAGATAAGCAACATTTCTTTTTATTGTGTATGCATATATCTTCTCTAAAATATACATACATTTCTCTGAAATTTATGCTAAAGCAATTTATCATTTTTATTTTTATACTTATTTTGTTGTATTTTATTTATATGATTTTGTTTGTGATGTCATAATCTGGTGGTGGCTCCTGATGCCATTTTCAACCCCTAAAAATACGTATGTAAAAAAATAAATATTCAGACAAGTCCAGTGCATCACATGAACAACACAACAAATCTCTCTACTAAAATTCCTCGCTAGGGGCCAAAAAATAAATAAAAGAAAGAAAATATAGAAATAGAAAGGGGGAGGGTAAATGATCGGTAGACAGTTAACCCTGGTACGACCACCATCACCTCTTCCACTCTTGCAAAAGAGAGGCACAGGACCACCACCACCACCGCTTTCCACTCTTGCAAGTGAGAGGCTCAGGACCACCACCACCACCACCACCGCTTTCCACTCTTGCAAGTGAGAGGCTCAGGACCACCACCACCACCTCTTCCACTCTTGCAAGTGAGAGGCTCAGGACCACCACCACCACCACCGCTTTCCACTCTTGCAAGTGAGAGGCTCAGGACCACCACCGCTTTCCACTATTGCAAGGGAGAGGCTCAGGACCACCACCACCACCGCTTTCCACTATTGCAAGTGAGAGGCTCAGGACCACCACCACCACCTCTTCCACTCTTGCAAAAGAGAGGCACGGACCACCACCACCACCGCTTTCCACTATTGCAAGAGAGAGGCTCAGGACCACCACCACCACCGCTTTCCACTATTGCAAGTGAGAGGCTCAGGACCACCACCACCACCACCACCACCTCTTCCACTCTTGCAAGAGAGAGGCTCAGGACCACCACCGCTTTCTACTCTTGCAAGAGAAAGGCTCAGTTCCCCCCACCACCTCCACTCTTGCAAGAAAAAGGTTCACGACCACCACCGCCACCTCCACTCTGAATTCCAATTGGCTTCGTTATATTCACTTACATGCAAATACCCTTGGAAAGGGTATGGATTCACATCTCCCCCAACTATGGATTAATTATTAGGATTTGTATCAGTAAATCATTATTATCCCACAAAAATTATTATAATCTAAAAGTAATTTCTGGTTTTAAATAACCTTCAAAGGGTTGGTAAGACATAAAAATAAATAAATAAACCAATCAATCAATGTTCTTTGTCATATTGATCATAGGTTTCTGTGGGTCTGTGATTTTACCTTTCAAATAGTTTTTCCCTTTCTTGATATATTTTCCCCATTCTTACTTAGGTTTTAATTAACTTTTCTGTTTTTCTCTAACCCATTCTGCCCCATTCCCTTAATGACACTTTCTTTTATGACCTCATTTCTTTTCTCTCCTTTGTCAGATTCATATGATTGCTAGATTAATTGCCATTATGTTTTTCCTCTAATTAAATTCATTTTCACATAGAGATGGCAATTTGGTGCCTTTGATGTGCCCCCACCAGAACTTTATAAGTAATCAATGTCTCTTGACAAAGAGGAAACAGAAAACAGAATGTATTTTTCGTATTACTTTGTCTTGGAGATTCTTGAGTAATCTTTATCAGAGTTTCTGCTGATCAAGCAGTGAATTAATTGGGTTAACCTTTTCAAAAGGAACCAGACAGATCTGGCCAGCCAAACTTTGCAATCTAATGATATCAATTGACTACAGTTGTCCCTGGTATGATGGTAGACTACATCTGGCAGCAAGGCCTCTGATCAGGAGATTGGAGGCTTTCAAGAGCATAGAACCACCTCTTAATTGCTGTTTTTCTTAGGTCCATCCTGACCTGTGGTGGTAGCACCTTGTTACGGTCCTATCTATGGGCAAATAGTTAACCCCCAAACAAAAATCAGTAGTACATTTTTATAGTAAAATGACCATTGATACATTTTTATATCAAAGTGGCAATTAGTGCAACACTAAAAAAGTATAAAAAACATTTTTGTTAAAAAAAATTACCAGCAATATATTTTCATATATATATATATATATATATATATATATATATATATAAAACAAAACATTCTGAACAATACATTTTTGTAGTGAAATTACCAGCCATATTGTTGGTATTTAAAAAAATACCAAAAATAGATTTTATGATTTACAAACTATGTATCTAACAAACATACGTTACGAGGTAAAATATGGATGCACATATAGAAAGTTGATTTTTGTATTTTTATCAAGACAAGCGAGTAAAAGAATTCATTTATTAATACATCTCTTCTTACTTTTAAGCCACTGGCAGAATTGCAATTTACCTTCGTTGTGTTACCTTTCTAGATAACATTTATTTTTTTAAGGCAATGTGCTTAAGATTGTTATGTTGGAATGTGAAGCGTTGACCTTAGGCTAAAAGGTTTTTAGCAGAGAGCCACACGTAATTAACAACAACGTTGTGGTATGGATGCTGGTCCAGGATTCCATTGATTTTGTACAAATTACCTCCTCCTCCTGCTGCTGAGAATGGACCCCAAATGTTGATTTTTTTTTTTTTTATCGTGTTTAACAGTGCCCTTGGTTAGTCACTGGAGTATTCATTTCACCTTGCGTATACCAGACATGTATTCATCCCTCATATCTAAGATTAAAGGGGCTCTCGTCACTCCACATAACATCTTCCCAATCAGATTTAGTCCAGTGTAGATGAGCTTTGCACCAAGCCAGCCGTGCCTGTCGATTTTTTTTTCCAGATACGAAAGGTTTCTTTTTTATGTATTTGGAAACAATGCCTCTTGCTTTAAGCTTGCATCTGACTGTTCTTGAAGAAACTGCCAAACTTGGGAAACATCTTGTGCTGTTGCGAATCAATCTTTTTTGCATTGACGAACCCACTTTCCATCTTCCCTGTCGGTAGTTTTTAGCGGACGGCCAGATCTGCTACTCCTATTATATGTTCCAGTTTGATTTCTCTGTTTGATTAACTTGCAGACACATGACTCACTTCGATTAATCTTATCAGCTAATGATCTATTCGACAGCCAAAGATCATGAAAAGCGGCGACTTGGCCTTTCTCGAAGTCAGAACAATTCTTAGGCATGTTAATAAATGTAAATGCAAATGGAATAAGCTTTATATTTTGTTCATCATTATTTCTATGGGGGGCATCCATTTTTTTTCTATGGGGGCGTCCATTTTTTTGCCTAGTACTGATGATGGTGTAAGAGGTGAAGTGTCATAACAGCTAGTGAAAAATCTGAAACAGAAATTCAAAGGTGTACTAGAAGCCTTCCAGAAATTATGGAAATCATTAACAAATAGGAAAAACTTTGTTAGAAATGCTGAACTGCTCTGTCGTATCAGCCCTCCAATATAGCAGGGCAATTTCCTCGCAGCTGAAGGCCACAGACTTGTGGTTTTAAAGAAGAACACAAAGAATACCATAGACAGAGCAGACGACAAAGAAGTTTTATGGAAAATGTGAATTTAAAAGGACATATTAGATTAAATAAAGGGTTCAATCAGATATTCTATGTAGGTTACCCAGATTTACAGTACAAAGCAAAAAAAATTGATGCACCTGTAGAAAGTCGATTTTTGTATTTTTACCAAGACAAGAGAGTAATAGATTTTGTTTATTAATACAGGGTATATATATATATGTACATTATACAAGTCAAAAAAAGATTTAGTGTTTTCTAGGGTAACCTTTTGTTTTAATAATGGCCTTAATTCTTCATGGAATTCTATAGACTAAATTCTTTAGTAAGTCAGCGTTCTTTTGCCAGATTTAACCCAATTAACCTGATTATAACCCAATTGAAAAGATCATGAAAAGCGGCGTCTTGGCCTTTCTCAAAGTCAGAACAATTCTTAGGCATGTTAATAAATGTAAATAAAAATGTAACAAGCGTTATATGTGATTCATCATCATTTCTATGGGCACGTCCATATTTTTGCCTCAGGCTGTACATTTGCCCTGAAAGTACAAAATTATGTGCAAAATTTCTGTAGTTGAAGGCAGCAAGGCCTCTGATCAGGAGATTGGAGGCTTTCAAGAGCATAGAACCACCTCTTAATTGCTGTTTTTCTTAGGTCCATCCTGACCTGTGGTGGTAGCACCTTGTTACGGTCCTATCTATGGGCAAATAGTTAACCCCCAAACAAAAATCAGTAGTACATTTTTATAGTAAAATGACCAATGATACATTTTTATATCAAAGTGGCAATTAGTGCAACACTAAAAAAGTATAAAAATACATTTTTATTAAAAAAATTACCAGCAATATATTTTCATATATATATATATATAAAAATTATGAACAATACATTTTTGTAGTGAAATTACCAGCAATATTGTTGGTATTTAAAAAAATACCAAAAATAGATTTTATGATTTACAAAAGTATACAAAATATACAATAGTATATAAAATATTTAGATTTTGACATTGAATAGACGTTGGTATGTCACTAAACAAAATCCACCAAGAAATTGACTACCGACGTGTATGCACGACTGGATCAGCCTGATTCATATGGTGACTTCCATACAGCAATTCTGTTCTTTAAAATTAGTTATTTTCTGATTTTTCTTTGATCAATATTTGATTAAAGTTTCAGATCATGACAAACAGGTATCAAATTATAAATACTTCTGAGGCCTTGCAGGAAATTTCTGGGTCAGAAGGAGCATGACGTTCGGATAATAGATGTGTTTAATTTAAATGACAACACAGACTTTGACAGCACTTCTCTTCTTTCTTTTTATGTGCCGTGTCCCTTCAGGACATAGGCGGTCATGGCTCTCCACTTCTCCCTGTCCCTTGACCCTCTGCCACCTCCTCCAGATGACATTCTGCCATCCACTTGCTTAAGCCCGCCAGCTAGATGATAGTAAATGCAGAACAATCTCTCCACGGATGAGGAGAAAACTGCAGAAATGTGTTTCTCCAGAAGAATGCTCAAAATTATATGGAGTAACCAGGAAGTCTTAAAGAAAATGGCAACAGAAAGAACACTCAGAATCCGGAAGAGATAGCTGAAATTCCTTGAACATATAAGAAGGAACGAAAGGTATAGAAAAAAAATTAACTCTCATAGGGCATATTCAGAGATAAGAGGAGGTCACCTATGTGATGAGCTTTTGTGTCTGCATGGAAAAACATGGGATGGGGAACCTTGGCAAAGGAAGAAGATCTGTTAAGGGCTACAAAGGAAAGGAAGTTGTGTTGAAACAAAAGTTAATAGCTTATATCAGTGAACAGTATTTGAAGCTGTGATTTACTTACCAAAAAAAGGGGCACGTATTCCGCATGACATGCTGAAGACAGAATATGTAAATTAAAAACAAGTC
Organism: Acanthosepion esculentum; assembly: GCA_964036315.1. NCBI lineage: Eukaryota > Metazoa > Mollusca > Cephalopoda > Sepiida > Sepiidae > Acanthosepion > Acanthosepion esculentum. Next base: position 74,834,859 of record OZ038512.1, read on the forward strand.
CATCGCAGGAGTCTCTATAAAAGTATTTTGATATGCAAAAATTTGGCGTCCTCTCCCAGTTGTCGACGAATTAAAAAAATGCTTGGCTGATAAAAGCAGTTGGTGTTCTCGAATCCGGGAGAAAATTGATGCATTTTGGCTACTGCGTCCGTCGGAGAGTGAGTTATTTTTCTGACTGGTTACGTGCATTGAGATTTCTGAGACCTGTGAATCGAGTTCTCAGCATTTCTTTCTGCCCTCAATATTCGAGTCTGAACTTACAGTGGTTTGTTCTCTGCGTTGTGGAATTAATCTGCGACAAACATTTTCTTTGCTTTCAGAATGCTTACAAAAATAATCTGCATCACAGAAATACTTCACCTAAATGTTTCAAGGCATTTGAAAACACTTGGATGCATCAATTAGTATGATGTTTCGGTTCTCACCATTTACTGGAAAGACATTAACGGACCCCATTTCTATCTGCAGATGACACTACTATTTACACTACGATCTGACAAACAATATAGCCATCCTGGGTATGACTATAAACTACATCCGTGTCCTGGGTTAGATGATAAACTATGTCCAGCAGCAAGGACTCTGATCAGGAGGTTATGAGGAGCGTGGAACCACCTCTTAATTGCTGGTGTTCCCAGGTCTACCCTGACCCAGGGTGGTAGCACTTGTTAGGGTCACAACTATGAGCAAATAGTTCATCACCAAACTGGGGTCAAAACACCATGAAAGTGTAAAAATAGGTTTTAATACCAGCAATATATATTTTTGAGGAAAAATTATTACCAGCAATATATTTTTGAAGAAAAAACTATTAACAACAATAATTTTTTTGAAAAAATATTAGCAGCAATAAAAATCTTGTCGGCATTAAATAACCCATTGAGGTTGATATGCCATAAAACAAAACAAACCAAATCAAACAATACGGTTTCCGCTTTGTCGAACTACCGCTGACATTCTTATGGCCATAAGTGAATTTGTATACCAAGCTCTTGATAATAATGGTGAAGCTCGAGCTGTGCCTCTAGATATCTCGAAGGCATCTGATAGGGTTTGACACATTGGTTTCTTTCATAAGCTTCAGGGATACGGTATTACAGGACGATTATTTTATTTAATACAATCATTACTGTCAAACCATGAAATGAAAATCGTCCTAAATGGGTTTTCTTCTAGTTCCTTTCAAACAAATGCTGGTGTTCCCCAAGGCTCTATCCTGGGTCCGACACTATTTCTGATCTTCATCAATGATGCTCCTGATCTCATCAGCTCTCAAGTAGGCATCTACGCAGAGGACACTACTCTTTACTCCCGTCTCAATAGTAAATCCGGCATTGCTGACAAAGCTAACCTGGCTGTTTAGTCTTGAAAAGCACCTCCAATCTGTGGTTGACTGGGCCAGAAAATGGCTTGTAAACTTTAATGCCTCCAAAATGAAACTAATTTCATTTACCCACAATAGAGAACCCTCCATGCCTCCTATCAGCATGGCTTATGTTCAACTCCACGGGGGCATCTCTGCACCTTCTTGGTCTCATGTTTACCACTGAACTGAGGTGGAACAATTACATTGTATCAGTGGCTTCATCTACTGCAAGGAAAGTTGGTTCTTTGTGTTGCACCAGAAGGTTTTTCTCACCTGTGTCCATCCCTCAAATCTACCATTCATCTTTGCATTGAATACTGTTGCTATATATGGTTTGGTGCCCCTGCTGTTCATCTCAAGGTCCTCAACAAAATCCAGAGATGGATATGCAATGTGATAGGTCCTGATCTAGCATCTCGTCTACAGTCACTTTCTCACAGATGTGATGTGGCTTCCCTCTTTCTTTTCTACAAATATTTTCGTGGCAACTACTCTGACAAGTTACTTTCACTGGTACACCAATTGCATGAATTTAAGTGTGCTACTAGGTTGGCATCTTGGCCCCACCCTTTCACTGTCGAAACAGTTAAATGTACCTACCTCTCCTACTCCAACAGCTTCTTCTCTTGCACTTCCCAACAGTGTAACTCTCTTCCTCTTACTTGCTTCCTTGATATCCTATTGGCGACACCACGTATAATATCTAGAGTGAGACAAGATGCCACTGTCCTGAATGACTGCCATTTATATTTGCCTATCAGTCCATGTGGCAAGGCAGAATATACTTCTGGCTCAGTTGCTGGTGTACCCTCTAGGACAGTTCCCTTTGCAAGACAGTACCTTCTGTCCTACTCTACAGGAATGTTCTGCTACGCCGACTATAATTATTTTGGTCCCTACAAAATTCGCTTAACAGAAAGATCCCTCAATTATATGGAACTCACTTGGACTAGTTCTTCACCCAGAAAGACGATAAGTTCTGGAAAGCTAGAATATCATGAAAGATATCAAAATGTACGGACACATTGAAGCTACTGGATGTATAAATGTGCATTTAGTGTTTCATTATTTTTTAATATATATGGGCATGCAGCTGAGTGGTTAGAGCATTTGCATTCTGACCATGAGACCCGGGTTCGAATTTCACCATGGTCGATTTGTCAGGAAGGAGACTTCCTGTTGTTATCAGACTGGAGGGGTTGATTCCAGCACGTGGCACTTTTGGAAAGTGCTTGAAAACCATACCACGAGTTGACCCAAGCCTTCTGAATGAAATTGGGTAGGCAGAACCCTTGGAGGCCGTTGATAGCTGTGCTAGCACGAAGTCACAAGTAATCATGGCCAAGGGCTTGAGTGTGCTGGCCTTGTTCAAAGTGTTGATCACGCTAGATAACATGCACTTTCCCAGAAACTGTAACTAAGCCAATAATAGTGAATGTTAGTTGACGAAAACAGAGTTGGATAAACATAATTTATAAATTGGCCATATTTGTGTTACTAGAAGGCCTCCTTAGTGTAGCTCGAGGCTTTTTTCCCCAAATGACCAATTTAGATTCAAATAAAATACTATTATAGTACAGAAATCTAAAGACACATTTTATATTAGTTCCTTGCTTTTAAGTCTTCGAGATAATGTCAGCAAGAACTTAAAATTTCAGTGAAAACTTATAAACAGTTTAATGTAACTCAGCCTTATCTAATCTCGTTTTTCATTTCATCAGACTTCACTCACAAAATCTGGGTTTAGATTAATTTCAATAAAAAAAAATATTTGTGGACTATACAGAGGAAACAACTTAGAACTTTTAGACACTTATTTATTGAGTTATAAATATAAGGAATTATTATTTTGAGAAACTGGTTTTTGCAAGAAAAATGGTGAGTGTGACATGGTTCTTTTATTTTCTGAAAATCAGAATAAAATGCCATTTAGTCATTTCAGTTCAGTAAGGGTAAATTTCAAGATAAGCAAGAACTTTTCATTTCAAAAACATTTCTTCCGACTTTGCTGCCTGTTTATCCCTCCCCCCGTATACAAAATGTTGGAACAGAATATTAATTAACTTCTGTGTACAAATATAGAGATAAAACAGGTAATATTGAAATTGATAAAACATAAAGAAACTAACAATTTTTTTTTAAAAACAATTTAAAATGAAGTTAAAATGAAGTTAAAATGAAGTTAAAACATTTATTTAAATTATTTACATTCAGAATGAATTCCTCCTCTTTGTTGTTACTATCATATTTTGACCGTTATCCCCTCTGGACTTCTTCACGTGTGACTCGTAACCTGAAGGAAATTTTGAACTGAACATTTTATTTTTATTTTCTTTCAGTTTCTGAGTACTTTGCTCAGCTTTTCAAAGGCATCTTTTGCTATTCCATACATGTTCAGATTTTGATGTTGCATTTTTTTTATCCTCTGTTATCCTTTGTATGCAAAATATTTATATTTCTGCATTAAATAACCTGCAGAGGTTGATATGTCGCTGAACAAAAACAACCTACTGACTGTTTTTATTTTGTAAATTCGGAAAAAATGACTGAGCAGTGATAAAAAAAAAACAGTAAAATATTTAAACAGTCAAATTTAAAAATAAAAAAAATGTTTTTTTGGCTTAAATGAAAACAAGCAAAAATATCCTCCTTTCTTGACATACCAGGAACGGTTAACTCAAAGAACATTTTCAGCTTTGATCAGATACTAAAACCGTCCAGAAATACAAACTGCCAAGTTGTAATAATAATGATAATAACATAAAAAATTAAACATATTTATTTTTTTAATTTTGTAATATTGTTTTTGTTATTTCTGATATTATTCTTTTATCTTTCATCTTTTCCACTCCCCAGGCACTTAACATGTTTTATTAAAAGTCTCTGGAATCTCTGATCATTCTTGAATATGCTCCAAGACAGAATTGTAATTATGTCTAGAAATCGTTTTCTCCATCAATGATTTTTCTCTTGATAATGTACTTTTGAAGAGAAACACATGAAAGTCATTCCAGTTTCTTTTTGAGAATTTAAGAAAAAACAAATGATAAATGCCTGATATTAAGTTTCCACTTTGTAAAAATGGCTTTTATTTTTCCATTAACTATATTTTAAATTGTATCCTAATTTTTGTTGTTTTTTGCCATAAACTTTTGACCCTCCTGTTTTTCATTTATTTAATTTATAAAACATTTTATTTGATTCTGACACAGAAGATGGGTCTCTCTCCTACATGCACACACACACACATATATATATAAATATATATAAAAGTGAACATTGAAGTCAGCACTCAGAGGCGACAGACTGTTTCATGGCCACATGCCTGATGATTGCGTTTAGCATAAAACAGACATGTTGACTTCAATGTCCACTTTTATATTCACATATGCTCTATCTTTGATATTGAGCACTTTATGCCATAAATATAGCATACCTTAAAGACTATAATTCTTCTTGTGTGTATGTGTGTGTGTATAAAGGTAAAAGACAATAGGAAAACTATTATTAGCTGACACGTTTCGTCCAATGGTGGCTTTTTTTTTACCTTGAAAAGGTCCACATTGGACGAAACTCATCAGCTAATTATCCAGTTTTCCTATTGTCTTTTACCTTTATACATATTGTCTTTATCTGCAAGCTAACTCTGAGAAATTTTTCATATATTTAAAAGACAAGAGTTTGCTTTTAACAGAAGCATAGTCACATTCAGCATTGATAAACTTAGAATAGGCTTTGCACTACAGTGACTGCTGATGATAGTAAAATATATATTATAGACAGATACCAGAGTTTGCAGTTAAAAGTTTGGTTTGGTTTGTTTTACGGCATATCAACCTCAATGGGTTATTTAATGCTGACTTTTTTTTTTATTGCTGGTAATATTTTCTTTCAAAATAAACTATAGTTGGTAATATCTTTTTTTTCTAAAAATGTATTGCTGGTAATAATTTTTTTTTACAAAGTATTTCTGGTATAGTATTTACATTAGTCGGACTATTGTCCTCATCTTTGTCGCCATATTTGTCACAACGTTTCGGCCGTTGTACGCTCCGGCCTTCTTCAGGTGGTTGGAATTTCGAACCGAACCCTTTATTTCGATCACTGGGGTAGACTGTTCTAGTTCCACGAGCCATGTTTGATGGATGTCAGTTATCAGTTATCTCCTGCTAATTTTCCCTCTGAAAGTTCTCCACTGCCTTTACCGGGTATTGAACTCACACTCTTTGGGTCTGTCACTGGATCTAACCAACGCCTTTATCCACTGTGCCATGTGTCCTTGATTCTGGTATGTATAAAAACCTATTTTTACACTTTCATTGTGGTTTGACCCCAGTTTGGGTGTCAACTATTTTCCCATAGCTGGGACCCTAACAGGTGCTAAAACACCAGGCCAGGGAAGATATGTGAACACCAGCAATTAAGAGGTGGTTCCACGCTCCTCAAAATCTCCTGATCAAAGGCTTTGCTGTCGGACGTAGTTTATCGTCTTACCCAGGACGGGCAGTTAAAAGAAGCCCAATCATATATATATATATATATATATATATATATATATATATATCCAAGTGTAATGCGAATGAAAATAATGTTCACAGCATTAATTCAAAAGAGGGCTCAATACCAAGAGTAGAGCAATAATTATTTATTATAGATTTTTATATGTGAACAAAAATAATTACCCACTACAAAGATGCCTTATTGAATTTTGACTGATGAGAACTAAAAATGGTTATCTCGATGGTTATCAATGGTTATATAACCATTTTTGGGGGTCGAGATTGAATAAGGCATCGAAATAAAAATGCATCTTTGTAGTGGGTAATTGTTTTTGTCCTTATGTAAAAATTTATAATATATATATACACTCTTCGACAGAATTGAGTCACTCTCAGTCACTGTGTGTTTATCCGAATCTAAAAATAAACACGCTAAAATTCACCTTCATTCCGTACCGTATGTTGACGGCTTAGCGGGAGAAATTCGGACTGACGCAAATTCAGTTGGGTTTCGATCCTAGCTAGAGGCAACCGGACGTCTAGCCACACTGATGAGCTGTGAAACAGCGAAACAGTCAGTCTGTGGATGACAAAAATATATATATATATATTTATTTATTTATGTCAAATTATTTTGCTTGTTTTTTGTTTGTTTTTTTTTAAATTTTATTTTTATTTTTTATCTTATATATTTATTTTTTATTTTATATATATTTTTTTTATAAATAGCCGAGAAAAATAACAGCACTAGTTGCCTGACGATTGCACTAGCATGAAACAGACTGTCGCCTCTAAGTGCTGACTTCCATGTCCACTTTTATATTTACACACGCTCTATCTCTGATATTGAGCACTTTATCCCATAAATATAGCACACTTTAAGACTATATTTCTTTATATATATATATATATATATATATATATATATGTTTCTAGAGTGATGGGAATTTTTTTTATTTTCCAAACATAGTCAGCACATTGTGGCCATATTCATAGTTGATGTGCGGATGTCGTTAATATTCTGTTCTGTGTCATTTTTGATCGTACTCATGGAAATGATGATAATAATCAGTAATAAAAAATAAGTCAGGGCTCAAAAAAAAATAACAGTAATAAGAAAATGTATTTGATAATCTGAATATAAAAGTAATTGTTTAATACTAATGTTCACCGAATACAAGACCCAAGAGCCACTCAAGGTAGAGGGTTAATGTGTGCTACGAGTATTATCGAGCAAGAACTATTAGTGCGAGTGTTATTTGAAAGTGTCTGACACCAGTATTGTTCAACAGCATTATTATAGTTGTATCTGCGATTGCAAAGTCTCTACTACAATGCGCATTATGAAAGTGACGAGTATGCGTTGACATTACAAAAGTGGCAACAAGTGTTTGTTGACATCACAAAGCAATCTAATAATTAAATAATGCTTATTATTTTTGTTGTCAATTCACAAGAATAAAGAACAATGTATAAATTCACTTTCATATGTTTCGATTTTATTACAATTCTAATCATCACTTTTAAAATGATGAACATCACTGAGGAGTGAAGGTAGTTAAAATAAAAGCAGTGTCATGGGAAAACACATCCTTTTGACACACGCTCTTCTCTATATTATTTCTCTATGCTGATCACTGCACGGATTACTATTCGGATCACTACACAAATTACTATTCAGTGGTTACTTTTCAAACAAGTATTATCAAGCAAGTACTATTAGCGCGAGTGTTATTCGAAGGCGTCTGATACCAGTATTGTTCAATGGTGTTACTATAGTTGTATCTGTGATCACAAAGTCTCTACTACAACGAGCATTACGGAAATGGCAATGAGTGTTCGTTGACATCACAAAACAATCTAATAAGTAAATAGTGTTTATTATTTTTGCAGGTTACTTGAATCGAAAATTTAAATTAAAAAATTTTTTTTGAAATAATAATGATTTACTGATACAAGTCTTACTAATTAACTGGTAGCTGGGGGTGAGAAGAGGTCAATTCCTATCATTCTCAAAAGCATTTGTGTCTAAGTAAATATAAAAAAACCTGACACCACCTGTAGATTCAAGCTTACATGCCCTGATATCTCCAAGCGGTCAATCCATCTAGGTTATGACCAGGCTCAATTCTCAAGAACAATGTATAAATTCACTTTCATATGTTTAGGTTTTATTACAATTCTAATCATCATTTTTTTAAAAGAATAAACATTGCTGAGGAGTGAAGGTAGTTAAAATAGTAGCGGTGTCATGGGAAAACGCATCCTTTTGACACACGCTATTTTCTATATTATTTCTCTATGCTGGTTACTATTCAGATCACTACACGATTTACTATTCGGTGGTTACTTTTCAAGCAAGTATTATCAAGCAAATACTATTAATGTAAGTGTTCTTTGAAGGCATCTGACACCAGTATTGTTAAACAGCATTACAATAATTGTACCTCCGATTACAAAGTCTCTACTACAATGAACATTATGAAAGTGACCACGAGTATTCATTGACATTGCAAAACTGGCAACGAGTGTTCGTTGACATCACAAAACAACATGATCAACGATTGACTGATTGATTTTCTTTTTGTGGTTAATTAACACTTTGTGGTTTATTTTCTAACCATTTCAGCCCAAGAAAGGGGATAATGCTACTGGAACACAGGGAGTGAAAGTGAAGGCTGAAAATGGGGAGGGCTGAGTAAAGGACAAGAAGGATTATAAAAAAAAAATAATCTCTTTTTTTTTTTTTTTTTTTTGCAAGTGAATATTGCATGAACAAAATTTTGGGAGATAACAATGATAGTCCTACTATTGAACCCATAGCTGGGGGATAAAGAAGAGATATCTACCTTTCCCAATGGTATTTGCACATAAGTGAACTTAATGAACACAACTGAGAATTGAACTCGGATCTTCCAATACTCGTTCTGATCTGCTATCGATAACGCCAGCTGAACATCCCGTTCGTATAATGAAGCACGTCTTGGAATGCTCATGACTCTTTTTCGAACTGTTGATGATAACTTCACTTTTATTGTTTTTAATCAAATGCCTATCAATAAGCTTAAATCTCTTTGCATTATTTTCGCAAGTTTGTTTCTTGTTAGTTATTCTGTTGGTGCACAGTAAATTGATCTTTTGTTCGATTTGTCCATCAAAATTCGTCTCATACCACATGAACAGACATTTTATTATTCACTGACATCCTTTCTTAAACATGTGCACATTTTTCTCTCTCATTGCCTTGATCTCCTTCAGTAGGTTGGAACTTGGAAGACTGACGATACAATCCATCAATGTCTGTTCAGAAGCAAACACTTCGACATGTGCATATTTCTCTCATTTCCCTGCTCTCTCCTTCCTCCTTGTCTCTTTTCAGTACTTTCAAAACATTCTTGCTCTATTTGCATCTTCCTTGACAAGAGGAACACTTGGCATCTGCCAATGCTGTTATCTTTTCTCTTCTTGTATATTCCATTCGACTTGTAAGAATTTTGACTCTTATAGCAAATATTGGTTCTGCTTTGGACAGTATGGACTTGCTGAGAATATTGAAAGGAATTGAAATAATTTTGAATTGTAATATTAAATTATAAAACAGAAAAACAAATCTGCAATCATATTTATAAGTACTCGACATGAAGACAATTAGAGGGAATTTTTCCAAACCTATTTTTTTAGATTACAGTCATCTGAATATCAAACAATATTTTCACTATCTTGTTTCAATATGTATAAGTAGGTATGTAATTGGCCTGTGGCTGTGTGGTTAGAATGTTCCCTTTCTGACCAGGAGATCTGGGTTCGAATCTCACCATGGTCGAGTTGTTAGAAAGATGACTTCTTGATGCTATCAGGCCTGGGGAGGCGATCACTGCATAGAAAGTGCTTGAAAGCCATACCCCCACGGGTTGATCCAAGCCTTGTGAGTGAAATTGAGTAGACAGAACACTTGCCGGCTATTGATAGCTGTGTTAGCATGAAGTCACAAGTCATTGTGACCAAGGATTTCAGTGTGCTGGCATTGTTCAGATTCTTGATTATTCTAGATGACATGCTCTCTGCCAGAATATGTAACTAAGCTCTGCTCAGCTGGGTTGCAGTACATACGACAGGTTGGCTCTGTGGGTGTTGAACAAACACAAATGTGCCTGAGCAAGCGTCTGCAATAGGGATTGGTTAGCATCCCTAGTAGACGGTATCCTTGAATACAAGTGGCCAGCTACTATTATAATTAATTGCTTATTAATTCTTTGTATAATTACTTCTTTATTATATAATATATATACTAAATAATTTAATGTATTTCTAAAAAATCAGATCTGCAGTACATTCAGAATCTAAAAGTCTGGAAAAAAACCCCCCAAACTACTAAGACTTTTTACTCTATTAATTGGACTATACCTTAGCCCATGTCTCTTTATGTGTGTTATAGTGGAAGACACCTAGTCTATAGGTAATAGACTCTCCCACCTATTATAAGTAGGAATCAGTAGGTAGTCGAAAGGAGAAGTGATTAGCGACCACAACTCGATTACTCTGCGTAACACTTTATTACAAGTTCCTAACGTTTCTGTACGTTTACCCCATTTAGGACGCATTTAGTCCGACTACAAGTTCTATTGTGGAAATAACTCCACAACAATGTGAAAAACATATACAAGGAAATTTTTGAATTTATCACATTACTAAATTCAAACAAAATTCTCACTTGAATCATTTAAACAAGGACTCTGGCATTGCAGCAACACGCATTCCAAAATAACATAACAGTCAATAAATAGCATATTTTTGAAAATTTCTTTCGGTCGACACTACATTTATTTCATCTTGGTGTTTACCTGTAAATGGAAATACTATGCCCTGAAGATGACAATTTGAAATTGTCAAAAGTACTCGGCCCAGGATCATCAATTCTATCTGACAACAATGCAAATATAAGGATCGTGTTATTCGAGGAATTGATAGTAAGTTAATGTCTCATTAAGACTTGTTAGCAAAGTTATTTCACCATTAATCACATTAACATTGCTAATTAATTCTTTATATAAATTACTTCTTTATCATATAATATATATATGGCACAATCTAATATATATATATATATATATATATATATATATATATCATTCACAGACAGTACTGTTTCGCTGTATCACAGATCCTCAGTGCGACTAGACTTCCGAATGCCTCAAGCCAGGATTGAAACACAACTAATTTGGTGTCAGCCAGAGCTATCTTCACTCGGTAGAGTTACACAACTAAATCTAGCGTATTGTTTTTACAAATGTAAACAAATGCCAATCAGACAAAGTGCTCCATTCATTTTACTGAAGAGCTTTGCATTAGTGCAGGTGGCTGTTGTTTATAGAATTAGCTTATCACTCAACAGTATATATATATATATATATATATATATATATATATATATATAAGACACCAGAGGTGTTGAAGCAAAATGGCTATTTTTGTAGTGATTTTATAATATATTTGTTATAATTTTTAAATAAACAATTATATTTATATATATTTATATATATATATATATATATATATATATATATATATATATAGAAATATAGTAAGATATGCTATATTTATGGGATAAAGTGCTCAATATCAGAGATAGAGCGTGTGTAAATATAAAAGTGAACATAGAAGTCAACAGGCGACTGTCCGTTTCATGCTAGATGCAATCGTCAGGCCACCGATTGCATCTAGCATGAAACAGACTGTCGTCTCTAAGTGTTGACTTCTATGTTCACTTTTATATTTATTTTTATACATATATGATAATTATGTATATATAAGTTTTCTCAAACTATCCTAAGCTTAAGTATTAATGAAAAAAATTTAACAAAGTAATGGTGGAATCTTTTGGATCAAACTGACAGTAAATAGACACAGTATTTACATTAGTCGGACTATTGTCCTCATCTTTGTCGCCATATTTGTCACAACGTTTCGGCCGTTGTATGCTCCGGCCTTCATCAGGTGGTTGGAATTTCGAACTGAACCCTTTATTTCGATCACTGGGGTAGACTGTTCTAGATCCACGTGCCAGTAAATAGACAGTACATGAACATGGTGTACCTTCAGATCATAAATGAAAGATAGCCTCGTATTTCTTGGCATGTGCTAAATTTGATCATTTTTATTTCTCTTTGAAACATATTGCAAGCGTTAACATAGCAGTGTTCAACTTGACACAGGAAATGAAAAGTTATACTGCGTTGTGACATGACAGTAGTTATAAAGCAAAGTATCTCAAAAATGGCCTTGTGAATGTGAAATAGTGTTTGCATTTACATCGCAATGTGGGTGATGACTTGCTTTTCAATCTGCAACCTCTTTCAGACACAAGGTTGTAAACCTGTCATTACTCTATTGCTATTTGCATGGTAAATGTTCAAATGGGGAGATCCAGTCTTTAGTTCTGTCTGTTAAGACATTACAGTTAAGACATCTGCGCCATTTCCAGATAATTGAATCATTCTCGTATTCTGGATGTTCTGAATTTAAGAAAGTTTATCTCGGTTATTTCTCTGAGAACTTCTACTTTGTCAAACACAGCCATGGAGATGCTCCCTCTGAATGCTACAATCATCCTCTTCAATGTTCAACCGTTATCTATCCTCCTTATCCTCATAATCTTCGTTTATTGTCACCTTCTCTTCTACCCCTATAAGTTTATCATTCATCTACGCATTGAATATTGCTGCCACATTTTGTTTCCTGCTTCTGCTATGTATCTAGCGATTCTTCATAAATTACAAAGAATCATCTGCAATATTATCAGTCCTGGTCTGGCATCCCGGCTTCAGTCACTTTCTCACTGTTGTAACATAGCTTCCCTGTGCCTTTTTTTTTATAAATATTTTCATGGTAATTGTTCTGATAGGCTTTCCTCTTTGGTATCTCAATTTTATGAATTTAAGCACAGTACTAGATTGGCAGTTAGGTCTCCTCATTTTGCTGTTGAAATTGCTACATGCAATGATATGTTCTATGCTAACAGTTTCACAACTTCTCACTTGTGGAACTCTCTTCCAGACCTTTGCTTTCCGTTCAACTTTGACCTTCCAAAATTTATATGCAATGTTTTGTTCATTTATTGATCTTATTCTTTAATAATGTTTTTTTTTCTTCTCATATTCTTTTACACTCCTCAGTAACCCATTGCAGCTTAGAGGCTTTATTGCACTGCTTGGGGTGAAATGATAAAAAAAAAGGAAGAACTTGTGAGCTCATCTTTTGTAAATACTATTGTATAACAAGAATTTTTAATGCTTGGTATGTTTGGTTTATTTTCATTTATTCTCTGTGGAATTATTTTTGTTTAATCTTGAAGAGAGGAGCGAGTAATTTATCATTGCTTGTGTTTCAAGTAACTACCTTAGAGTAATTTGAAAAACTTTCAAGATTTAAATTTTCGAGACATAAATAATCTTATTTTCGTCTGGAGCTTTTATTTTTTCTAACACTTGTCTACCAAATCTTAAATTAGCCTTGACTATCAACTCGAATATTATTCAAGATATTTTTTACTCATTCTGGAATTTGGAGTTGAAGTCAGGGAAAAGAAAGTGGGGAAAAAATTTGTTTTAAATCCAAAAAAGTGATTCCTTTAGAATTACACTATTTACATTATTCGGACTACTGTTCTCATCTTTGTCGCCATATTTATTGTGTTTCGGTCGTTGTATGCTCCGGCTTTCTTCAGGTGGTTAGAATGTCGAACTGAACCCTTTATTTCGCTTACTGGAGTAGACTGTTCTAGTTCCACATGCCATATCTTTAATGGATGTCAGTTATCAGTTATTTCTTGTTAATTTGTCGCTGCAAGTTCTCCACCAGTTATTGAACTCACACTCTTTTGGGTCCTGTCACTGGATCTAACTAACACCTTTATCCACTGTGCCATGTGTCCTTGAGGACATCTGTGTATGAATTTCTGGGTATTATAAACCTAATGTCTTCAGCAACCATTTTTTTTACCAGTTCTCCTTTTGCAATTTTTTGCTGTTATCATTACATGTTTTTACCAGAGTTCATATTGCAATTTTTGTTGTTATTATCGCTTTTCCTCTGGCACTCCTTATTACTGGTTTCCATATTCTATTCATTTCTATGCTTGGTTGGCTCAGGAGATTTTTGTGGCCTAGCATATGTGCTGATTCATTAAGTTTACGAATTTCCCAATGGTGTTCTTTGTCTATGATCTCAACCTGATCCCACAGAGGGTAGTGATCTCCCTTCTCTTTCCATATGTGGTCAGCCATTCCTGATTTTTCCACTTCCCCTCATGTTACAGCTTTCTGGTGTTCTTGAAGCCTTACCTTAAGGGGGCAGCCTGTCTCCCCATTATATTTCTTTCCGCAGCTGCACAGGATAGCGTACACACAGTCTTTAGTCATGTTCTCCTTTATGAAAACATTGTGATAAATATGGCGACAAATATGAGGACAATAGTCCGAATAATGTAAATAGTGTACATAATACCTCATCTCAGAAATATAGACAGATACTGAAAGGCCGTAACGTTGTAATAAATATGGTGACAAAGATGAGGACAATAGTCCAAATAATGTAAATAGTGTACATAATACCTCATCTCAGAAATATAGACAGATACCTTTAGAATTAATATCAATTTTGTGATTCTTCATGTGCCATGTCCTTTTAGGACATAGGTGATCATGGCTCTCCACAATTTCCTGTCCTTTGTAGTTCTTAATAGATTTTGTCTTTTTGTTATCTCTCCCAAACTTTGTTCCATCATCTCTTTACACATCCTCAGTAAGCAGATTATGCATTGTTTTCCTCTGTCTCACTTGCCTTCACTCTGTCCCTGTGATTATCAAATTTTCCAAGCCCTCATTCTTCATAATGAGCTCTAGAAATGTCAACTGTCACTTCCTGATGTTAAGTATAGGTTTCTTTTTTATTCCCATTTTCTGTAAAAAATCTTTGCTCACATGTGCGGTCCATATGCTCAGCATCCTTCTGTAGAATCACGTTTCTGTTGCTTTAAGTTTCTTCTTCATTGTTGAGGAGATTGTCCAGCATACACTCCAATCTCTGATATTGAGCACTTTATCTCTAAATATAGCATACTTTAAAACTATATTTTCATCATTGTCTCTGTGTGTGTGTGTATATATATATATATATATATATATATATATATATAATGGATTTTTCATTTATTTATCTGACATATTTTAATTTAAGTTTCCCCTAGTGGAAACCATCAGTAGAGCTGATGTGCTTTTGCTGGAACATAAGGAACGCATGTTCAAATCCTGCCGAAAAAATAATATTTTTCTAAGAAGATTTTTTATATATTCAGGCTGGTAGATGGAAACAAATATACTGTTTAATGTAATAAATTTTAGATATGTAATCCTTCCTTCTTGCGGAAAAATAATATCAGATTTAATTATTTTAAACACACACAAATGCATACACACACAACACATTTTTCCTCATTCATCTGATGAAGCCATATAGGCAAAATTCATTATCAGATATTATTTTCAAAATTTATTTTCATGGATGTTTTTCCAAATGTCAGTAACTTATAATTCTGTTGCTATTACATACCCAAATTTATTACATATTGTCAACATGGAGAACACATGAATAAAAACAATCCTTTCAGCTATTTTCTACCCATTCTGAAAAGATTTCCATCTCAAAACTCAGACACTTAAAGCGGAGAATATAAAATGTTAACGATTTTTTAAAAAGTCACTGATTTTCTTTCTCTTTTTTTCAATCTCGAGCAATGACAGCTTGGGAAAAATTATATGAGATTTAATTATTTTAAACACAAATAATACATACACACACAACACATTTTTCTTATCCATCTGATGAAGCCATATAGGCAAAATCCATTATCAGATATTATTTTTGAAACATATTTTCATGAAGGTTTTTTTAAAATGTTAGTAACATACAATACTGTTTAATAGATAAACAGAACATCTACTCAAATATAGATATCCATTAAAAATAATGTTTAAGCAATAAATTAATATATATAAATATATATGTGATCGCGATAGTAATTGTCTATATTTTTGGGATGAGGGGTTTTCACTATGGATTTCGTTAATCGGACTGACTTCCTCATCTTGGTTGCTTTCCTCACAACGTTTCGGCCGTCTGATCCTCCGGCCTTCTTCAGGTGCATCTCGAACTCGGGAACCGTCGGTCTGGAATTTCGAACCCAACCCTTTATTGTTACGGGGGTACCATGTTCTCGTTCCATTAAGGCCATCGCTGCTGCTACTACTGCTTGACGCCATCGTTGCTGCTGCTGTTGCTTCTATTATCGTTGTCACTGCTCTTGTTTGTCGCTGCCACTGCCTTTGCTCGGGATTGAACTCAGAACATCGGGAGAACTTGCAATCACTGTTCCAACGTCCTAGTCGCCTCGGCCATGTGTCACTGGGACGATCGTGTATGAATTACACATCACAACAACATCAGGACGGTATTCAAAAGTGAATCAACACTGAGAAGACACCTAGTCCGAGTAAAGCCACCCATAGAGAAGAACCAGACCAAGAACTGCATATATTCCATCCCATGCAGCTGCGGCAAGGTTTACAAGGGCGAAACATGCCGCCCCCTTAAAGTAAGGGTGGATGAACATCGAAAAGCAGTGACTAGAGGGGAGACGGAAAAGTCGGGTATAGCCTACCATGTATGGAAGGAAAAGGGTGACCATCGCCCTCTCTGGGATGAAGTTAAAATAATAAACAGTGAGCCCCACTGGAAAGTGAGAAAACTCAAAGAAACAGCTCACATGCTAGGACATAACAACCTCCTGAGCAGACCAAGTATAGAACTGAACACGATTTGGGCACCCCTAATCGTAAGAGAGAACCTAGAGTAACAACTTAGGTTTAAATATGCCAAAAAATTCATACACGATCGTCCCAGTGACACATGGCCGAGGCGACTAGGACGTTGGAACAGTGATTGCAAGTTCTCCCGATGTTCTGAGTTCAATCCCGAGCAAAGGCAGTGGCAGCGACAAACAAGAGCGGTGACAACGATAATAGAAGCAACAGCAGCAGCAACGATGGCGTCAAGCAGTAGTAGCAGCAGCGATGGCCTTAATGGAACGAGAACATGGTACCCCCGTAACAATAAAGGGTTGGGTTCGAAATTCCAGACCGGCGGTTCCCGAGTTCGAGATGCACCTGAAGAAGGCCGGAGGATCAGACGGCCGAAACGTTGTGAGGAAAGCAACCAAGATGAGGAAGTCAGTCCGATTAACGAAATCCATAATGTGATCGCGATATATAAATTTTTATATATCGAGAACAATATTGGGGGAAAATGTATGACAAAGCGAAAAAAGTTTTTGTGTGATGTGTTTTTTCCTTTAGGACTTCTGTTATGGATTCTGGGAATGGAATCCTGCACAAATAAATAGACAACGCCAGTAATTGAGATAGAAACATAAGTGTATTAAATACAGACTTGAAGTGAAGATTAGTAGTCCAGGAATGCGGGTTAGTAGAAAGTATATGTACAAGTCTCTGTAAGTGAAGCCATAATTATCTCTTTCTCTGTGGACTCTCGTATAACTCTCTGTAAACACCCTGTGTACTGTCTCCGTATCTCTCACCCTGACTCAACGTATCTCAACCAGCAGGTATTCTCTCTGTCAGTATAAGTATACTTTGGACGAGTCCATCTTGTGTAAAAGAGGTCTGCCCCACAACAAATTCATTGGACTAAATTTGTCACGTTGGTGTAACTGCTCATGAATGAGGCATGCTGGGAATTTTAAATTTTAATAATTTTAATTGGCTTTTTTTTTTTTGTATCTCATGTAATATGACACTCACATGCATCACGATTGTTTTCTACCAAAATATAGTTCTTTAAATAAAGCTATGGAATAATGCATATGTGCATCAGAAGCAATACACCAGATGCGCATGTGTTGTATGGTTGTTCCCACCTGGTATTTTGAAAAGGAGTAGAGGTTTATCCCTTGTTTCCTGTTTCGGATTGGGTTTTCCAGTTCCTGCAAAAGTCTTTTCCTCCTCTTTCACATCCCATAGCCCTTTGTCCCTCAGTGTTATCGCCTTACATAAGGTGAAATGATTTAAAAAAAAAAAAAAGTGAAATACAAGGACCCAGATATTTGATTTCTGTGCAGATGTCGGCATTTATCAAGACATCATTTCAGCCTTTTGATATTCGCCTTGTAAATTTTCAGGATTTTATTAACCCTTTGAGCCCTGTGTTCATGAACAATTTTAACCCTTCTGCTTGAGCCCCTGTGTCAAAATTCACAAATAAATGGTATGTAACATTTCTTGGTAGATATAAAAATAGTTACAAGTGTTTACCCACCGTTCAACCGGTAAGTGAGCATTAAGTCATTTTTCTCTACCACTGTTCAAACAGTGGTTGGGCATTACATCATTTTTCTCTACTACCAGTAAAGCAGTCAGGGCTCAAAGGGTTAACAGTGTCATTGAGCGGAGAAATTTATTGTGATATCTATTTTTAAAATCGGTTTCATGCCTTAAGCCAAAAGAGATGAGTTATCTTGATCTGTATCTTTGAACAGAAAGATGAAAATATCAAGTCATGTGGAAAAAATTACATTTAATATTTTATTTTGTTGTGTGAAAATTAAGTTTTTTGGTCCTTCTGTGGCAAACAGATTTTCCTCTCCATTTTTGTAGCAATTGTGATAAAATTGAAGTTATAAATTTTGCTATAATGCCTTTTGTTTTTCCTTTTTTACCTGTTTGATTAATTACGAGCCTCTCAGCTTGATGAAATTCCTTCCTTGTAGAAATGGTCAATTACTTTAAGGTTTGCTCTTGCAATCTGTGCAAAGATTCTGATTACCATAACCCACTATTTCCTTCTGGAAGACAATGATTCTCTGTATCAGTCGATCTCACCGAGAACCTCCACCGATTTCCAAAGCTGTCCTGTTCTTTTTACTGAACTAAAATAGGTGTTTTTTTTATTTTCCAAACATGGTCAGCAGATTGTGACCGTGTTCATAGTTGATGTTCTGACCATGTTTACCAGATATCTTGTTAATATTCTGCTCTATATCATTTTTGATCATGCCCATGGAAATAATAATAATAATAATAATAAAAAAATAAAACATGGCTCAAAAAGAAAAAATAACAGAGTAATAAGAAAATGTATTTGATAATCTGAATATACAGTAATTGTTTTATACTAATGTTCACTCGATAAAAGGCTCAAGAGCCACTCAAGGTAGAGGGTCAATGTGTGCTATTGTATGAGTAAAAGAAAGGCCAAGAAGTGTAGTTCATGGGGCTATTCAGGAATGTTAATGGCAAACCCTAGGCTTGACAAGGTTTAGATTTTAATGACTGGCAAACAGGTGTGGCCAGCATAGAAATGCTTCTAATTATTGACTTCCATTCTTTTATCTCAATTAGATATTTCTCTCTTGAAAGACTACAGTAATAGATCTCGTACATTATTTGGACTGTTATCCTCGCCTTCATTGCCATACGCTCTTCTGTTGTACGCACCGGCCTTCTTCAGGTGATCGGAATTTTGAACCAAACCCTTTCTTTCATCCACCGGGGTAGATTTTTCTAGTTTCACATGCCATACCTCTTCCAGATGTCAGTTATTTCCCTTTAACTCTCCAAGTTTTTTTTGTTCACATCTGCTGCAGCCTGGGCTCTTTGTGTCTAGTCACTGGATCTAACCAACGACTTTATCCATTAGGCCATGTTTCTTTGAGGCTGAAACGTTGTGAATATGGCAATGAAGATGCGGATAACAATCCAAATAATGTAAAGAGACATAGACCGATAACTGATCTCTTTTAACATATATAAAAAGATTAACTTTGCATGTACACGTGTAAAACATTTATGTATGTACCAATATTTGTTTAATAGCATTCATTGACATTATTTAAATGCAGACTGTTGTACTCATCTTTCTTGTTGTTGTTATTACAATGTTTGTTTCAGCTATTTTGCCCCCCCCCATTTTCATAGGGCACAGTCGCTGAAACATTGGGAAAACAACAACAAAGATGAGGACAATAGCCCATATGTAAATAATGATAGCTCTTCATCCCAGAAATTCAGACAGAAGGCATTTATTTATCTCTCTCAATAAATATACTTTTTTTTCCTTTCACCAGTAGCACAACTCAAAATTTCATGCACAATTCAATTCAAAGTGTGATATTATACATTATATGATGGACTCTCCTGTCAGTTTCAACGTATGAGGTTCTGAAAACTGTGTTTATTTAACCCTGTGTGTAAGTCGCAAGTGACATTTCAGTCCTGCTAGTGATTTGCAAAGAAGTCCACAGATTGTGCAAGAGTGTGGATTGTTGGAGTGTATGGCCGGTACAGCAGCATATATTTTAGTCCTTTCCCTAGTTTGACGAAGCTTGCTGATGTTTGATACTGCGTTGTTCTTGATGCCATTGTAGCAAGTAGTTCTCCATTCATTGCGATCAATTGCTGTGTTGTCAAAGGTAGCATGATTTATATTCGCAGCTGAGAGGTTACTTTTCAGTTTGTCCCTGTATCTAAGCAATGGTTGGCCCACGCTTCGATGACCACTGTCAAGTTGACTATACATGAGCATTTTTGGTATTCTGTTGTCTTGTATACGTAGCACATGACCAGCCCAGCGCAATTGTGACTTCATGAGAAAGGAATCAATACCATCAATATTACACATGGTGAAAAGATCAGCATTGGCCATCCTTTGGCTTGGGTTTATTCCACAAATTTCTCGAAGACAGCCCTTGTGAAATATATCCAACTGTTGAATTTGTTTTCTGTACAGTGTCCAGGACTCTGAACCATACAAAAGAGTTGTAAGAACTACAGCCTTGTAGACCTGTATCTTGGTCTCAAGCCTAATGCCCCAGGGTTTCCAGAGTCGGTGACAAAGTTTCCCAAAGGCACTAGAGGCTTTTGCTATTCTATTGACTCCCATCATCCAGTGTTCCATTTATTTATCTCTCTCAATAAATATACTTTTTTTTCCTCACCAGTGGTACAACTCAGAATTTCATGCACAATTCAATTCAAAGTGCGATATTATATATATATATATATATATATATATATATATATATATATATATATATATATACAGAAATATAGTCTTAAAGTGTGCTATATTTATGGGGTAAAGTGCTCAATATCAGAGATAGAGCGTGTGTAAATATAAAAGTGGACATGGAAGTCAGCACTTTGAGGCGACAGTCTGTTTCATGCTAGTGCAATCGTCAGGCGACTAACGATTGCACTAGCATGAAACAGACTGTCGCCTCTAAGTGCTGACTTCCATGTCCACTTTTATATTTATATATATATATATATATATATATATATATATATATATATATATATATATATATATATATATATATATATATCTCAACCCCACCATGGTCAATCTTATCGGTCTGGAGTGGGGATGATCCCAGCATGCAGAACCTTTGGAAAGTGCCTGAAAACCATACCATGGATTGACCCAAGCCTTGTGAGTGAAATTGAGTAGAAGGAACACTTGGGGTCATTGATAGCTATCACAAGTCACCGTGACCGAGGGTTTGAGTGTGCTGGTGTTGTTCAGATTGTAACTAAGGTCTGCTCAGCATAATTGCAGTATAAGCCACAGGTTGGCTCTGTGGGTGTTGAACAAACACAAATGTGCTTGAGCGAGAGTCTGCCATAGGAATTGGCTAGCTGCCCTAATAGATGTGTATCCTTGAATATGAGTGGCCAGCTATTATTATTATTATTATATATATAAAGTACTGATTTTATAATAGTTGGTGATATTATAATGTGTTTATTGATGGAAAAATATTTATCAAGATTCTTTCTAAATATTTTCTATGTAATTCTGTTCTTTTCTTATTAAGGTGGCATTTATTAAATTGAAAAGAGAGATATATATATATATATATATATATATATATATGTGCATGTATGTATGTATATATATATATATATATAGAGAGAGAGAGAGAGAGACAGAGACAATGGGTGTTGATTTTAATGTCCACTTTTATATTTGCATATGGTCTATCTCTGATATTGAGTATGTTAACCATAAATATAGCATATCTTAAAAATATATTTTATCGTTTGTTTTATATATATATATATATATATATATATATGAAGAAATATAGTCTTAAAGTGTGCTATATTTATGGGATAATATGCTCAATATCAGAGATTGAGCGTGTGTCAATATAAAAGTGAACAAAGAAGTCAACACTTAGAGGCAACAATCTGTTTCATGCTAGATGCAATCGTCAGGCAACGGACGATTGCATCTAGCATGAAACAGACTGTCACCTCTAAGTGTTGACTTCAATGTTCACTTTTATATATATATATATATATATATATATATATATATATATATATATACTTGTCATATTCTAGATACAGAAATGGAAACAGAATTAATAAGACAAACATAAAAATGGTATACAGGTAGAATTATGGTCATCAATGTTGAAAATGGAATTGATGAGCCGAGTTCAAATTCTACCCAAGTCTATTAGGTTGCATTAATGCCCTTGGAAGAACCCATCTCTCCTCCCCACCAGATATTGGTTAAATAAATGAGTAAACTGGGCTCACTTTCCTTGGCTGGTAACCAGTCTAGAAGAATGAAAACTGAATTCAAACCTCTGTAAATATTGACTGGACTCTTTAGCTCTGGCAGGGTAGCCAGTTTTGAATTCAAAATCAGCCTCAAGATGGAAGCACTCAATCCAAATGTATAATATGTGTTCAGCACAAAAAATCCGTGCTCGTAGTGCAAATATTTCAAGCATTACTTTGTGTGTATAATTTTTTTTATTGCAGTACAAAAATTATCTGCGTATAATTTGACTTACGATATGAATTATGGTGAATTGTAAAATTAGTTCACTTTCAGTAAATTTTTTTCTCAGGATTCTGGGAGCTGAAATGGCCACCAGTTTCTCATCTTTTGCAATTATTTGGAATATACAGAAAATCATATTTACAAGCAGTATTTTCTTTCTCTCTTCAATTTTTAATGATTTTTTCTTTATATTCACTGAATTTTGTTAGGTAACACAATCCACATGTTAGTTTTCTGGTAAAAAAATTTCTATTTTTGTTTAAAAAGAGAATCTAGACATAGAAAATAAAGAAAAAAGAACCTCGACCGTAGTCCAATCTGACATAGCATATTTCACTGATTCATTCTTCCTCCTGTACAATTCTGAAAATCAAACATTTTTTTTGTCAAAATCTTTGAGTTCCTTAGATGAAGCACTGTTATTCTTTTTCATTTTTTATTCCTATTTCTTTCTTTTTTCATTTTTTTTTTTGCTTTTTACCATAACTTTGTGATCATTAATCTATGACTGATGAATAAACGCCATGAATTGGAATAAAGAATAAACCTCAGTCTGGCACTGTCGCAGTGGGCAGGTTGATCTTGCATTTTTTTTTAGAAACTCAAAACTGTACATGATGCGAAAGCTGGGTTTTAATACGATAAGTATAAAGACTAAAAGTTAAATTCATAAGTTTAACCAATTTTTGAGCTTTTAGTTTTAAAGATTGTCTGAATAAATGTACAGAAATACCTAATTCCTACAGGTTTTTGTTTACAAAGTGACTTCAAAATTTTACTATTTCAAGAAAAAATCCAAATAAAGTTGATATCTTTTGGTATCTGTCTATATTTCTGAGATGAGGTATTATGTACACTATTTACATTATTCAGACTATTGTCCTCATCTTTGTCGCCATATTTATGACAAAGGTTCGGCCTCTCAGTATCTGTCTATATTTCTGAAATGAGGTATTATGTACACTATTTACATTATTCGGACTATTGTCCTCATCTTTGTCTCCATATTTATCACACCATTTCAGCCTTTCAGTATCTGTCTATATATCTGAGATGAGGTATTATGTACACTATTTACATTATTCGGACTATTGTCCTCATCTTTGTCGCCATATTTATTACGTTTTGGCCTTTCAGTATCTGCCTATATTTCTGAGATGAGGTATTATGTACACTATTTACATTATTCAGACTATTTTCTTCATCATTGTCGCCATATTTATCACAACGTTTTGGCCTTTCAATATCTGTCTATATTTCTGATATGAGGTATTATGTACACTACTTACATTATCCATACTATTGTCCTTATTTTTGTCACCATATTTATTACAGTGTTGTTATAAATATGGCGACAAAGATGAGGACAATAGTCCGAATAATGTAAATAGTGGTGATATCTTTGGTATTAGATACATTGAATGGAAAATAAATTAAAACCAGATTTCTAATTATGAATCACCACAAGAGAAATATTCAATTCAAGTGAAAATTGTGTAAAAATGATAAAACATTACGAAAAAGGTTACTCAACGAATAAGATCTTATTCAATTTGATAGGCCATAATTAATAAAAACAAAAAATAGATGAAAGTGTATATAACACCCTTATGTTGCTGGGCACAAATAATAAAACGAAATGTTTTAAATTTGTAATCTTTATTGAAAATCATGCTAAAACTACTACATATGCCTTAATTCTTCAGTACAATTTCCCTTTGAAGTGAATGAATGATTTAGTGATAATGTGTTTGTTCTTTGCTTCTTGCCTGTATACAATTTGTGAAGCTTCAATCATTAGTTTAACTGCAAGAAAGCTACCAGGATAGCATCTCAGTCCCACCATTTCACTGTCAAAATGGTTAAATGTAACTGTCTCTTTTACTCAAACAGCTTCTTCTTTTGCATTTCCCATCTGTGGAACTTCTTTCCCCTTATTTGATCTCTGATGACTATAATCTTCAAATATTCAAATGTAATGTCAATCGACATCTGACTCCCTGAGCTTGTTCCCCGTCCTTCTCTGTATCCTTTCCTCAAACACGCCTCTTTACTCTTGTTCTCAATCCTCTGTAACCCCTTGCGTGCTAGTGGCACTCCTGCCTTACTTGGTGTGAATTTTTTTTTTTTTTTTAAGCTTATCACCCCAAGCAAGGCTGGAGGTCACTAGCACGCAAGGGGTTACAGAAGGTTTGGAGGAAGAGCAGATAGGAGTGGTAAAGGAGAGGATGTGGAGAAAGACAGTGGATCGATCAAGGCAAGGGGGTTACAAAAGATTTGGAGCGAGAGCAGATAGGAATGAAAGGTGAAAGGATGTGGAGAAGGGAAGTGGATAGATCAAGGCAACTGGAGATGTCGATTGACGTTACACTTAAATAGTTGGAGATTGTATTTGTCAGGGAAACAGGAATAGGGAAGGGAGTTCCACAGGCAAGATGTGCGAGACATGAAGCTATTGGAGTAGAAGATACGTCTACATCTAACAGTTTCAATGGTGAAGGGGTGGGTACGGGATGCCAGCCTCGTAGGACGTTTAAATTCATGAGGCCTAGGGACCAGCGAAAGCAGCTCCTTGGAGCAATTACCGTGAAAGTATTTGTAAAAAAGACAGAGCGAGGCAACGTCGCGTCTGTGAGAGAGCGACTGCAGACGAGATGACAGATCAGGGCCAATTACATTACATATCCGTCTCTGGATCTTATCAAGAACCCTGAGGCAAACAGCAGGGGCTCCAGACCATATATGGCAGCAATACTCCATGCAGGGGTGAATGGTTGGTTTATAGATTTGGAGGATCGATTCCGGGGAGAAAAATTTCCTGGCTCGGCACAGGGAGCCCACTTTCCTTGCGGTGGATGATGCAACTGACTCGATGTATTTTCTCAGATCAGTGGACAGCGTGAGACCGAGCAGCCGCAGAGCGGAGCTCTCGAGAAGTTGGTCTTCAGACATTCTAATGGGATGCAGGGATGGATCCTTGTAGTGGTTAATAGTGCTTAAAAATAAAAATAAAAATAAATCTTTTGAGTGTCATCATAAAATGCTATAGAAAGACAATGAAAAATACTTCTCAAAAATTAATAACTCACAGAAGCTGATAAAAATTCAAAGAAATTTTGCTGATTTACATTTTTTTTTTTGTGTAAAACCAACAGAAAGACTCAATTTTAATATTTTTCATATTTTTGTCATTTAAACTGATAGACTTAAATGCAACATTTGGCAGACTCCACTCAATGTCTAGTTATTCATAGAATTTTATAATTACTTGCAGATGCTAATTAACTGCAAGTTTAATTATTAACTATTATTAAAGTATCATCATTGCTATGGCACTATGACTGATGGATATGGCTGCAGACAGGAAACTGGGGAATAACTTCATGATTAGAAATTAACAAACATGAAGTTATCTCCCAGAGATTTTTTGATTACTATATTTAATTAAAATTATTCAGAATCTGGTTAACCGTTAGAACTGGAAATTTCTTTATTCTTCAGGTTAGATCAAAGATTTTATTCTGAAGTACTGTTCTTTCTATTGTTGGTTTTTTGGGGTTTTATGGCATATCAACCACTATGGGTTATTTAATGCCAGATCCAGTATTTACTAAATATATCAAAAACATATAGCTGGCAACATCATATTGTTTCAAAAACGTATAGCTGGCAACATCATTGTTTCAAAAACGTATAGCTGGCAACATCATTGTTTCAAAAACGTATAGCTGACAACATCATTGTTTCAAAAACGTGTAGTTGTCAACATCATTGTTTCAATGTGCTGGAAAAGACCTGGAAGTTCACTATTTTCCCATAGCTGGGACCCCAACAGGTGCTACCACCCCGGGTCAGGGTGGACCTGGGAACACCAGCAATTAAGAGGTGGTTCCACACTTCCTCAAAACCTCCTGATCAGAGGCCTTGCTGTTGGATGCAGTTTAACGTTATACCCAGGACGTGTTCTTTCTATGTTATTATAACAAACAAACAATACAGAAAGGGGATTGCTATAATAGTAATATTTTTGAGTTTTAGTATGTATAAAATCCAATTGACAGTAGAAAACTAATTAGTCTTTAAATTGGAATATCAGATTATCACTATTCATACTTTTTATTGCTTCATCTTTTTAACAATTTGTAAATTTTTTAATTCTTAATTTAACAATTTTTAAGCAGTTCATTCTCTATACTTCAGATTACTTACATCATCCTTTGCCATGTGAAGTAGTAGATATTTTGGTCAGTGAGCTCAGTCATATTGTCATGGTATACTCTTTTGCTGACTCATTGAATTTCGTTATATCAGTTTTGTTGCTTTTAACTTTCACTATCTGCTTCTGACTCCACGCTTATAAAATTATTTTAGATAGTTTCATTTTTGTTTTTAATCCGATCATTTTTTAGTTTTGATGTTTTTTCCATATTGATTGCACACTAAATGATCAGGGAATTGGCAAACTGAAATATTGGCTGGGAGAAGAAAATTGTTATGTCAAGAAGAGTTTAAAAAAATGTTTAGTCGACTTTCAATTTAATATCGGCTTGAATTTACATTCATTTAATGAATTTAGTTAATGTAATCTTCTTTTTTTTTCCTTTTTCGATTAACATATTTTTAAGAATCAAGGTACACCACTGACTTTTCCAAAACTGTGCCAGATTCATCCATTTTATTAGACCAGCAGAAATCATGTAATAATGATTCAGTAGCACACTTCTGAGAATTATGTATTCTTTATATCTCTACAGCATCATCAATTACTTTATTAAACTATTATTAAATGTAATACCACCTATGGTTGTCTGGTGAATTAATCTGGCAATCATATGAAATTCAAATGCTTATTCAGAAGTTTGTCTGAATTAAAAGAGAAGCACTGGACCATCATTTTTTTTTTTTTTAATCATTTCACTCCAAGCAAGGCAATAAAGCCACTAGGACAGAAGGAGTTACTGAGTGTTAGAGAATATGAGAACTACTGCTATTAAAAAGAGAGCACAATAAAAGAACAAGAATAAAGAAGACGGAAGATAATGATTGAAATTGCATTTGAACTTTTTAAGATCAAAGACAATAAAGCCACTAAGACGCAGGGGGGGGTTGCTGAGTGTTAGAGAATATCAGGAAAACACTATTTAGGAGATGGGACGATAAAAGAACAAGAATTAAGAAGACGGAAGATAATGATTGAAATTGCATTTGAACTTTTTAAGATCAAGACAATAAAGCCACTAAGACGCAAGGGGGGGTTGCTGAGTGTTAGAGAATATCAGGAAAACACTATTTAGGAGATGGGACGATAAAAGAACAAGAATTAAGAAGACTGAAGATAATGATTGAAATTGCATTTGAACTTTTTAAGATCAAGACAATAAAGCCACTAAGACGCAAGGGGGGTTGCTGAGTGTTAGAGAATATCAGAAAAACACTATTTAGGAGATGGGATGATAAAAGAACAAGAATAAAGAAGGCAGAAGATAAGGATTGACATTGCATTTAAATTTTTTTTTAAATCAAAGGCAATAAAGCCACTAGGATGCAAGGAGTTACTGAGTGTTAGAGAATATAAGGAAAACTATTAAGAAGAGCGGACAATAAAAGCAGAAAAATTAAGATGACTGGAGATAATGATTGATATTACATTTAAATTTTTGATGATCAAAATTAACTGGGATGCAAGAAGCTAGAAGAGATTTCCACAAGTGAGAAGTGTGAGAAACTGTTAGCATAGAACTTATAGTTACATCTAGCCATTTCAACTGTAAAATGATGAGACCTTGCTGCCAATCTAGTACTGTGCTTAAATTCATAAAGTCTAAATACAATAGCAGAACATTCATCAGAACAATTGCCATGAAAGTATTTAAAGAAAAAGTATAGGGAAGCTACATTACGATGGTGGGAAAGGGACTGAAGTTGAGATGTCAGATCAGTACTAATAACATTGCAGTTTCTTCTTTGGATCTTATCAAGTATCTCTAAATATATAGCAGGACCACCAGACCATATGTGGCAGCAATATTCAAAGCAAGAACAAATGGTAGATTTATAAATATGTAAGATAGATTCTGATAAGAAAACTTGTCTAGCACAACATAGTGAACCAACTTTCTTAGCTGCAGACTTAACTGATTCAATAAACTCTTTCCACTTCATGCCAGCCAAAAATGTTAGTCCGAGAAGAAGGCACAATGAGTCACTCTCCTAGAGGTTAGCATCAGCCATGCTGATGGAAGGTAAAAAGAGTTCTCACAGATAATTAAAAGAGAGCAGTTTTGTTTTGGGGCATTAAAATGAACAAGTCACTCCTTGCCCCATTTAACAACAGATTGAAGGTAATTTTTAATCTGATCAAATTGATCAGTTGCTGGAAAGTCATTGACGTAGGCTGAGTCACATTTGTTTGCTGTCAGTGGGGATTATGTGATAGCAAGTCTCAGACTTTCTTCCCCATATTTTATCTACTTCTAGTAATGCTATCATCTGATTGGTTTCAATTCTTTCTTAGAATTTTATTTCTTCCAAATTTTATTTCAACATTCTCTATGAGTACTCCAGTAATTATTGGCATAACTGTCACTTCAATATTATATACTGTTTTTTTTTTCTCCTCGGTTCTCTGGTAAAGTCCACATAATTTTCCAGTTTTCCAATCTCTGCTCTTAAGAAATGACAGTATCGCTGATCTGACAGATTTTGTCTTCTTTGTTTTCCATGACTCACTTTGTCTTTTGCTGAACTGGTCTATTTGAATTTTTAACTCGGTGAATGTTTCTCTTTTTGCTTGTATAATCTTTGGCTGGGATTTCTTGTTCACTTGCAAAGGTAACAATTTCCATTGTGTGTTTTTAAAAATTTACTTGTCATATGGAAACAATTATAAATATCTCCTTTGGTAGTTCTTATATTTAATGATGGCACCTATTTAAATAAAAACAAAGAAATGAGTTCAATAAAAATACAGTAGAATCCATAACAACCAGATTAAGAAGGTCTTCCAGATATGAGGAATTGGTCACAAAGTCCGGATATGAGGAATTGGTCACAAAGTCCGGATAAGAGGAATTGGTCACAAAGTCCGGATCTGAGGAATTGGTCACAAAGTCCGGATCTGAGGAATTGGTCACAAAGTCCGGATCTGAGGAATTGGTCACAAAGTCCGGATCTGAGGAATTGGTCACAAAGTCCGGATCTGAGGAATTGGTCACAAAGTCCGGATCTGAGGAATTGGTCACAAAGTCCGGATAAGAGGAATTGGTCACAAAGTCCGGATAAGAGGAATTGGTCACAAAGTCCGGATCTGAGTGGGTTATATTTAGATTAAAATAAAAGAACTGAAGTCCGGTTTAACATTTATTTTCAATGTTTTATAGTAAAGAAAATAAGCTTATGGTGAGTGAAATATAATGGAATTGATTTTAAGGAAAAAGAAATAAATTATGTTAATGAAAATTCATTAAATAATTAATTAAATGCTATGTATGCAAAACAAATAATGATTTTTTTAATTGCTGTTGCATGATGATTCTTTCTCTTTTAATGTCATTATCAACTTTTTGCTCATTTCATTTTGCTTTTGTTCATAAAATTTTTTAAACAAAAGACACTTTTTAACTGTGTGCATTATTGCAATCATCATAGCTAAATGCTGGCTTTCTTTCCATAAAACTGACAACCTTTTCAATAGCTTTTTCAATTTCAGTCCAGGTTCCATCACCATCATGTTTTCTATTTCCTTGTTCATTGTGACAGTGTGAACGTTGGAGAATAGTTTCTTTGGAAGATTTTATATAAAAAAAATGTTGACTTTCCTATGTTGAACTCAGCCATTAGATTACAATGAGCTTTCATCAGCGTCTAGTCTGTTTAAAATTTCCACTTTTTGCAATAACTCCAAAGTTGTTCTTTTCCTTTTATTCCCATCATCTTTTGCACCAATACAAGCCATTAGGGTGAAATAAGCATAAGCAATTATCCAAAGTAAATTTCCTGAAAAACAGAAATTTCAAATCAGTTACATATCACCCAAATAGTTCAAATATACACATCAAAATCATGTCCGGATATGAGAGATTCCAGATATGAGGGATTCTACTGTACTTTAATTCAATGCTTGTAAATTTTAATTTTGAGAAATATTTAATTTATTTAAATTTCAGCCTTTCTTTCATTTTATTTTTCCATTTCAAAATCCCATCCTGATGACACTGAATTCAAGATGGTTTCCAATTTTTTAATTGTTGCTTCACTTTTGTAGTTGTAATCCTGTAACACAACATTTTGAATATGGTTCGTCATTTTAGATTTTGTCTAATGTGTTCTTAAGTTTCTACGAATCAGGAATGACAACCAACACTAATGAACAACAAACGCTAATATACAAATTAACAAGATTTAATTAATAACGAGGCAGTACATGATAACATTAATGCAAGAGAATTTGTAAAAAAGATATGTGCTATTCTTTTCTGTGCAATGATATATGCGTTACATTTTGAGATTAAATGTTGAAACAATCATTTAGCTTCAGTCTTTTGTCTGAAATAGGCTTTTCTGTTTGTCCTTTTCTCTCTTGTTCTCTTGTTTTATATTTCTCTTTGTTCTTTCTACATTCAGTTCAGTTTGTTCACTCAAGCAGCGGCATCTTTTGATCTGTTCTCCTCCTTTCACTGTTATGAGTTTTGATTCCATAAGCTGGTCATTTACTCCCTTCTTGTTATATTTATCCAATTGAATGTGTCACACATCTGTATTAGGTGAGTGTCGTACTTACCAATTTGCCTATGCATTTGATGTAAGCGTAGTGTGTTCAGTTGAACTGGAATTCATCTTCTTCATGAAATCACATGAATTCATACCTGGCATCTCAGCTTCAATCACTTTCCCACCACCATAAAGTTGCTTCCCTCTGCCTTTTCTATAAATACTTTCATGGTAATTGTTCTAATGAACTTTCCTCTATGGTACCTAGACTTTATGAATTTAAGTGCAGTACTAGATTGGCAGTTAGGTCTTATCATTTTGCAAGTTAAATTGCTCAATGTAACCACAAGTTCCATGCTAAAAATTTCTTCTATCGCCAGGTATTACTTCATGTGATTTCCTTTGCTTGATGGCAACAAGTAAAAAGAGTTGTTGTTCACACAAGACTCAGTTCCCAATTTATTTTATACTGGAAGTTTGTGTGAGTTGAGGATAGCATTTTATATCTTCATTTTGGTGAATCCTGTTTTCTTTGCCCCAACTGGCATTCTTCTAATATTTCCTTCGTGCTTGGTCACTTGATTCTGCAAGTGTGTGAGAATCTATTTTTAGCTTCCATTTGGATCTGTTGCTGGAGTCAACCTGTCTGACCTAATTGTTTTTGTAGTCAGGGACTACTATTACACACTGAAAGAGAGAGGGGAAGTTAATATATTATATTATTAGAGAGGTTGAAAGAGAGATGGTTCATTAAGTTTAAAATGTGTGTGGTTTATGGGTTTCGGTTGCGTAGGGATATAACATATTGATACTTTTCTTCTTCAGGCCATGGCTCTACACAATTTCTTGTCCTTTGACCACTCTAAATGAATTTTGTCTTTTCTCCTAAACTCTGTTCTGCCATCCATTTACTCAAGTTCACTAGGAAGGTAATGCATTGTTTTCCTCTGTCCTTCTTCAATATATCCTGTGAGTATCGAATTTTCCAAGCCCTCTTTCCTCATTATGTTTTCTAGAAATTTCAACTATGTCTTCTTGATTCAAAGTATGTTTCTTTTTTGTTTGTATTTTCTCAAAGCTTTGCCATTGCTCACATATTTGTTCTATGCTATTCTCAGCATCCTTCTGTAGAGCCACATTTCTGTTGTTTCAAGCTGCTTCTTCATCTGTGAGAAGATTGTCCAGCATTCACTGCTATCTAGGAGGAATAATATTACATAGCAGTCCAGTACTCTACTCTTTGTTTCTAATGAGATTTTCCTGTTTGTGTGCTTCCAAATTATAAATGCTGGACACTTAAGTACGAGCTTTCTTTAATCTGGTCAACTAACAAGCTGACATGAAAATTTTAATATTTTCAATTTACTTTTTGTCACAGGTGTTGTTCCCACTGTTGGAACATGTCCAGAAACTGTCCAGTAAAGCCTCCACAAGCAAAGATGAATCCTCTGGGGGTAACATCCTTATCCACCATTCAAGGGACACAGCAGAGAAGCAGTGGGCTGAGACCAGAGTCCTCACACTGGCTGGAGTGGCTCGTACATTTAATTCCAAAAGAATGATCCTGCAGACAATTGGTAAGTTCTTACTTTATTTCACGTTTAATGACTATTTTTATTTTGACGAACACTTAATTAACTTCCCTAAGGGATTAAAAACTAAATCCTGCCATTTGATGCATACTGTAGTAACTGAAAATAATCAGTGTTAGAATGTCTATCTTTTTTTTATTGCTCTGTCCATAACAACAGACTTGCCCAATGGCTAATGCTTTGTGATCTGATCTCACTGCTGAATAATGTAAAAATACATTATGTTAACATAACAATGGAATTTAAGACAGGTAATAACAAGTTTATTTAATAAAAAACTAATTTACATTATTTGGACTATTGTCCTCATCTTTGTTGCCATATTTATTACGTTTCGGCCGTTGTATGCTCCAGCCTTCTTCAGGTAGTTGGAATGTCGAACTGAACCCTTTATTTCGCTCACTGGGGTAGACTGTTCTAGTTCCACGAGCCATGTTTAATGGATGTCAGTTATCAGTTATCTCTTGTTAATTCCCCTCTCCAAATTCTCCACTGCCTTAACCGGGTATTGAACTCACACTTTTTGGGTCCTCTCACTGGATCTAACTAACACTTTTACCCACTGTGCTATGTGTCTGGCTGAAACATTGTAATAAATATGGTGACAAGGATGAGGACAATAGTCTGAATAATGTAAATAGTGTACATAATACCTCATCTCAGAAATATAGACAGATACTGAAGGGCCAAAACGTAACGAATATGGCGAAAAAGATGAGGACAATAGTCCGAATAATTTAAATAATGTACATAATACCTCATCTCAGAAATATGGACAGATACTGAAAGGCCGAAACGTTGTAATAAATATGGCAACAAAGATGAGGACAATAGTCCGAATAATGTAAATAGTGTACATAATACCTCATCTCAGAAATATAGACAGATACTGAAAAAACTAATTGTTAATAGTGTTCAAAAGGTAAAAATCTAACTTATTTTCTGTATACAATCATGACATTTAAAAGAAAAATGAAGTGGAATAAATGTTTAAGTATGGCAAAATATCAACTCTTATTATATAAAGTGTCTGCATATAGATCTCTTATGTGTATGTGTAAATCATTGTAGCAGTAGGAAAACTGACCTTGTTTGAAAGAGACATAAAAAGATGAATGATTTGGTAGTTGCGCACTCTCACTTTCATACCTCCCTCTCAACCAAACAAGCTGACCGTGGGGGTAATCTTCCTCCTCCACGAAGAAATATTTACCCAACTGTAAAAATAAAATGTGTGTATCAGTATGTGTTCAAATCATAGTGGCAGTAGGAAAACTGACCTTGTTTGAAAGAGACATGTAGCATTAGCCACATTTAATCTTTTTTTAATTGTTTCTCCCCAAGCAAGGCAATAATGCCACTATGATGCAAGGGGTCACTGGCAGTGAATGAAAATGAGAAGATAGTAAGGAGAAAGGACAATAAAAGAACAGGTTTCAGGAAGACATAAGATTGTAGGTGACATTGTGTTTAACTTTTTGAAAACCATAGTTTGCAGGGAAGCAAGAAACTGGAAGAGATTTCCACAAGTGAGAACTGTGAGAAAAGAATCTATTAGAATAAAACTTATGGTTACATCTAGCTATTTCAAGAGTAAAATAATGAGACCTAATTGCCAATCTAGTAATACACATAAATTCATGCAGTCGAGGCACCAAGGAGGAGAACTCATTAGAACAAATGCCATGAAAATACTTATAGAAAAGACACAGGGAAGCCACGTCATGATGGTGGAAAGGTGGCTGAAGTTGAGATGCTAGGTTAGGATCGATAACATTGCAGATTATTCTTTGGAATTTGTTGAGAATCTCAAAAGTTGAACACATGATCAGCTTTTGGTAAATATCCCCCTAAAATTTGAGTACGATGTTCATTTTCATACAAATTTATCAATAGTGAAAGCTATATACTCAAAAGTTTTTTAATATATGAGATCTGTCTTGAAAGAATCATGATAAAAGAAATGACTAGTCAAGTGTAACCCTCTTTCCGACCTCACATGATACATGCTTGGGCGATTGTATGTCTTTTGATTCAGGACTGACTCGTCAGAAGATTTTCTCACAGTAGGTTGCCATTTCTTTCTGGGGTAGCCTGGTTGCCAACCAAGGCTACAGGACACAGTCTGTCCTTCTATTCAGCCTATAGCTGGGGGAGAGAATTTTGTGCCTAACTGAATGTAACAAACTTAATTGGAATTCGAACTTGGCTTTCAAATTTCTCACATATTCATCCTATTTTCCTTTCTACTATTTTAAAGCACTTTGCAAAAATCCTCTTTTGGGATTGCCTTTGATGTGTGAATGTCTGACAAACCTTGATGAGATGCATTGTAAAAAAAGAATTTGCACAAGAATGCATTAGTCCCATGACTGCGTCTAGTTGTAGGGTGGCTGCTCATTTGAGTACCTGACCAGTTCCCTTCACATATCTGGGTTCATTCATGCATCACATGTCTTGGGCAAGTAGACCTGGCAGAGTCCATCCCTTTCCAGTTGATACTACTGCTGATGTCTTCCAACTTGAGAGCTTGCATTGATGCCATTGATTCAATCAAGGTAGCCTTCTGTACTGGCCATTGGCTTCAGTTTTCGAAGCCGTCCACTTCATGATGCTGTGACAGCACTGCACTTACTCTATAGATAGCTACAGAGTCCAATCTCCCCCATTGTGATAGAAGGCTATCGACCCTACAAGAATGTTTGTCTGACCTTTGACAAAGCTTGTTTTTGATCCTGTTAGATATCTAGCAACCATCCCCATCAGCAAAGCCTGGTGGGGGAACTGGTTTAGTCACTGATGACCAAACAATATGATAATGAGTTACATGCTGCCAGTAGTATTTATAGAGTTACTGGACATAATTCACCAAATATCACATTTTGTTTTGTTTTATCTATTCTTAATTGGGATGTGAAATTTGCGATATAATGCAATATTTCCTTGTATTTTCAATAGTTTCCATGCAGTTAATAATTTTATCTTTTCTTTCAAAATCTGGAAACAGATTTAAACAAATGTGCTGTGTAACATGATTTTTGTCCTTGGGTAGCAAATGTTATTTCCTATTTTCTTATACCGAGAAAATATGAAAGCATGGTTAATATTTCCATCAAACTTTGTTTTGTGAATGGGATAATGATATTTCTGCCATGTTCCTATTTCTATTGGGAAAACTAGCAAACGTGAACATCCTTGTTCACACAAAGTAGGAAAAAAAATGACATTTATTTATTCTAGGATTACACGAGAGACTATAAAAAAAATTTATAGTATTTTTTTTGCAATTTATACTTTTACTGAAAATTACTTTCATTAATCAGCCTCCCCCCCCCCCAATAATGTCTCATCTGGTCCTTGGTAGTCAGAATATTCGAGAAATTCTTGAATCTTTAAGAAACTTCTTGAAAATTCTAGAAAATTCTCCTTCAGCAACTCAGGGCTGAATCTGTCTGGAAAGTAATGGAGAAATAGGGTTAGTTTCAAGACATCAATGTCCAGGTCGAAAAATCAAACTTTGAAGGAACTAAAGTTCACTTTCTTTGTTTTCTAGACTGAAGCAATTAAGAAATAACACTTACTGACCAAAGATATAAAAAAAGTCCAAATTTTGTTACACAGTTTGATTGATTTGATATCTCTGCCAGATGAACTCACATACTCAGTTGAGAAGCTGATTTATCTCAATGTCCAGACTTGACAAAGCATTTAAACAGCCTTGTAGGTGATGAATTTTGCTGCACTTAAAGCCCTTTCCTTCAAATGAAACCTTGTTAGCCTCTTGTTAGTCTATTTCTATTTCCATGGAAAATGTTCAAACAAGATACATTCCTTAGTCCCACCAGTCCAGACTTTCACTGCTAAGACTCACCATGCCTTCATACACAGTGTCAAATCTGCCTCATTCCCTTTATATTCCATTAGTAAAGAGGAAGTTCCATTTGGATAGCTTCTTCTTATCGAAACTATTTTGTGGCACAGTCAACTGAGAGGATGCTTCCCTGGTTCCTACTACCACCCTCAGTAAGTCTCTGGGAAACTGTTATCTATCCTACTTATCCTTATATGCACCTCTTATTTTCCCCTTGTATACTATTACAACAACTTCATTCAGTGAAACTCTACCTTGAGTAGCTCTTGGGCCTTGTATTGGGTGAACAATCGTACTAAAAAACATTTCCTTACTTTCCAATAATTTTCAGTCAGTTATCTGAACATTCTATCAGAGAGTGTATCTGCCTCCCTCCAGCCATACCAAATATGGTTTTCTTGGGTTAATGAGTTTTAGGGTGCTCTACACACATTTATTGTTTGGAATCACCTGGGCAATTAATGTACCTGTCACTGTAAAAATTGACCAGTCTGGTGGCTATTTTAATTAACAATTTCTTTGTCAGGTGTTCTCCAATTTAGAAGTTTAGTATTTCTCATAGTTAACATTCTGAAGAAGGCTGAGACATATGGCACCTGAAACATTTGGTCTGACAACAGAAAAATACAAAGAATAGATTTGTATGTCCAAATATTAGATGTGTGTGTGTGTGTGTGTGTGTGTGTGTGTGTGTGTGTGTGTGTGTGTGTGTGTGTGTGTGTATGTATATATATATATATATATATATATATATATTATTGTAGTTTTCTCTTTTATGGACTCAGTATTTTTACCTCTGGGCTTGGTAAACATTTTGGAACAGTCATAACAAAGACATTTTGCCCCATGGCATTTCCAGCATATGAGAAATATCTTGTTTGCAATAAAATGTTGCAAAAATATACAAATAATATACTTGACTTCACACATATCATCTGCACTCTCTCTCTCTATGTATACATACATACATACATATATATATATATATATATATATATATATATATATATATATATATATATATATATATATCCTCTCAAGGGATAACTGAAGCTATAATATTCAGTAAATTGAGAAATGTTCAAGTGACTTACCTGGTTAGCCAACTCAAGATTTTCAGGCAGAAATGCTCATCAGGGTCAGATATTTGACAAATAATATAAGTGAAAACTTAAAATAAGCTAAAAGTTTAAAATATCAGATAAACTGACGACTCAATGCCAAAGTCAGCAGAGCTTAAATCTGATATATAGAGTGGCCATGGTTAAATGACAGATTTACCCAACAAACAGAAATGACAAGAAAATGAAAAGAACAGAGCAAAAAATAATATAAAGCAAGCAAAGAAGACAAATTATCATTAATAAGTCAAAAAGTTTACAAACTAAGAATTGGTGTTGAAACACAAGAGCAAGTTCAGACAAGCAAATACTGACTTCAGGACGAGACAGACTGGGACTGAGTCAGATGAAACCGAGAAGTGGTCTATTTTATTGTCTAGGAAGAAATCCCAGCATGCATTTGTGTGCTTCTGCCTATGAAATGGGGGAGAGGCAAGTGTTTTGCAGTCATTCCCCCATGGGGATTGGAACCAACATAATATATTATAATAATATGAATACAAGAAAGATTTTCATTTTTATAAATTCATTTTAAACATTAGGTATCACTTTTTTGTGGAAATCCCTAAGCTGAAGCTTAAAATAAAGAGTTTAAAATATAAAATAAACTGACAACTCAATGTCAAAGTTGGCAGAGCTTGAATCTAATATATTATAATAATATTTCTGGTATTCTGAACACTTGCCTGTCTCCTTTTGGGAACTGGCTTTTTCCTAGTAATCTCCCTTTTTGACTTACCTCCCTTTTGTTCTAGAAAATGTAACCATCTTGTCGGTTCATTAATGCTTTCTAAAGGTCTCACATCTTCTTGTTATTACTTCAATCTTTTGGTTAGGCAGATGTCTGGCATCTGGGCAAGGTGTCTGGGCCATCAGAGTCAGTGGTGAGTCATGAGAATTTCTAGGCATTGCATTTTTGCGTAGAGGAGAACTTCATTGTTCATTATCCGGTCCTGCCATTTTCCGCAGTATTTGACAAAGTACTATCTGTTAATATTATTATTATATATATATTTATACATATGCAGAGAATTTAATGTTGTAATAGTTAAAGATTAAAACGCAAGGTAGACTCGCCTTTACAGCTTTGAGTGGCAGCTAATCTGAGAGAAAGGAAATTCTGAAGCCTAAACCATGAAGAAGGCAAGGAGACACCATTCTGCCATCTTCCCAAAGAAGTCATTTCTGTTGAGTGATAAGAAAAGGAATCTGTGGAGACATGATCACGAACGTCTCGAAAGGAGAAGGCATTAAAAATGGAGAAGTAGAAATACACTCAAAGTTGCGTCACCCAAGGTGAAAATTATTTTCTTTCATTTTATTTATTTTTATTTTTGGTTACTCCCTTCAGAAGATTATCTCACATTGATCGAATGACTTTTGCAGTTTCACTTGCCAACTCTCTTTTTCTTAACCTTTCCTTTAGTAATGTAGTCATATGCAGAAGCACTGGGGGGGGGATACAAATGCCTCATTGAAACTATATTATGGTAAAAGTAATATTAGCCATTTTCCTACAAAGAAAAATTTGGCATTCATTGGTCGAGCATCCAGTATTGCTTTTGGCTTGGTTTGTTTTGTTTTATGGCATATCAACACCTCAATAGGTTATTTAATGCTGACAAAATTTTTATTGCTGGTAATATTTTTTTTTCAAAAATGTATGGCTGGTAATAATTTTTCTTGAAAGATTTATTGCTGGTAACAACTTTTTACAAATATTTCTGGTATTAAAACCTATTTTTACACTTTCATAGTGTTTTGACCCCAGATTGGGGGTTAACTATTTGCCCATAGCTGGGATCCTAACTGGTGTTACAACCCTGGGTCAGGGTGAACCTGAGAACACCAGCAATTAAGAGGTGGTTCCACGCTCCTCAAAACCTTCTGATCAGAGGCCTTGCTGTTGGACGTAGTTTATCGTCTTACCCAGGACACAGATGGAGTTTATCGTCATTCCCAGGACAGTACTGCTTTCGATTAAGATTTATAACATCTTTCTGTTAAAACAATTTTTCAGAAAAATACATTTTTCAAGTTCAATAGCTGTTATTGTCCCATCCAGTATTGACAGGCTTCCTTTCTAACCATTTATTTGTGCAGAATATCAACATTATTGTGTTGTTATTTTCCCTTTAAGTTATATGTGCTATCCATTTTAGTTGTTGCTGTTGTTGGAATCCTCAAGTGATGTGGTTTCTGTTATTTGGAACAGTTCTTTTTGATTTTGTAGTGCCAGTTCACAAAGTTCAAAAAAGGATATTTTTTGCTTAGACCCTCAAACTTAACTCACTCAAAGCAATTTTTAACCATTGATCTTAGAAAGCAGTTGTAAAAACCTGATATTTTTGAATGCATGGTATTTATATGAAAGTCTTGATCTTATGAGGCTCTTTAAGAACAAGACTAGAGTTTCCAGCTTGATGTTTTGTAGCAATTTGTGGTGTTGTGTGAAACTACCTTTGGTTCAATTTTCTTTTCTCCTACACTATATTTGGTATAACTGATCCATATACTGACGTATTTAAAGTATTTAGTATTTACTATACATTGTTTAGGTCTTAATTTTATTGTCATAAGTGTTCTTTCTTATTTTCATATGATAGATAAAAACGAAATAAAACCCAAACATTTTTATTTTGAAAAATCGTTTTAAGAGACAAATATTCAAAAATGAAAATATATAATTCAAGAATTAAAAAATAGATTTCATTTCATTTTCAATATGATCTTTTAAACAATTTATAATCATTTTGGGTTCCCTTCACCTGTGTTTTCACATTCCTCGCCGTGACCAAGAAGCATAATGTGATCTTTGCATATGTTTCTACCACAATTATTACAGCCTTTTCTGTCAGGTGCTTGTAATTCACACAATTATTATGACTAAAACTAGAACATGCCACAGTATTTTTTTAATCCTTTCACTCCAAGCAAGGCAATAAAACCCCTAGGATGTAAAAGGTCACTGAGTGTTAAAGAATATGAGAAAAACAAACAAATCACTATTAATGAGCAAGTACAATAAAAGAATAAGAATTCAGAAGACAAACAAGAATGATTGACTTTGCATCTGGGAAGCAAGAAGCTGGATGAGAGTTGCATAAGGCAGAAGTGCGATAGAAGAAAATTTTAGCAATGTGGTTACATTGGTCAATTTCAACTGCAAAATGATGAGACCTAACTGCCAATCTAGTACTACACTTAAATTCATAAAGTCTAGGTCCCATAGAGGAAAGTTCATTAGAACAATTACCATGAAAGTATTTATAGAAAAGGCAGAGGGAAGCAACTTTTTAGTGGTGGGAAAAGGACTGAAGCTGAGACGCCAGGTATTAATGGAATGTTTAAAATATTAAACTTATATTAAAACTATAGTAATTTAGAGGGATAAGTTTATTAGTTAATAACAACAAAAGGTTGGTCCTCCATTTTAAGTCCACTTTTTTCTTTTTATCTGCCATGTCCTTTCAGGACGTAGGCGATCATGGCTCTCCACGTCTCCCTATCCCTTGTTACTTCCCCCAGGCCATGTTCCGTCATCCACTTTCTTAAGCCCGCCAAGTATGTCATGCATTGCTTTCCCTTGTCTCTCTTTCCCTCTATTTGACCTGTGAGTATCAAATTCTCCAAGCCTTCCTTTCTCATTATGTGTCCCAGAAATTTCAACTACATCTTCTACTAGTTTTTTATATTAATCCTAGTCATGAGTAAACCCAGAAACCTCTTTTTCGTTACTGGACTGTGGTATTCAGAAAGTGACTTGACTAATCTTAAAAATCTGACTTGCCTCTTGAATATTAATGAAAAACATTTTGTGTGATGCCAAATGCCCCACAGTGCTACTGAAAGCTTGAAAACAAAAACACTAAGGTGAAAATTTAAACAAAGAATAAATTATATTTCAAAACATCAATCTAATAATACAGTGTAACCCGGGTATAAGAGAGTTGTCGGGACCGGAGAAGAAGTATCTTATATCCGGGTTTCTCTTATATCCGGGTTTCTCTTATATCCGGGTTTGGTCTGTTTTGTTTAGGTAAGTATGGCTCTAATTTGGGGCCAGAGAAAATCTCTTATATCCGGGTCTCTTATAACCGGGTTACACTGTAGCAACTTTTTATATATTTGATATTTTAAAGAACTTTTCAGATTAATAAATTTTTCAAAATTTTCTGTTTTATTTTATTATTACTTTTTATCACAGAAATCCGAAATTCCTTATTATTATTACTACAGATCTTATTCCAACTTATTATTGTTGCTTTTTATCACAGAACTCTGGAGCTATACGTTCTTCATTACTTTATTCACCAACATCACCTTTATGGTTATAGGCATTGCTTACTTGAATGTTGCTGTTACCTAGTGGCCATGTGTTCAATCCTTGTATCAGTTAAAGAAATCCATATGCACTAATTCAGCATGAATAAACATCACAAGGACCAAAATAAAACATTGCGTAGAAGATACCCGTTATCAATTGAAAAATAATAAACACCTGAAGATATCCAGAGCCTACATGGTTGAAATGTCATATAGAATAGCCTCTATAACGATCAAAGATGAGAACAGTAGTTAAAATAAATTGAAACAAAATTGCTATTATTTACATTATTCGGACTGTTATCCTCATCTTCACTGTCATATACACAACGTTTCAGCTGTTGTACACTCTGGCCTTCTTCATGTGATTGGAATTTCGAACCAAACCCTTTATTTCATCCACCAGGGTAGATTGTTTTAGTTTCACGTGTCATGCCTCTTCCAGATATCTCTCATTGCTTCCAGTCAACTGAAGAAGGCTGGAGTGTACAACAGCTGAAACATTATGAATATGGCAGTGAAAATGAGGATAATAGTCCAAATAATGTTAATATCTCATCTCAAAGATAGAGACAAAATTGTTATTTTATTCCTATTTGTACACATTCTTCTTATGATTGTTTTTATCACTAAACTATTTATTATTACTATTATTTTTACTAGTTTTACTCCAGTTTATTAGTATTGCTTTTTATCCCAACAATTTGGATTGTAATGGCGGCCTTACCATTAACAAGAAAAAAACCGCAAGTATCAAAACAACTAATGGAGATAAGACATGATTGAGATAATTATGAGATTCTTTATTCTCTATGATTTACAAAGTTCAATTGTTTGCTCGTTCTGGGGTATCGGATATTGGTTATTGGAGACTGAGAGTTTGCTTATGGTATAACACAAGGTAGTAGTTGTGATAGACACATAGAGAAAATCAATGCACATATGTAGTTGAGTGAGATAAACTTGTGGGAGATTATTGTATTGTAGTGGTTGAGAGTTAGTCTCTTCTGCTGATGGCAACACTGGTGATAGAACCATCTTGGTATCTCTGCCGATGGCCTGGTTAAGCTTGCCTGATGTGGGATCTGTTGTTAATACCAGCCA
This sequence comes from Acanthosepion esculentum, assembly GCA_964036315.1. Classification (NCBI taxonomy): domain Eukaryota; kingdom Metazoa; phylum Mollusca; class Cephalopoda; order Sepiida; family Sepiidae; genus Acanthosepion; species Acanthosepion esculentum. The sequence continues at coordinate 74,878,376 of OZ038512.1, forward strand.
GGTAAGATCTGCCTTGATGGGTGAAATCAGTGTTGGCTTTATAGCAAGTCAGTGGCAGAAAAATGGCAGCTATGAAAAACACGTGGGCTTTTTTTGATTTGTCCAAATACATGTTTTATGGCTCTGGTATTTTTGGACAGTATTCTGGAAGTGGGTGGACATTGCTGGAGAAAATCAAGGTCTCTTTTTATCATATGAGCCATGGTTGCTAAAGTGAGCACTTTCGTTTGTATTAAAAAATTGGAGTTCTGACAGGATCAATAAATCTTTTAATTGCTTAAACAAATGAAATTATGCAGATTAGAATTTGATTCTGCTTATACTGATGGCTGCTAACCATGGCTAAAAAACTCAGTCTTGTGCATGTTTCAGAACCATTTACTAATATAGAAGGTATGCCCCAGGACTCTTCACTCATGCCAAGTGCATGTCCCCGAACCCTCTACTTGTATCAATTTCATATCTCAGTACCCTGCACTCATGCCAAGTGCATGTCCCCAAACCTTCTACTTGTATCAATTTCATATCTCAGTACCCTGCACTCATGCCAAGTGCATGTCCTCGAACCCTCTACTTGTATCAATTTCATATCTCAGTACCCTGCACTCATGCCAAGTGCATGTCCTCGAACCCTCTACTTGTATCAAGTTCATATCTCAGTACCCTGCACTCATGCCAAGTGCATGTCCTCGAACTCTCTACTTGTATCAAGTTCATATCTCAGTACCCTGCACTCATGCCAAGTGCATGTCCTCGAACCCTCTACTTGTATCAATTTCATATCTCAGTACCCTGCACTCATGCCAAGTGCATGTCCTCGAAGCCTCTACTTGTATCAAGTTCATATCTCAGTACCCTGCACTCATGCCAAATGCATGTCCTCGAACCCTCTACTTGTATCAAGTTCATATCTCAGTACCCTGCACTCATGTCAAGTGCATGTCCTCGAACCCTCTACTTGTATCAAGTTCATATCTCAGTACCCTGCACTTATGCCAAGTGCATGTCCTCGAACCCTCTACTTGTATCAAGTTCATATCTCAGTACCCTGCACTCATGCCAAGTGCATTTCCCCGAACCCTCTACTTGTATCAAGTTCATATCTCAGTACCCTGCACTCATGCCAAGTGCATGTCCCCGAACCCTCTACTTGTATCAAGTTCATATCTCAGTACCCTGCACTCATGCCAAGTGCATGTCCCCGAACCCTCTACTTGTATCAAGTTCATATCTCAGTACCCTGCACTCATGCCAAGTGCATGTCCCCGAACCCTCTACTTGTATCAAGTTCATATCTCAGTACCCTGCACTCATGCCAAGTGCATGTCCTCGAACCCTCTACTTGTATCAAGTTCATATCTCAGTACCCTGCACTCATGCCAAGTGCATGTCCCCGAACCCTCTACTTGTATCAAGTTCATATCTCAGTACCCTGCACTCATGCCAAGTGCATGTCCTCGAACCCTCTACTTGTATCAAGTTCATATCTCAGTACCCTGCACTTATGCCAAGTGCATGTCCTCGAACCCTCTACTTGTATCAAGTTCATATCTCAGTACCCTGCACTCATGCCAAGTGCATTTCCCCGAACCCTCTACTTGTATCAAGTTCATATCTCAGTACCCTGCACTCATGTCAAGTGCATGTCCCCGAACCCTCTACTTGTATCAAGTTCATATCTCAGTACCCTGCACTCATGCCAAGTGCATGTCCCCGAACCCTCTACTTGTATCAAGTTCATATCTCAGTACCCTGCACTCATGCCAAGTGCATGTCCCCGAACCCTCTACTTGTATCAAGTTCATATCTCAGTACCCTGCACTCATGTCAAGTGCATGTTCTCGAACCCTCTACTTGTATCAAGTTCATATCTCAGTACCCTGCACTTATGCCAAGTGCATGTCCTCGAACCCTCTACTTGTATCAAGTTCATATCTCAGTACCCTGCACTCATGCCAAGTGCATTTCCCCGAACCCTCTACTTGTATCAAGTTCATATCTCAGTACCCTGCACTCATGCCAAGTGCATGTCCCCGAACCCTCTACTTGTATCAAGTTCATATCTCAGTACCCTGCACTCATGCCAAGTGCATGTCCCCGAACCCTCTACTTGTATCAAGTTCATATCTCAGTACCCTGCACTCATGCCAAGTGCATGTCCCCGAACCCTCTACTTGTATCAAGTTCATATCTCAGTACCCTGCACTCATGCCAAGTGCATGTCCCCGAACCCTCTACTTGTATCAATTTCATATCTCAGTACCCTGCACTCATGCCAAGTGCATGTCCCCAAACCTTCTACTTGTATCAATTTCATATCTCAGTACCCTGCACTCATGCCAAGTGCATGTCCTCGAACCCTCTACTTGTATCAATTTCATATCTCAGTACCCTGCACTCATGCCAAGTGCATGTCCTCGAACCCTCTACTTGTATCAAGTTCATATCTCAGTACCCTGCACTCATGCCAAGTGCATGTCCTCGAACTCTCTACTTGTATCAAGTTCATATCTCAGTACCCTGCACTCATGCCAAGTGCATGTCCTCGAACCCTCTACTTGTATCAATTTCATATCTCAGTACCCTGCACTCATGCCAAGTGCATGTCCTCGAACCCTCTACTTGTATCAAGTTCATATCTCAGTACCCTGCACTCATGCCAAGTGCATGTCCTCGAACCCTCTACTTGTATCAAGTTCATATCTCAGTACCCTGCACTCATGTCAAGTGCATGTCCTCGAACCCTCTACTTGTATCAAGTTCATATCTCAGTACCCTGCACTTATGCCAAGTGCATGTCCTCGAACCCTCTACTTGTATCAAGTTCATATCTCAGTACCCTGCACTCATGCCAAGTGCATTTCCCCGAACCCTCTACTTGTATCAAGTTCATATCTCAGTACCCTGCACTCATGCCAAGTGCATTTCCCCGAACCCTCTACTTGTATCAATTTCATATCTCAGTACCCTGCACTCATGCCAAGTGCATGTCCCCGAACCCTCTACTTGTATCAAGTTCATATCTCAGTACCCTGCACTCATGCCAAGTGCATGTCCCCGAACCCTCTACTTGTATCAAGTTCATATCTCAGTACCCTGCACTCATGCCAAGTGCATGTCCCCGAACCCTCTACTTGTATCAAGTTCATATCTCAGTACCCTGCACTCATGTCAAGTGCATGTCCTCGAACCCTCTACTTGTATCAATTTCATATCTCAGTACCCTGCACTCATGCCAAGTGCATGTCCCCGAACCCTCTACTTGTATCAAGTTCATATCTCAGTACCCTGCACTCATGCCAAGTGCATGTCCCCGAACCCTCTACTTGTATCAAGTTCATATCTCAGTACCCTGCACTCATGCCAAGTGCATGTCCCCGAACCCTCTACTTGTATCAATTTCATATCTCAGTACCCTGCACTCATGCCAAGTGCATGTCCCCGAACCCTCTACTTGTATCAAGTTCATATCAAGTAGCATCCTCTATCCATGCTGATGCACATGTAAATTAGCACTACCCCCCCACCATAAACTTGGGGTGATATCATTGTGCGTTTATCATGGATATAATCATTACAATACACCTTTTATATTTTATTTCTATTTTAAAAATAATTTGTTTTCTCTTTACGTAAAGACTAATAAAATTTTTCATCTTCAATTACTATCAGGAAGGCTTTGAAGAATTGCTAAAAACAACCATTTTTCAAAAATATTAATGGATATTTTTGTATTTTTCTTCAGGAAATTTTCTGATATCATGGAATTGGATAATCTTTTTTTCTTTATGACAACAATCTTTTTTCCAAATTTTAAATGAATTATTGTTTTAGTCTGTCTAGTAAATAATGGAATTTTACAAGTGAGCACGTGTGTGCTTGACCAAATTACCAGAAATGGATGTAGGGAATTTCAGAAATGCTTTTTCTCAGCAACACCCTAACCCTAACCCTGCATAAAAGCAACTGTCATTTTGTCGTTCAATTTTTTTCATTTGGTGTTATACTTGAAAATGTTTCATACCTTTTTAAACAATTATGAAAAAAATATCCACTTTTTAAAATTCCCTCCAAAAATAAAACTGTTTTTTCTTTTTTCTTTTTTTTCGAGCAGTGTGCAAATTTTTCTTTCTGCATCTGAAAATGTTTAGCAGCAAAAGAAATGTTTGATTCAGGTCATTCATTGTTACCAGTTTCGTACAGTGAATACTTTGTTAATGGCATTTTTTTTAAAATTTCCTGCATAAAAGGCAAGGAGGCAACAACTTTCCCAAAAATTAAATACCTTTATTTAAATTGATTGTATTCTTCAAAATAACTTTCTTTGACATTGTTCAATTTTTCATCATTTTTAGCCACCAACAACAGCAGTAGCAGCCTCAACCTGTTTTATGCAGAACTTTTTTCGGTGTCAGGTTTTCCCTTCAGCAATTTATAAAAATAACAACAGTAGCTTGGATTTTTATAGTTTATTTGTCAAGAAATTTTTTATACTATTATGCGCTCAATACAAGGCTCGAGAGTTGCCCAAGGTAGAGGGTTACCGAATGAAGTTGTCTTATGCACATAAAGTATCTCCACAAATTCACTAAAAAGAGCGAACCCTGACAAAAAAAAAATGTCCCAAACTTGACAAAAACAATTTTTTATCATGTAAATGTTTATTAAGAGGAAAGACCAAAGTATCTTTTGATTATTTTTTTTTACATTTTTAATTGTTCCTAGGACATCATAAATTTTAGTCAAAAATCTTTTTTTTTCTTGAGTCAGCAAGATTGCAAAACATGGATGATATCTACCATTTTTTTTTTAGAAATATTTAAACAAAAGTTAAATTCTCCATTTAAAAATCTTGTAAAAATCAATTATACCTTTTTCAAAAGTTATTTAAGGAAAATTAGAAAATTTAAAGTTTACTTAATGTAATTGGAAACAAACATGACTTAATTTTTAGCAGATAAAATTTAGTTGAAAATAAAAGAAGCATGTCTAACCGTGGTGACTTGTTTTCAAGGTGTGAATTCACGTTTACGTCAATGTATCAACAGCTTACATGAGGGGAAGTTACCAGATGGACGGACAGAAGTGACAATATTTTTATTATTTTAAGTGAACCAGCTTATTTAACTATACAGTAATTTTTAAAAGTTAAATACTTCCAAAAGTTTAATATTGATTTTTTTTTTTAGGTGGTACTTTTAACAAAGTTATCTCCAAAGCCTGCACTATTTCCGCCCCTAAAATTGAAACTAAAAAAGAAAATAATAATTGCAGTATGTCTCTCACTGGAAAACAATTATATTTAAAAAATTAAAATATTTAATGAAATAGAATGTAAAAAAGAAAATTAAAAATTTTGAAAATGTTACGATGATGGTCGGTTAGAGAATTTAATACATTTGCCAGAAGAAAAACAAAAATTTTTAAGAGGACAGGTACTTACTGTCAAGAGAAATCTTAAAACACGTGACATTTATGTCTCAAATGTCCATCCATATATTTAGAAAAAAAACGTTTTTAAAACTTTTTTGCATACTCAAAAAATATTTTAAAAATACCTGTGTATCACAGATTGTAATAAGCTTTCAAATTTATGATCTATAAAAATAGATCTACTTAATAACAGCATTCCCCAAAGGGCACGGATTGAAACTTAATTTTAAAATATTTAACACATTTATCACATTTTGTATTTAAAATAGACAAAAAAAAAGAAAAAATCTTGCAAAAATTGATTTTTCATCAGACAGTGCCATGTTTCTTTGAGGACATCTGTGTATGAATTTCTGGGTATTATAAACGTAATGTCTTCAGGAACTTTTTTACCAGAGCTCATATTGCAATTTTTGTTGTTATTATCACTTTTTTCTGTCACTCCTTATTACTGGTTCCCATATTGTATTCATTTCTCTCTCTCTCTCTCTCTATATATATATATGCAGATACCAATGTGTTTTTGCCTGAAAAAATGTACTAAAAGACAAATGTAAAAAAAAAAGATTTTTAATAAAAATTTTGACCATGCTAGAAAGGATGAAAAAATTTAAGAAAATAATTAAAAAAATATTTTGGTCTTTCCTCTGAATATTAACGTAAGCATTTTGATGATAAAACTTTTTTTTTTACTAAGTTTGTATATTTTGTACAATTTAGTGTTATAAAAATATTATTATTTTAATATTTATTTATTTTTTCAAATTTCACTTTGAGTCAGAGTTTTGTTCTTTTTTTCTTTTTTTCTTTGCCTTAAAAAAAGTCTTTTGTAAAGCATAAGGTTATTCAAACCCCTGAACCCTAATCTTTGTCTTGATTTGTTCAAATAAAGGTAAATATGTACCAATATTTTTTATTAATTTATCATCACGTATATTAGTCATTTTTATATTTTATATTTGCAGTTTAGTTTCATTAACACTACCAACCAGATTATCAATCTTTCTTTAATCACCAGAGGATAAGATAAATAATTGTAATCAAAGATTAGAGCAATGGACTTGAAAACCCTTTTCAAATTAGGTCATTAAGTGATTTTTTTGTGAGTGTGTGTTAATTATTCTAAAATAGTTTCAGGGTGATTTTATTGATCAGTTCTCTAAGCAGCAAATGTAAAACTGTTGACCTTGATTGCTAAATCGCAAAGAACATGGTGTCTTCTTGCCTAAGATAAACCAAGTAGAAGTCATTAGGCATTGGCAAACCACTGTCATTTTCTTTCTTTCTTCAATTTATATTTCTATTTTTTTTACAATGCTTTTCAACCTGTACAAGGCCCAACAGCCACTTGAGGTAGAGTAAGACGAACAGTTTAAGGGGGAAGATAATGGTTAACTCTAGATGTGAACAGGTTAAGGTATACATCTCCTTGGGAGCTTTCATTTTACCAGAATTAATGAGCTTCATTAAGTTGATTACCTCAGCTGGACACTAAATTAAGAAAAGTTCCTTGAATTGAATCTACTAAATCTGGAGGAAGCAGGCATCCAATTTTTTTTCTCTCTTCAATATTCTTCAATCTTTTAAAGTCAGAAGTCTCAAAGTGCATTGACAAATTTTCCACACTCATCCGTCTTTGAGTGCCTCTAATTGGATGGGACTGTATTTCCGTGCACACAGTGTAGCTGATTCTGGTTTACAGT
>OZ038512.1:74890511-74903011 GCA_964036315.1 Acanthosepion esculentum
AGAGAAAATAACGACGATGAAGATGTTGATGTTCCACAAATTTCAAACAAAAGTTTATGAAGGAAGCTCCCATGTGTACTAGAAAGTGAACTTGAAGGACCGATTTTCCTGAAAAATTGTTTTAATAAAGATTTTCTAAATTTCAACTAAAAAGAGCATTGGATACTTGGGCAATGAATGGTGAATGATTCCTTATAAGAGACAATAATATAATTATATTATAACAACAAATATTACCACTAGAGATGATGAGAACTGATACTACACTTTGATCACAGAACAATAGCTAGAGAGTGAAGAAAGGTCTAACTCGAGTAGTAATAGCTACAAATTCAATGAATGCCAAATGTTTCCTTATCAGGAAATGGCTAATATTCCCAGTCTATAACAGTAACTACTACTAGTATGACTATATAAATCAATGAAGAACTACTACTACTATTACTAATAATAATAATAATAATAATAATATAATCTTTTCAAGAGAATTATTGTGATGATCATTATCATGTATTTATTTGAAAAGGAAGTAAAAATGATTTCTTTGAGATGAAAGTCTGGCAAGTATTGAATAGAGATTAGATTAGTTTGTATTGTTTTTGGAGAGCCTGGCACAATCAGCACCAAAATTAACTGGCATCATCAAATGGCAAAGTCATAAATGATCACTGTCTTCGGAAGTGCTGACATCCGGAGAAAATTCCATATTTAAATTTTTGTTGAAATCTTACAACTCTGTCAGAACAAACATAAATTCTATAAAATGTAGAAGTAATTGATGATAAGGAAAATAAAAGAGAGAAAGAATATTCTTGTCTTTCTCTTTTGCTTATTTCTGGTTTTGTTTTATTTTAATTTCATTGTTATTCTAATGAATGGCATAGCTTTTTTTTAATTTCATTTTACATCTTCCATTGTGTTCTTTATTGATTAGCTTTAAATTTATTTCGGTTAATTTTTATGATACATCTACTGTTATTAATCCATCAATTATTTCTCTTTTGACTCAATGTGATCCTGATCATCATTAAAGTTATTTTATTTTTTAAATATAAGTTGTGCATTTTGCAGAGAAAATATTAAATAAAAATGTTGGCAATGTTTAACCTTTATACCTGCAAAAAAATTTTTTTCTCTGAAAGATGCTTCTTCCCTCAACTTTGCTATTACTTTATACACTTTTGATTCCCTCAATAATATTTATTTACAAGATTATAAAAATAATTCAAACTGAACACAGTGCAATGTTTATTTAATGTTTATAAAGATTTATTATTTATCATTACAGAGAAAAAAAATCTAAGTAGATAATGTTGGTCCTTCATAAACTCTTACCAGAAAATCAAATCTCCTCTTCATTCATTTGCAACAAGTCTGTGGTGTAGTGGATAACAGCTCTAAATGTGAACTTGAAGAGCCAAGTACAAATTTCAGTCATATTCGTTACATTTACTTATGTATAAATACCCTTAGAAAACTTCTGAATCCATCTCTTCTTTTCCCCCCAGCTATGGGTTTAATAGTAGGGATTGTGGTAATAAAATGAGCACATCCCATCTGCCGTCTCACTTGTAACCTTCCACTATACTAAAATAACATGTTCAGTGCTAAAGCTGAATCTGTTAGAATCCGTCTACCCAGCTTTTTGTTGCTATTTGATTGTCAGGATTCTAAACATTTAACAACAACAACAACAACAACACCACCACATCTTTTAAATGAAACATAAAAAAGGTTATTTTCTGACGGAAAAGTAGAAGCAGAATGTCAATTAAAATAGCATTTAAAGATTCTTTTCAGAAATATACAGTGACAATAAAATTTCAATTTTTCTTGCAGTGAAGTTCGTTTTATCAAGAAATTTAGTGTTCTTAGTACAGCGTGAAATGTGTGAAGAGACTTATTTCTTGATGGTCAGCCTAATGTGTTTGTGAGTTTGTAGACAAAGGCTTAGTAGACAGTTGCTGATTAATTGCTTCTATTGTGTACATGGACAAAGTCTTTGTTGGCAGCTTTTGACTGTCTCTCTTCCATTGTGTGTGTATGTGTGTGCACATGTAGATCAAACTGGCCTCCCAAATTGGTTTGAGCCTTGAGAAGCAATAGGCTTTTATTTTTATATCTATGAGGAGATTCAAAATCTAATTTCACATAGAGGTGTGAACTTTTTGAATACAAGGTTTTCATTAATTAGAAATTAATTTCACACTGGCACCAAGTATTTTGGCAGTATTTGTTGTTTATCAAACAAACCTTCTGATGGAATTTTAATGATTGAAAAATATATATAGGATTTAATTCCTATAAATCAGTCAATAAGCTTCATAAGCTTTTAATCGGAATTGTTGCTATATTACAATTATTATCTCCAGAAACAATTGTGAATGCAATATTCACTCATCAATAAAAAAAAACATAATTGCTTGACCAAAGTTTGTCACTGCTTCATAAAATTGACCTTATAGTAATTTTCTAAGCACAGCTTAGATGTGGCACAAGGTGAAAGTATGGGGCACCCATTGAAGATCAAACTCACTATTTGTAATGTTTCTTGTGAGACAAACTTGCTATGTAAATGTGCCTCAAAAAATGACTTGATGATGTAGTAAAAAAAAATATCAATGGGAAGTAACAAATAATTGTGATTTATTTGGCAGCTGCTGCTGTATAAAACAACAAACAAAAACAAATTTATGCTGGGTTACCCTGATTGCTCGTGTAGGAGAATATGTCAGGGATTAATGAAATTAAATTTGCATTTGTCCCTGTTTTATCAGTTCCTTGAAAAAAAAGGCAAGATTACTTCCTGAATAACCAAATATATTCTGAGCCTGTTAAGAATTTGGTATCTAGTATTATTGGCACAAGATGGCTAAGATTTTTTTGCTTAGATAAATTCTGGGAATGGATTTTGTGTGGTTTCAAAGCATAATGAAATCTGAATATTTAAATAATCTTTTTTGAAGTACAGAAAGCATTATACCCACCATAGTTAGGTACAAACCATTTGTGGATAGTTAGGTAACTTGTTAAAATTAAATGGCTCTATCCAATCACCTGAAGAAGGCCGGAGCATACAACGGCCGAAACGTTGTGACAAATATGGCGACAAAGATGAAGACAATAGTCCGACTAATGTAAATACTGTACATAATACCTCATCTCAGAAATATAGACAGGCTCTATCATGTTGAAAAAAATTCTTGTACGATCACTGAAAGAAAGCAATGTTGAGCCTGGTCAGGACCTAGATGGGTGACCATTTGGGAAAACCAGGTGCACTAAGCTTGAATGTGCAGGTGGTGTAATGGATAATAATACAGAATTGTTAATCAGAGAACAGAGTTCCAATTCCAATTGGGTTCGTTATATTCACTTACATGCAAATACCCTTAGGAAAGGTATGAATCCACCTCTTCTCCCCACCAGCTATGGGTTAATAAGTAAGACTTGTATCAGCACATCATTATTTAATAAAAAAAAATTCTTTTTTTTAATATCATTAAACTTAAAAATTTTAAGTTTAATGTTACTCAGAACAACATTTTCAAAGTCGCTATTTGCAAGAAAAATGTCAGTGATTTGCTTCACTTCACCTTCCAATTTACATTCTGAGCATATCATAAATTGCACTGTCAGTAAGAGGTTCAATAAATTTATTCCTAGATTTGAGGCCAAAGGAATCCCAACTAAGATATAACCCTGTAAAAGTGGGTTTTCTCTATATTCTAATGACGAAAGATGTGGAAGTTTTCTCGATTAAAATGCCGAATAAAGGAAACATATTATTATTTTCTCCTCCCGTCACAAGGATGCTTATTTCAAATGTTGAAATAATGCAGTCATCTTGCTATGTGATGTAATAGATGCAAAGGTATCATTAACATAACAGTATGGTTTGGAAGCGTCATCAAACATCTGTTTCTCATGGAACCCTACAAAAATATTATCTATAAAAGGCCCCAGAGGACTACCTATTGAAACTGAATGAGAGAACTTAGTAGCCATCTCTATTAGCCCAAAAAAGATGTTCTCAGGAAAGGAAGGAGGTTTTTAGGGGCCTTGATATAAATAGCACAAATGCCAATAGTTTAATCTAGGGGTACATTGGTGAACAGACTAGAAATATCAAATCACAAAACATATTCAGTATCAGTAAAATGCTGCAATTTATGTATATATGATGCAAATTGGAAGGAGTCTGGGATACCGTAGTCTGAATAAGACTTCAGAACAGGATGTAGAATTTCAACAAGCCACTTTGCCAACTCATGCTGGACAGAGCCAACCATGGACAAAATGGGTCTGAACAGAGTATTTGGTTTAAGACACGATGGTGGAGGATAGCGGCTCCTAACATGTTGCTCCAAAATGCACCACAAATGTTCAATAATATTGATATCTGGAGATTGGGGAGGCCACTCCACATGTTCTAGCTCACTTTCATGTTCTTCATACCAATTCTTAACCACTCGAGCGGTATGTATTGGAGCATTATTGTCTTGGAAGATGCAGTCACCATCAGGGGATAAAGTCTGGGTCATTGGATGAACATGATCACCCAAAATGTTCAGGTAATTTCTACTGTTGATTCTACCATACAGTGCAACTATTGGACTGAGACATTTCCATCATATAGCGACCCAAACTATCACTGATCCACCTCCATGCTTCACTGTTGGAAGAAGGCAGTCAGGGTTGTAAGCTTCTTTGGGCTGCCTCCACACAGAAACTTGCCCTGAAGTTGGGAAAAGAGAAAAACTGGACTCGTCTGAGAATATGACTTGCTTCCATTGGTCTGCGGACCAGGCATTGTGATCTCTGCACCACTTCAACCTCTTTTGAATGTTGCGAGTGGAGAGAAGAGGTTTCCTTACGGCGGCTCTTCAATGATATCCAGCCTTATGGAGCTCACAACAAACAGTTTTAGTAGAAACTAGACTATTCAGATGATTATTCAACTCAGCAGTCACTTTGGCCGCAGTAGTCCGATGATTTTCCCCCACATTATGTTTCACTGCACGTCGGTTCCCGTCAGTAAGTTTGCAAGTCTGGCTCGAATTGCTATGCTTGCTAGAGGTTTTACCCTGTTTCTTGAATTGCATCATACTTCTTGATATGGTAGCTCTTGAAAAACCAAACAATTTAGCAACCTTAGTGATTGAGGCTCCTGCCATGTGAGCTCCAACAATTTGCCCATTTTCGAACTCAGAGAGGTCACGCATTTAGCTTAAATTTTACTAAATTCTAAAAATAAATAAGCCAGAGACAGTAAATTAGATAAATAAACTTTTATTTACAATAGATATAACCTGCAATTATGAAGTTTTATTTAAAGTTCTTAATATAATATGTCTTTGAAATATAGGAGTGGAATTTGCACCTGTTCCAATTATTTTGTCCAACCCCTGTACATCCTCAGACACTGGGGACCTACAGGATGAATTCTATCATAAACCTGCCTAGAAAGACATTTTCTTTTGTGGAATTCAAGAATCCTTCTTTGAAACTTAGTTTCCATTTTCAAGGTGTCATCAAATGAGATATATAAAAGATGTGTTTATATATATATATATATATATATATATATATATATATAGTCAAACCTAGGTTTGCTCTACGCTTGTATTGAGCTCTTTAGTTAGTTGTTTACTCGTATCGGGTTTTTTTCTTTGGGCCTTGAACCTGTATCTGTGCGATTATTTTCGACAGACTTTCATGTTCCTGGCTCTTTCTTTTTTTAAAACCTTCTTTTCCTTCGTGATTGATTTGGCTGTTGTTAAATCAAGAGTTCGAAGGTTTTTCGACACGAGTATAGTTACCTATATTTATATATATATATATATATTTTAAATATGTTGTACACTATGAGATATTGCCTGTCTTGAAAGATATTTTATGTGTGCTGTTTATTTTGTATAATAATAGTTTCTAGTGTTTTAAGTGTTTCCTTATCTACTAATATTTGCTTTATACAGTGTAACCCGTATATAAGAGAGAAACCCGGATATAAGAGAGATTTTCTCTGGTCCCAAATTAGAGCCTGTGTTAATAAAACAAAATAGACCAAACCCGGATATAAGATACTTCTTCTCCAGTCCCGACAACTCTCTTATATCTGGGTTACACTGTACTAATAATTGTCTTTTGTAAATACTTGAACAAAATAGAAATAAAAAAAACATGAAACTTTGACAGGTTATCTACAATTTTCATGATGACACCTTATTTGAAATTTGGAAAAATACAATACAATTAAACACACTTTATTGATTCCTTTTAATAAACTTGTCTGGATGAATACTTGCTGCCTTAATATACCTTAGTGGTTGCTGCTGCTATTAATGCATTGCTCTTCAAGTACGAATTGAGTGCTCTTGGCTACCGGCATTTGTATACATTTCTTATATAATATGTTCAAAATTTCTCTTTCTCTGCCGTGTGCCGATAGCTTAGGTGTAGACTTTCTGACTGATGCCAAATCAGTCAACTTTCGATCCTAGCTTGAAGTAATTGGGCATCTAACCATGCTGATGAGCTGTGATACAGTGCAGCACACTTGTATGTGGATGACTAATATTTATATATATATATACCAGATGTAAAAGCAAAATTGTCCAAGGTGTAGCATCTACACTTATATTCAACTTTCTTCTTCCGATTTCATTTAAACTTGGTATGTAGGTTACTTACATCATGATGAGCTTAATGATATGTCATTTTTATTTCTATGCTACTGCGTTTAGCAAAAAACGAAAAATCAATTTCAACACAAATTATAAACTAAAAACTCCTTCAATTCTCAAGCAATCTAATACAAACTTGACTCAATTGTAGCCAACAATAACTTGATTGTTTGTCAGTCATTTCACTTGACAATCGAGTCCACTCATATAGTGAAAATCCACTTAAATATTGAAAAATGGCAATTTTGACTGGTTTCTTTCTTATTTTTGTTGATCTTTCAACCTATTTTCATCAAAATTAATTGCTTTATAAAGCACTGGTAGCACACTGACAAATTGAATTTCAAAAACGTCAAAACAATTGTGGTCTGATATGGGTCTTCATGGTGACTGTTTTACCCCTTCATATCATCGGCTAATTTTGATTGAATAACTACAGACTACTTCTGTTATATCAGTAACTGCATTAATTCAAAATGTTTTTTAATGAAAGTATTTTAAAGTAATTAAAGAAGATAGACTCTGTTATATCTAAACATGATGCTGTTTTTGCTCCATTCTAATTGAATGCTTTTAGTGATCGACCAGCTGGGTATGGCTGCTAGTATATATATATATATGTGTGTGTGTGTGTGTGTGTAGATAGATAGATGTGCACTGGACTCTTGTAATAATTATTGACATTAGACTCATAAATGAAGTTAATGAACAAAGATCTTACTTCAAAAGGCTTGTTTAAAAAAGAACGCTAAACAGGAAAAAAACTGTCACTGTACCCGATGCTTTCATTGCACGCAAATTACTGTTTATATAAAGGCAGACACAAGAATGGAATCTATTTTCATTGTTTGATTATCGATGAATGAGAGCAAAATTTGTTACCAAATATGACTTGCAATTTCATTAACAAATTGTTAATGCTTATTTAGTTTACAATAATCCGAGCTAACTCTAGCATTATCTGTCATTTGTTAATAGAATTACACCCAGGAATCTTTCATAATGAAAAAGTTCACTTGCCTTTCATTTTCGCTAAGTAATCTTTAATTGGTTTTTTATGCTGACGAGTATTCATAAAATCTTTTAGCAATGTCTGCTTTTCTGATAATGTTCTCTGAATCATTTTTCTTTTCCTTCACTCATATTGCCTATATATCCCCAAACAGATTTTCTGTGCACCTGACCCCTAATTTATTTTTGAACAGTCCATCTTCCAAGCACTTGACCAGCACTTATTGTTTTTGTCAATGTTCAAAAACCGCAATAGAAATTTGTTGAAGGTTTTAAATTCTGGATTGACATTAGAAAAAAGTCGACAATCTGTTGTGCTTTACCTTGTAGCGTTGCAGCTCAGAGATGACACTAGGTTTATGGTTAATGTGCCAATTTTTTCAGTCAAATGCTTGGGATTTCAAAATAACTCTTTAGCCAGATCATCGACCTACAAAATTAAACCGTGAGACTATCGTAAATTGCTTTTTAAAACAATAAACATTGCCAAATAGTTAGCCAGGTAGTTAAAAATGCTGTGTCATGGGGGGGAAAAAACCCTCCTTTTGACACTACACCATATTGTTAGCATGCTTGCATCCTTTGTGTGAAAGTTAAGTTCATTGTCTATTCTGGTATAATGCCATATGCTTTGATTGTGTTTAGGACCCTCACAAAAAATTACCTTAATGTCCGTTCCACTTTTCAAAACTAATTGTAAAGCCCTCTTTCATGATCGTCATCAGCTACCTTTGTGTGTCCTATGCTGTTTCAGTGTTAATTGCAGTTGTAGAAAAGCCAGATGACATTTGGACGGTCAGGAAGTGGACAGATAGTGGGTGATGTTCTGGCAAAAAACAAAGGCATCCAATATTAATAATCTGGTCATTCTGTCATTGTGAATAAGACAATCACACAGTATGCAAGCTCCCACAGAGGCATCACTGTTGAATGAGTAACCTTATGGGAGAGTGTCTGTTGAAGTATGTGCAATCAGATCTCATTTATTGGTTGTCAAGTTAAAACACTGCATCCAATTCTCAAAATATCAAAAAATGATTGTATAGATTCTGGACAGACCTTGCCATTTTGTTTTGTTTTGATAGTTGTTAGTTTTATAAGCTACTGCCTTCACGTTAAATACTTAGCTTGCATTTTGGAAGACATGACACTTAAGAAGGAAATAACTTTTTGTGTTCGCTTTAGTCAGAATTTGTGAATGATTTTCCTGGGAATTGCTGACGTCTTTTTCCACAAGCCAGAAGAAATAAATAAAATTGGTTTTCTTACGAGTTGTGCCTTAGCTGCCATTACCCCTGCCATAAACTCTCCCCCAGTTTTTTCCCCTTTTCTCTTTACAGTTTCTTTTAATATCCATGGATTTCTGTAAGTTTTTGGGAAACATAGTTGAACAGGCTCCCATTTCTAGTAATCATTACCATAATTATTATTGGCCTCAGATACACCATTATTATACATTATCAATATATTATTCTGAGTAACAGTTTTCTCCACACTGTGGCTGAAGGATATGATTTGGAGCAGAAGAATGCTAATGAAATAATTGTATTTTTAATTCGGCATTAATTAATTCTGGAAATAAACAAAAGATCAAAAGGAAACATTTTTCCCTAGAATGATCCCAAGTTAGAAATTTAAATACAATGTAAGTTTGTATGCAGCTCTCTTTTGGTGATTGTATTAATTCATTAGTCACTCATTGTAATATTGATAACCAACAGGTCCTTAGGAAATGTGGCCTTTTCTCAGAAGGAGTCTTTTTCCATATTTCATTAGTCACTCATTGTAATATTGATAACAACATGTCCTTAGGAAATGTGGCATTTTCGCAGGCGGAGTCTTTTACAATATTGCATTAGTCACTCATTTTTTTTTGCAACAAGGATGTTTCTGCTGATGAAAACTTTCAAGAAGTCTCAATCATTCCAACCGTTTCTTGCATTTCAACTGACCATAATAATTTGACATTCCAATGATTCGCAATCATTATAATTTTCAAGAAGCTTTCATAATTCAATGACATTTTTAGACTAATGAACTCATTCTTTGTGTTGTTTTCCTATAATTTTGGCTTTCCTTAGATCGAGACTCTTTGAGATTTAATTATTTGCATTGTAAGAGTTCTTGGATTACTGGACTTATTCCTTGTGTTGCATTTCTGACTGTAACGGTATGTTGGCCTTCTTTAGATGAAGCGTCTTTGTGGACGTTATATTAGTTTTCAGGCAACCTTTATCATTCCAAGACATATTTAAACAGTTGTGCCCATTTTACTTTTCTTGCCGCTGCAGAATTGTGGTCACTTTTAAATGCACAGTCTCAATGGATGTTATCTTCAAGCATTTTTGAGAGCAGTCATTAACATTTCAAGAATTGTACAAACTGTTTCTATCATTGTGTTGCTTCTGCTGTGAAGTCTTTAGTAATAATCGAAAGAATTTATTTTTAATCGAAGTCTAAGAAGACGTGTGAGATTGTGTTTAAGATGTGAATGAGATAAGGATATTAGTAGGAAAAAAAGCAAAACAAAAACAATATTTTTATCCAAACTTCTGGGAATAATTTCTTTGTTTTATAAAATCTTATTGTCAGAAACGAATGTTTTCACATTCTGTAAATGCCCAACATTGATTGGAATTAGAGTGAGCATTTCATTCCATCCTAATATTAATACTTGTCTCTCTTAATCTTACCAATACATCTCTTCTTTAATTAACCGAACATGCTTGCATTAGATTTACTCAACTAATAGCACCTAAAAGCCGAATGTTGGCTTTTCCTTTTCTTTTTTTGGTGAATACGTCAATTTTTAATGTTCTGAGAATCTCGGATGCTGTCATTAATTTACTATACGACTGAACAAGTGAACAACGGACAGTCAGTGCTGTTGTTGAAGAGGCCAAATAGCATGCAAGAAAAGCTTGTAGAAGATGTGTGCATGGAAATAGATTATGGCTGAGCAGCATGCTGTTGAAGTTCAACAGATGTTATTGGTTAGTATTTGAAACTCTACCATCTTCTGAATACATTCGACTATCAGAAACCTTGTATCTTTGCAAACTTGATGACCCTATCAAAAAAAGACAAAACCATTTACACAGAAAGAAGCAATTTTCTGAGAATTTTTTCATGTTTACAAACCAAAAGCATATCATTTTAATTCTTCCGGTTGCCATTGTGAATTTCCTCTTGACTGAATTATGAAACCTTCCTACCACACCTCTATAAGTGAACGTTTTCCAATTTAGCCACTGGAGGAGAAGAGATAAATTCTTGCCTTTTCCAAGGGTATTTGTACAAAAATGAACATTGTCAGAATTCATTCTGTGTCACTAACCATGATGGCTCTTTGTTTTTTATCCTCATCTCTGGACTGGTTGCCAATCAAGGCTAGAGAGCTCAGTCTACTCTGTTATTTAACCCACTTCATTTAAAAAAGAAAAATGGTACCAGGGATGAAAGCATTTTAAATCCAAATCCCCCTCTGCTCAATTCATTATCTATCATAGATATCCTTATAATCTGCACATACTTCCTTCTCTTGAGTCCATACAACAACCTAATTTAGTAATACTCTAGCTTGAACTATTAGAATAAAACTTAGCCTCCACTTTGAGTGGCTCTTGGGTCTTATATTCATTGTACATTATTTACAAAAAATATAATTTTGGTTTTGAATTGTAACTTAAGTCTGCAAATGCTGCATCATACACAGGCAGACATAATGTAAACATCGCTTGATTTAAACGACAAGGAACTTCAAAGAACCAGGAAAGAAGGGCAGTAAACAAGTACGATTCGTTTCTGTTCACAAAGAGAATTGGCAAACGAACATCCTGTTTGTTTTTTTTTTTCAAGATTCCATTTCGTTCATTCTTAAGTATTATTTTTTAAAATATTCTTCAGAAATTAATTTTTTGGTTCCTGCAGTGCTTTCCAAAGTAAATGACCTGATAATACCAAATTGACAATGCAGACTGAAAAAAGAAAAAAATATTCCCTAAAATATTTTTGCAGTGTCTCTGTCACAGTTGTGATCCCCTTGAAAATAATGATCTGGAAAGAAAAATGTGTAAATTGTCACTTAACCCCCCCCCTCCCAAACCATACAACACTGTCTTCAATCAGATATTCACTCACACCAAGGATGAATTAGACAAGATTGAACACAACAATAAATTTACAGCCTTATACATAGTTATTACTCAAATTTTCACTGTATAATGTTCAATTTATCTGATTAACATTTGAACATTCAACAAGTCAAACCCATAAATATCAATTCTCAAAGTTTGTGTGGCTTCCTGAACTATTTGCAATGATTTTATCATATATTACAGCAAAGTCTACTTGGGATGGGTTATGGTGGGTTGAACGTGGGATGGGTTTAGTAGTGTTGAATTACTAAAGGACTAATATTCACCAGTAAATTACTTGCATTGACAAAGGAGGAGATCATGTTCAAAATGTAAGATTCAGTGTCCAAAAGATATCCTTTTTTCATCGTTTGGCCACAAGTTTATTGATGTACCTTTGTATAGATTGATTTTTTTCGAGTAAAAATCAGCATATTTTGCCTGACCGTGATTTTTGAACAGGAGTTAAGGTTTATCCCTTGTTTCCTGTATTGGGTATCCAGTTCCCTGTAAAGTTTTTTTCCTTCACTTTCACTTCCGTTTGCCCCCTTGTATCTTGGTGGCTTTATCACCTTGCTCGTGGGTGGTGCCTCTTACTCTGTAGTCCTCTACCTCGAGTGGCTGTTGGGCCTTGTACAGGGTGATAATCAATGTAAAAAAAAAAATG
>OZ038512.1:74908011-74993011 GCA_964036315.1 Acanthosepion esculentum
TTTGAGGCAATGTGGAATATTAGTATCTTGATTGTCATTATTTTCTTTTTGAGTTGAATGAAATATACATTTTCGTTGCTACTACTGTTGAAGTGAAAAGAAAAACTTGTCAAAAAATGAATAATAATGTTTTTGCTTTTTTTTTAAGATTCCAGGGTAAAACGTTTTGTTTCTATAGGGTTTTTATAATTTTTTTGTCTGAATTCATGGCCTAGTGGGTAAAAAGCATTGGTTTGTGAATTTTACAGCATAGTAACCATGAGTTCAATCCTTGGGTTGGTCAGTGTGTACGTGCACTCAGTGGAAACAGGAGTGTAATAGCCGAACAGTACTAAAATTAAGTACTCAATAAGATATCCCCAGACATGATCAATGGAATGAGAACAGTCTACCCCCATAGATTAAATAAAGTGTTCAGTATTCCTTGTAGTTTATCCAGATTGATATAGACCTGAGGAAGGTTGGAGAGCACAACAGCTGAAATGTTACAACAACAAAGATAAGGAGAATAGTCCAAAATATAAATAGGGTAAATAAGTTTTTCTTAGCTTCTTCACTATTCCCTTGCATTTTATCAACAAGGTTTGTTTAGTCTGCTTCAGAACAGACCACAAGAACGGCTTGTCTAAATATGCGATTAAAGTGATAAAAAGATGAAGAAGTTTATGTAAATATGAATTTCAAATAGTTTTGTCATTTACAGATCAAGGTTCATGAGAAACATTTGTTTTCTGCAGGCCACAAACATCTACGTTGTATATGAGTTCACTTGAACAGTTATCCTTATCTTGGTTATTTTTAAAATATTCACAACATTTTGACCACTGTACCATACATCCTTCAGATGTATGTATAATTCAGTAAGCTTCTCGGAGTTTCAAGATAAAGACTTTCTTTTTGATCTTTTGTCCTTATGATGTTGTTTTTATTTGTTCTGCTTGATTAAATACACAGACAGATATGAACTCTGTGGGGGCAGTAAAATATGTGCAAGAGTTATGGTATCATATATGGCTCAAAATGGTGTTTGCTGACTAGTCATTGTTCTGTAGTGGGCTGATTCAGTTTCATCACGATGTCAGACTACATGGCTTTCTTCAGGTCAATTCATCAAATTTGTACTATCTTTTACTGGAAACCAAATCAGCTCTATTTTCACCAGGAGAAAGCTTTTTTTTTATTTTGTGTATGAAATAGCACAATGCATATGGTTTCTATTGGCTACTTTTATTGTCTACCCAGTAGGGAAATGTGAAAGTTAGTAGGAGAGACTTCACAATAATAGCAGTTACATCTGCCTATATTTCTGAGATGAGGCATTGTAACTACATTATTTACATTGTTTGGAATGTTGTCTTCATCATTATTTTCATAATGTTGGAATGTTGTCTTCATCATTATTTTCATGATAATGATGAGGATAACAGTCCGAATAATGTAAATAAGGCAATTAATCATAATACTGCATCTCAGAGATATAGAGAGACATAGACATAAAGGCCGGAGTGTACAATGGTTGCCACGTTGTAAATATGGCAATGAAGATGAGTATAATAGTCCAAATAATGTAAATAATGCAAGTAATCATGATACCTCATCTCAGAGATATAGACAGATATATAGAGAGACATAGACATAAAGGCCGGAGCGTACAACGGCCGAAACATTGTGAATATGGCAATGAAGATGAGGATAATAGTCCAAATAATGTAAATAATGCAAGTAATCATAATACCGCATCTCAGAGTTATAGACGGATATTACTGGGTTTAGTTATTTTGCATACAAAAAAAAATTTCTTTTATATAAAAAGCAAATGGGTATATACGTTTTTAAGTAATGTTAACGAATTTACTTCATTTAATGAAAGTCCATCAAATGTACTTCTGAAAAATACAATACAATTTTTTTTTTAATTTAAAAAAAAAAAATGCTGCTAACAGACTTTCCAACTTGAGATTTATACATAACAGAATTACTCTGTAAAAGTCGGAGAATGATTTTCATTTATACATTTTATTCATTTACTGCACTTTGTGCTGTTGTGGTCACCACTCCCCTCCATCTCACAATTGCAGTTCCTGGTGACATTCAAGGCAAAATAGTGCAGTGGCTCACTGATTCCTTTTACACCAGAGATGTTGAGGTCACCCCATCCCTCCTCTCAGAGATGGATTTGTTTTGACGTTAGCTTCTTCTAGCCTTTGCCTAAAAAGTCAGGACCTACAAGACAACAGGTGGTTTGCATTCAGTTTCCTTCTAGACTGGTTGCCACCCAAAGATTTATTTTACATTATATTAATATTATCAACAGAATCCCACTTCTAAAATGATAAAATATCAGTATTTCTTTTTATTCTGGTAAGTGTCATGGTCCGAGGAAAGTTTAAATGGTAATGGTCAAAAATTATCTCCCCTGAAACTTTTCACAATTCTTTATGAGTGAACCAGTCTAAGTAGTGCCTGATCTTTATTTTCCTCTTTTTTTTTTTAAAGTCCTTTCTTGCAATTGGTGATCATGGCTCTTCACTGATTCCTTTTTTTATTATCTGTGGATTCCTATAATTTTTTGTGAAATATGGTTCAGTAGTTTCCTGTTGGCTTTTTCATTGTTTTGAATTTAGAGCTGTCTTTTCCCTAGACTGGCTACCATCCAAGGCTAGAGACAGGGCTAGGTTTAAAGGAAGGGAGACCTTAGCGGTCTTGAGAGGCCTCTCCAAATCCCCCAATCTCACAGAGGAAAATGGTAGAGTGTTCAATTAAACACTTTAAGTAAAGCCGAGGATGATGATGGCTGTTTAAAACTACTGAAGGATTGTTTAGAGTCTACAATACGTTACATGAAAGAAATGCCCATGACAATATCAAAAATGTTATACACCTTGGCTAGAGGCTCTCTAGATTTTGAGGCCGAGGCTTCAGCCTGTTAAGCCAACAGGTAAATCACTCACTGGCTGGAGTGCTCTAATTATCCTGCTATTTGACTTAAAACTAGGAAGAGTGAGAGGAGATGGCTTTCCTGAGGATATTTGTGTGAAAGTGAATATAGCAGCCTAAACTAGAGCTTGAACTTGGTTTGCTATTTCCACTTCCGATGTGAATAACCATTACGTGATGAACCCACTCTTATTTTGATTACAGTTTTAATTTTCTTACTCGTTTTCATCAACTGCTTTCTTCATTGTTATCATTTAACGATATTATTAATCATTGTTGTCTTTCAATGCATATCGCTCTCACTACTGTTTCTCTTTTGTCTTTATTTAATTGCATTTGTTTTGGACTAACATCCATGGTTCTGCTTTCCTCTTACCGTATCTGATTATCTTATTTGTTTTAGTTCACATTGGTGCAGACACTAATCAGATTCAGCGGCCGTGAACTGCCTGTCTCTTTTGTCCTCGTCCGCAGATAAAATTGAGATTGATTAGTGTTAAAGAAGTGATCATCAAAAAGTTCAAAGGCTCGAAATCAGAATTCGTTTCTTTCCTTTTATGATGACGCAATGAGAAAGTTTGTGTCTACATTAAAAGTTCTCAACCTGGATTTTTCAGCACCTTTTCTTACATATATATATACATATTTATAAACAAAATTATTTGATACCTAAAATATATTCTTTATTTTTGTGGATTGATTATTTTAATTTTGATTTAATGGAATTAATCTAATCATCATTTGTTAAATCAGAAAAAACCAAGGTGGGTAATTAAGGGCTTGAATACTTTTATTTATAATATATATACATATATATATATATATATATATATATATATATATATATATATATATATATATATATATATATATATATATATATATATATTATTTATATATATATTTATTTATATATATATATATATATTTATTTATATATATATATATATTTATTTATATATATATATATATTTATTTATATATATATATATATTTATTTATATATATATATATATTTATTTATATATATATATATATTTATTTATATATATATATATATTTATTTATATATATATATATATTTATTTATATATATATATATTTATTTATATATATATATATTTATTTATATATATATATATTTATTTATATATATATATATATTTATTTATATATATATATATATATATATATATATTTATTTATTTATATATATATATTTATTTATTTATATATATATATTTATTTATTTATATATATATATATTTATTTATTTATATATATATATTTATTTATTTATATATATATATATATTTATTTATTTATATATATATATATATTTATTTATTTATATATATTTATTTATTTATATATATATATATATATATATTTATTTATATATATATATATATATATATTTATTTATATATATATATTTATTTATATATATATATTTATTTATATATATATATATTTATTTATTTATATATATATATTTATTTATATATATATATATTTATTTATTTATATATATATATTTATTTATATATATATATATATTTATTTATATATATATATTTATTTATATATATATATATATTTATTTATATATATTTGAATAAATTATGTGAGGTACAAAACTTACAAATAGCTAGAAATAAATAATATTTATTACTAATGGGCATAATGTGAGAGAAAGTAAAAAAATAAAAATGAAACAATCACTCAAAAGACCGACCGGTTTCGTTCCCTAGCTTATCAAGGTCTACGGGGAACTTTTTTAATAATTCTATAATAAATAGCTAAATGACACAGGCAAAATTCACACAATTAAAACATTAAAATTAATAATGATCAATGTGTATGAATAAGAAAGACATTTTCCATATTATAAACCCGAACAGTACAATTTTCTGCACAAAAAAAAAAAAAAAAAAAAAAAATTTGTGTAGCAGAAAAAATAGAGAAGGAAAGGGTGGGTAATAGAAATAGAAAATGCTAGAGCGTGATTACATGAAGACCAAGGAGGCAGTCCCTTTGCTTACAAAGAGACGGTCCCCTCGCCCTTATATATAACGATTCCAACGCTCTTAAATGAAATAGTGAGTGCGAACTAGCTAGCACCGCGAACAAGTTAACACTAAAATTGATTGCGCACACCCTGCTATTTATCAAGTGCTCAGTGATGGCTGAACCGGAAGTATTCACCAATTGGCTACTACTAGCTTCCGGATTAAGGACACGTAAAGGAACATGTTGCCTGATCCTACAATCTAAGCGTTGGGTGGTTCTTCCTATGTAGCTACTACCGCAGCCGCATTTATATGTATAAATAACAGAGGAGACATGAAGGGGAGGAAGAAGATCCTTACGCATAGACGGGAAGGCAGTACGAGTCACAAAATGAACTCGTAATTGAGCTGAGAAATAGCAATTTTGGACTACAGACAGGATTCGCTTGGCCAAAAGCTCACCGCGTGAACCTATAAAAGGGAGTCGTAAATAGACGGGACATTTCTGCACGTCATCCACTTTTTCCTTCCTGAATTTAATCACTTTATCGCGCATGACTGCGTGTAAGGTATCGCTAGGATAACCATTTTTTAATAAAGTACAGCGGATAAAATTTAATTCGTCCTCGAGAAATTGCTCACTACAAATCATCAAGGCCCTGTGACTTAGGGTCCTAATAAGATTGATCTTACGTCGTTTGGGACAGAATGAGTCCCAACGAGTGTACAAACCAGAAAAGGTTGGTTTACGGTACACAGAAGTAAGAAAATGAGATGGAGTCCGATGCACAAGAACATCCAAAAAAGAGATACAAGAATTAGACTCCTTCTCAATAGTGAATAGCAAGGACGGATGGAGTTGGTTCATAACCAGTAGGAAGGAATCGGCTTCAGGTTCACTGTCGAAGAGACAAAACGTATCATCAACATACCGATGGTACATGGAAGGAGCATTATCATGGGTGAGGAGTGAACCCACAAAAATATTGGCCAACGAAGGACCCAAAGGAGAGCCCATCGCAACCCCGTCAACCTGTCTGTACATGAAGTTGTTAAAACTGAACTCCACAGACATGGTTGCAAACTGCATCAGCTCGATGAAAATATGTTCAGGAAAATCGGGAGGAGACAGGTGACTGCGATACAGCATGTCACAACAAATATTGATTGTTTCCATTACAGGGACGCAAGTAAATAGGGAACAAACATCGAAGGAACACATGAATTTATCATTGGCAGGAGTTTCCTGTATAAGTTTGACGAAAGAAAAGGAATCCTTAATACAATATGAGCTAAAATGCTCGACGACCGGTTGAAGGAGATCTGAAAGAAAACCGGCCACCCTATGTTGGGACGAGCCAGACATTGATAGGATAGGTCGAAGGGGTACATTATCTTTATGAGTCTTTGGTAGACCGTACATACGAGGCCGGATAGATCCAACAGGTCTTATTTTGTCACTAATCTCATGAGTGAGAAAACCCCGTTTTAGCCAAGTAAGAAGTGTTTTCTGAAACTTAATCTCTATAGGGATAGTGCGGTCATGTGTCTCTGCGGGACCAAGAGGAAGAAATTTGGCTGTGTCACTCAAAATGGTCAGCATTTTAGAGACGTAGTTGGAATGGTTAAGAAGGACTATACCAGCACCCTTATCGGGACGGGTGATAACCAAATTGTTATTTGCTTTAATTGTCCTGACTACTGACCGCTGCTGTTGACCCCACTTGGATTCAGAAAAAGCTACAGGTGTTGCAGCATATGAATGCGCTAACTCATTAAGTGTAGCTTTTAAACTCGAAAGTGAGTCAGACGAACGAGGCACCAGTCTACATACCTGTGCTGATAACACCTCAAATTCAGAGAAAATTTTTTCAGCATCAGAAACCCTCGGAGGAATACAGAAATCCAAACCATAAGAAAGTATATTGGATTCTAAATCAGATAACTCATACGTAGATAGGTTAAGAATTGCACCCGGGACTGGTTCAATATGTCCAAACCGTTTACGAATTAAGTGCTGCAATTGCGTTTGCATATCACACAATAATTTTTTAACGGATTTAAGATGGACAGAACTCATATGTCTGGAAAACCTAATTCTATCGAAAAAGGACAACCGTGAAAGACATTCTTCACGGTGAATAATGAAATCACGTGTTAATTTAAGGATTCTATCTTTACAAACTCAAATAGAATCCTTCATAAAGGTCTCCTCGATTTTCAAGCCAGGTTGAAGCTTCGCACTCCTGATTCTAAATAAAAATGAGGAGGGACATACGTGGTTCTCAATACAGGCTTGAAGAAAGTTGCAATTATTTTCCAGTCTTCTCAATCTGGCCTTGGTTCTTCGTTGGCCAATATTTTTGTGGGTTTTTATGAGGCTTCACTCCTCACCCATGATAATGCTCCTTCCATGTACCATCGGTATGTTGATGATACGTTTTGTCTCTTCGACAGTGAACCTGAAGCCGATTCCTTCCTACTGGTTATGAACCAACTCCATCCGTCCTTGCTATTCACTATTGAGAAGGAGTCTAATTCTTGTATCTCTTTTTTGGATGTTCTTGTGCATCGGACTCCATCTCATTTTCTTACTTCTGTGTACCGTAAACCAACCTTTTCTGGTTTGTACACTCGTTGGGACTCATTCTGTCCCAAACGACGTAAGATCAATCTTATTAGGACCCTAAGTCACAGGGCCTTGATGATTTGTAGTGAGCAATTTCTCGAGGACGAATTAAATTTTATCCGCTGTACTTTATTAAAAAATGGTTATCCTAGCGATACCTTACACGCAGTCATGCGCGATAAAGTGATTAAATTCAGGAAGGAAAAAGTGGATGACGTGCAGAAATGTCCCGTCTATTTACGACTCCCTTTTATAGGTTCACGCGGTGAGCTTTTGGCCAAGCGAATCCTGTCTGTAGTCCAAAATTGCTATTTCTCAGCTCAATTACGAGTTCATTTTGTGACTCGTACTGCCTTCCCGTCTATGCGTAAGGATCTTCTTCCTCCCCTTCATGTCTCCTCTGTTATTTATACATATAAATGCGGCTGCGGTAGTAGCTACATAGGAAGAACCACCCAACGCTTAGATTGTAGGATCAGGCAACATGTTCCTTTACGTGTCCTTAATCCGGAAGCTAGTAGTAGCCAATTGGTGAATACTTCCGGTTCAGCCATCACTGAGCACTTGATAAATAGCAGGGTGTGCGCAATCAATTTTAGTGTTAACTTGTTCGCGGTGCTAGCTAGTTCGCACTCACTATTTCATTTAAGAGCGTTGGAATCGTTATATATAAGGGCGAGGGGACCGTCTCTTTGTAAGCAAAGGGACTGCCTCCTTGGTCTTCATGTAATCACGCTCTAGCATTTTCTATTTCTATTCCCCACCCTTTCCTTCTCTATTTTTTCTGCTACACAATTTTTTTTTTTTTTTTTTTTTTTTTTGTGCAGAAAATTGTACTGTTCGGGTTTATAATATGGAAAATGTCTTTCTTATTCATACACATTGATCATTATTAATTTTAATGTTTTAATTGTGTGAATTTTGCCTGTGTCATTTAGCTATTTATTATAGAATTATTAAAAAAGTTCCCCGTAGACCTTGATAAGCTAGGGAACGAAACCGGTCGGTCTTTTGAGTGATTGTTTCATTTTTATTTTTTTACTTTCTCTCACATTATGCCCATTAGTAATAAATATTATTTATTTCTAGCTATTTATATATATATATATATATATGTATTTATATATATATTTATTTATATATATATGTATTTATATATATATATATATATATATATAGTTTTACGGTGTACTACTTTTATGGGATAAAGTGCTCAATATCAAAGATAGCGCATATGTAAATATAAAAGGGAACATTGAAGTCAACACTCAGAGGCGACAGGCTGATTAAATGAAAGATTGTGTCTAGCATGAAACAGCCTGTCGACTCTAAGTGCTGACTTCAATGTTCACTTTTATAGATATATATATATATATATATATATATATATATGATGATGATGAACTTTCCTGTTGTTTTTGGCATATAGGTGTCTTTCGGTTCTGTTTTTATATTTGTTTCAAATGAGACAACGCTCCTGCATGGGATTTCCAAACAAGTCCACACGAGGGACATGCTGAAGAGTTGACCCTCATATGGGCTGATGTATTAGCCCAAGATTTAGTGTTGGTTCTTAATTCTCTCAGATGGTTGAGACGATTCTTTTCAAAGTCAGTTATACTTCAGTAGCAGGTTTTTCTCCCGTTTGCTCGGCTTTCAAGTTCAACCTCCTCTATAGGGATGTTTGCAGCATTTAAATTGTATAGTGGACACTCCTCTCATATTTGACATATGAGGGTCAACCAGCTCCGTTCCTAGGAACCAACACTCCAGACACCAGCACATATGATTTGATTATAGTGGTGAAGGCTTTGTGCAGAACCAACCACACTTTTTGAAGGACTGAATACAGAGACCTGGTGCACTACATGCCACAAGGTCCCCAAACAACCCTCCATAGGTTTTGAATTCAGAGTTGTCCTTCTCCTAGACCAGTTGCCATCTGAGGCTATAGAACCCAGTCTGTCCTGCTATTTACCCATAGCTGGAGGGAGAAGAAGAGGAATAATACCTTTCCCAAGGGTATTAGCATGTAAGTGAATGTAATGAATTTGACTGGAATTCGAACTCAGATCTCCGATTCCTCAATTCGAGCCTTTACTCCTCTGTACCTCCATTAAATTGCACGCACGCACGCACATACACACACACACACACACATATATATATATATATATATATATATATATATATATATATATATATATATATAAGTGAACATTGAAGTCAACACTCAAACTTCATTGTTCACTTTTATATTTATATACGCTCTATCTCTGATATTGAGCACTTTATCTTATAAATATAGCACACCTTATAACTATATTTTTTCATATTTTTTTAAAGTTTTTCACCCCAAGCAAGGCTGGAATCCACTAACACGCAAGGGGTTACAGAAGGTTTGGAGGAAGAGCAGATAGGAGTGGTAGAGGAAAGGATGTGGAGAAAGGTAGTGGATCGATCAAGGCAAGGGGGTTACAGAAGATTTGGAGTGAGAGCAGATAGGAATGAAAGGGGAAAGGATGTGGAGAAGGGAAGTGGATAGATCAAGGCAACTGGAGATGTCGATTGACGTTACACTTAAATTGTATTTGTCAGGGAAACAGGAATAAGGAAGGAAGGAAGTTACACAGGCGAGAGGTGCGAGACATGAAGCTATTGCAGTATATATATATATATATATATATATATATATATATATATATATATATATATATATATATATATATATATATATATATAGCAACCTTCCTTTTAAACATCTTTCATTAAATATGACAGGCCAGTAAGATTTAATTCATTTTTTATTTAGTTTTTCCTGCATTCTTCCATTTTTCTGTTTGATGAGAATAATTGTTGGTATTTTTTTGACCCCCTTTTCAAAAGGACAGAGATTTGGAGGGATAGTAAAAGTCAAGTGTTTCTAAGAGCTACAATGAATAGGAAGTTGTAGAGAGCCATGATCACCAACATCTTAAAGGGACATAGCATACAGAAGTAGATGATTTCCCTGTTACAGACATTAATTTCCTATTCTTAGCAAAGATTTGATTCATGGCTCAACTAATTCAAGAAAACTTTTGGATATTTCTTCCGGAGAAAGCTGATATCAGATTTCCATCCACTCACCAGATGCCAATACAGTTTTGACATCTATCTTTTATAAATTCTTTTCTGGAATAAATTGAGCTTGGAAGACGACAGAGAATGAAACAAATTATATTTGCTGGAAGCATTTGGAGCTGAAATAATGTTCATTTTAGTGTTTCAAAACCTATTTCAAAACTGTCTTTATAGAATTAAGAATATCATATGGACAGTGCTAAAAACATACATTAAAATAAAGAGATGATGCATTTTGATGTGTTAATCCATATCCCATGTGTAAGATAAGTAGATTAAATTCAAATATTGTATATTTGTGCCTTTCATATGCTATATATATATATATATATATATATATATATATATATATATATATATATATATATAAAATTGTAAAAAAAATTGGATGTTTCTTTGCAAAAGTATTTATTTATATGTTTTTATATATATTTAATATTTCAGACCACCTCGGTCCTTCCTCAGAAATTAATTGAATTACTGTATTACTGTATTTGGGAGTTTGTTTACAGTGTCCGTCGTTAGACGCGGACGTCACGTGACGTGGAATGCAACTATAGTTGAATTTTTTAATGTAAATCTAACGATAGTATTTTAGATGTTGTTTAAAAAGGTTTTTTAACTATATCTAAAGAAATTTTTTAACTATTGAAATATTTATACAGATTTAAAATACCCAAGTCTTTGTTTAACCCTAGTTTACATGTGTCTAATACTGGATTTTAAAATTTTATATATATATATATATATATATATATATATATATATATATATATATATATATGTGAGTTTTTATATATCAAGAACAATTTTGAGAGGAAAATGCATGACAAAGTGTGAAAAAGTTTTCATGTGATGGTTTTTTATATAGTATATAATATGTATGCACTAGCTGAGGTACCAGGCATTGCCCACGTGTACATGGTTGCAACTGTATAACTCAAATGTCTGGAAATGCCTGCCTTCATCCTCACTTGCATGCATTATCCGTTGGTATACAAAGCTATTCTCCATCCCCATTGTTTTTACACTTTGTCCTTTGCAAGTGTTTGTTTGTTCTTAATAAATGAATTCCATCAATAAAAACTTCTTGTGTGCTCATTGCTCAAGGTAAAATTGTTTCAATGTTTTAGATATTCAGTAAATTTCCTATGATGTAATAATTATCAAATAGTATGGCATTATTCACAAGTTTAATAATCAAACAAAAACAGGGATGAAGCATCAGAGCTTGATTCAAATCCAAGTGCAAACGCATGACCAGCCCCTCCTCCTTCTTTGCATGTTTACTGTAAAGCTGGGGTTAATAAGATGTTCAGGAATTTTAGGATATATATATGTGTGTGTGTGTGTGTCTTTATTTGTATTTATTAAAATTTATAACATATGTTATAAGATCACTACAAAGTCGCAATTGTATGGAATAAATTGATTAAAAAAGGACATTTGGAAACAATAAGTTGAAATAAATATGTGTTTGAAAAACAGGTCATACAAGTTATTAGAGATTTTTAAAAGGTTATTTATAAAATTAAAGCAAGAAATACATTGCCTAAAAAGTATATCTCCAGCTTGAAAGGGCTCAAATCTACACTGTCCGACTAACCATGTTAATTTTATTTCATTCTTTTTTAATTTCTTTTTTTTTTTTCTTTTGGATCCAGTTGAAGTCAAAAATGAAAACTATGCACTACAAAAGAGTTTTTGTTGCTTTGAAATAAATATACTTGAATGTTGACTTACTCAAGCTAAGCCTGACAGGCCTGACCCCAGGAGTTGCCACTGGTTTTATATATATATATATATATATATATATATATATATATATATATATATTTCTGAGATGAGGTATTATGTTCACTATTTACATTATTCGGACTATTGTTCTCATCTTCGTTGCCATATTTATTACAATGTTTTGGTTGTTGTATGCTCCTGCCTTCTTCAGGTGGTTGGAATGTCGAACTGAACCCTTTATTCCGCTCACTGGGGTAGACTATTCGTGCCATGTTTAATGGATGTCAGTTATCAGTTATCTCCTGTTAATTCCCCTCTCCAAGTTCTCCACTGCCTTACGCGAGTATCGAACTCACACTCTATGGGTCCTGTCTCTGGATCTAACTAAGGCCTTTATCCACTGTGCCATGTGTCCTTGAGGACATCTGTGTATGAATATGGCGACAAAGATGAGGACAATAGTCTGAATAATGTAAATAGTGTGTGTGTTGTATATATATATATATATATATATATATATATATATATATATATATATATATGTGAATATGGAAGTCAACCCTCAGAGGTGACAAACTTTTTCAGGCTTGATGATTGTGTTTAGCATGAAATGGTCTGTTGCCTCTGTGTGTTGATTTTTATATTTATATACACTCTGTCTCTGATATTGAACACTTTATCCCATAAATATAGCACATCTTAAAACTATATTTCTTTATATATATATATATATATATATATATATATATATATATAGACACACACACACATGTTAGTAAGGAGTTTTATCCTAGAAACAAACAAAAGGAAGTCGTTTAAAATTATGAATGTTTTTAATTAAGTTTTCATGTCTTGATAGTTAAATCTTGTGCAAGAAACTTTGTATTGAATTCTCTGTGCAGCTTGGGCAAAATTTTCCACGCCACTGTTGAAAGGATTTTTGTTCTAAAATGACCGGTTGATCACAGTTGATTTCTTACCAAATTTATAACCAATCATTGAGACATGAAAATCTTTTGCTGAAAACAGTTATTAAGAAATATTGGAATTGTGAGATAATCAGTTAACAAAGTCTTTGAATGACACTATTGTAATGAATATCAAAACCATTTAATAATAATTAACACTAATTTCATAATTGATGCATAAAGGCCGTTAATTGATTTAATCAAGAAATCCTAATCAAAAGTGTTTATCTTCTCACCAAATCTGAAAATATCTATTATAAACTTGTTAGTGCTTCCCCAACAGTTAAAAAAAGAAATCTTCATTTGCAATGTTGTAATTAGGACTAATTAGAGTAAATTGTGAGTTAAGATCAGAAATACTTTCTGTAATTAACAATTAATTAAAAAATTGCCCAAAAAAATGAACCGATTAATGGATTTGTATTTCAAGCAGGGAATTTTGGCCTTTCTAATGAGTTTCTTCATTTGTCTAATTTATGGGGATAGCAAAATTTTATTATAGCTTTAAAAATAGATGTATTAAAAAGTATACATTAATATATAATGTATATGAATATATTTAAATGAGGAAAGAACAAGGAAAAATATTTAGCATAAAATAGTAAATTGAAAAATTATTAACAATACCAAATAAAATTCAACCATTTATAATTCCTCATTCTTCAAAGCTCAGTGAAGGAGGGAAAATATTATAAATTTGTTTTGCAATGACTAAAATATAATTTGAAAAAGTAACGGAAACAGTAGTATGAGGAGGGAAAACATTATAAATTTGTTTGCAATGACTAAAATATAATTTGAAAAAGTAACGGAAACAGTAGTATGAGGAGGGAAAACATTATAAATTTGTTTGCAATGACTAAAATATAATTTGAAAAAGTAACGGAAACAGTAGTATGAGGAGAGGAAACATTATAAATTTGTTTGCAATGACTAAAATATAATTTGAAAAAGTAACGGAAACAGTAGTATGAGGAGAGGAAACATTATAAATTTGTTTGCAATGACTAAAATATAATTTGAAAAAGTAACGGAAACAGTAGTATGAGGAGGGAAAACATTATAAATTTGTTTGCAATGACTAAAATATAATTTGAAAAAGTAACGGAAACAGTAGTATGAGGAGAGGAAACATTATAAATTTGTTTGCAATGACTAAAATATAATTTGAAAAAGTAACGGAAACAGTAGTATGAGGAGGGAAAACATAAATTTGTTTGCAATGACTAAAATATAATTTGAAAAAGTAACGGAAACAGTAGTATGAGGAGGGAAAACATTATAAATTTGTTTGCAATGACTAAAATATAATTTGAAAAAGTAACGGAAACAGTAGTATGAGGAGGGAAAACATTATAAATTTGTTTGCAATGACTAAAATATAATTTGAAAAAGTAACGGAAACAGTAGTATGAGGAGGGAAAACATAAATTTGTTTGCAATGACTAAAATATAATTTGAAAAAGTAACGGAAACAGTAGTATGAGGAGGGAAAACATTATAAATTTGTTTGCAATGACTAAAATATAATTTGAAAAAGTAACGGAAACAGTAGTATGAGGAGAGGAAACATTATAAATTTGTTTGCAATGACTAAAATATAATTTGAAAAAGTAACGGAAACAGTAGTATGAGGAGGGAAAACATAAATTTGTTTGCAATGACTAAAATATAATTTGAAAAAGTAACGGAAACAGTAGTATGAGGAGGGAAAACATTATAAATTTGTTTGCAATGACTAAAATATAATTTGAAAAAGTAACGGAAACAGTAGTATGAGGAGGGAAAACATTATAAATTTGTTTGCAATGACTAAAATATAATTTGAAAAAGTAACGGAAACAGTAGTATGAGGAGGGAAAACATTATAAATTTGTTTGCAATGACTAAAATATAATTTGAAAAAGTAACGGAAACAGTAGTATGAGTCATTAACAGGTAACATTTAGATTAACGTCTACTCGTTCTGATTACAGAAGGTGGGCTGCTTAGATTTGATTTGTATTTTGTATTTTTTTTTTTCCAGTGAATTTATGGGTTATGTTGTATCAGTCAAATTTATGCTCTTAAATCAAGAAACCATTGCAAACTTTTTAAACCTATGAAGAAGAGCACATCAAAAATGTCCAAAGTGTCTACTTTCATAGAATGTACTGTTGATTGATAAAAGAACTACATTTTTCCTGTCTTTTAGGGGAAGCACATCAGAAGCCCTTAAAATAATTTCTGTACTTTGGTAAATTCTTAAACTAATTCTTGTTTAACTGTACACATTGTGAATCACCTCCTCCTCTTTATTTGCATGCGTGCTGTCCTTAGGCTTTGATATTATTTCAGAAAGGTTAAGCACCATTTCAAAATCATTATTTTGCAAACATATTAACTCAGTAGCAAAATGATAATTATGGTAAGCAGCTTTCTTAAGGTTTGTCAAAATTTTTGAAAGAAAAAATATTGTTTTTCAGGTTAAAATATCTTTCCCACAAACTAATTGTGACAAAGCCAAAGTCTCATACCCTCACAAAAAAAGACAAAGTATCATAAGGACATTTTTTTCCTTGGACTCTGCTTTTATTTTAACTACTTTCAATCCTTGGAAATGTTTCTTATTTTAAAAAGGGTTTGTTAGAATTGTACTAAATCCTAAACATATGATGAAAGTGAATTAATATGCTTTTTTGTTCTTGAGAATTTACAACAAAGATATTAAACACTATTAGATTTACAAGAAATAATTTTAAATTTACAACATTCTAAAAACTAATACAATTAAAACTAAATGCAATGTGATATTTATCATTTACCAATTTATAAAGAAATAAATATCAAAACATTTTTTCTTCATAAATTTATTAAATTATTAAAATATGTGAACCAGTTATAAGGAAATCATTATTATTTACCATTTTATAAAGTTCAAATCGATTAGCAATTAGCCAATGTTTTGTCAACTATTCAAATAAAAAATCTAATAAATAAACAGGGTTTCTTATTTTTGTTGTCAATTCTCAAGAACAAAGAAAATGTATAAATTCACTTTCATCGTATGTTTAGTTTTTATTACTGTTCCAATCGTCGCATTTTAAAACAAAAATTGCTGAGGAGTGAAGGTAGTTATAATAATAATAGTGGTGGAAAACGATCTTTTTTAACACTCCATTTTTATTGCAGGCGCAAAAGTTGATGTTTTCCCAAATTGTTTACATTAATATGCATTCATGTATAAGTTTAAATTTTATTTTTGTTGTTGTTCATCATTGCTATCAAAAGGACAATCTTGTTTGCTAAATATGTCTAATGTTGGTGATTCCAAGATGTCACTTCATTTGGTTGACATGGTAGCAACCAAACAAGATATTCATGTCTAAAAATATGACTATCATATATAGCCTTCACATAAGCCTACAAGAATATATGCATATTATGTTTTGCGTTGATAGCTCAGATCCCTATTTAAAATTTAGAATTCAGTCTGTCTGAGGGCAAGAAATGACATTGTTCACAGAAATAATTCTACCCATCTTTTCTCCCACTTTCCCCTCTCTCTCTCTCTCTCCATCTATATATACATTTGAATGATAACTCTAACATTTTTAGGCATTTAAAACAACATACCTGGCCGCATACACAATTCTGGAAAATCCTCGTCGAAAACACAACTATACTTAAACATGAAAACAATAAACAAAAACTAAAAATTCTTGAAGCTATATACATAAAACAGTTGAAACCTAACCTGAACAAAATAAACTATGAAATCTCCAAAAATATCCTTAAATGCCTATAATTAGTAACAGAAGTCATTGGTTCATACCAACGGCTTTCCATACTCAATACTCATCGGATTCACTCTCGCGTGGTCATGTGTGACGTCATGAGCTGTTGTGCAATTTTCGCTTTCAGCGTTTTATATGCAAGTGTTTATCGTTGCTTGGAAATCATTCATGTAAACAAAAACAGACTATCATCAATTTCTTGTTCGTGTATTGCTTAAAATATTGTGTAATTGTCATCTTTGATAATGGCTTATGTAAGCCGAAAGCTTAGATCGGATTAAAAATATGTATCAATATTGTGATTTTCTTTCATTGTTTAATGATAATGTTATTAAGATTATCAGACTATATGAAAAAAACTTACATAAAATATATAGACAACACTTATCTATATTATTTAATGAAACATGTATTAATATATATATATATATATATATATATACACACACACAAATAAGGAGAAATAACAGATTAAGAATCCACCGTTTTTAGCATTTACTTTATAAAAAATGTGCTTGATAGAACATAGAGCAAAATATAATAATATTTTTATTATATTGTAAAAGCGTGAAACCCAGAGTCGCAAACACATATCCATACAATTGAATATATATATATACATATATTTAAGTAAATGGTCTGCTTTTAATAAACAGTATTAATGTAATTTACTGAGCAGATATGAATGTACGAGAGAAAATCATGCGAAAGCACATCAGGCTATATGATTTGATTCCTGTTAGAGGACGCACATTCAGGCCAGTAAATGTCATTAATACTGTTTATTATAAGCATAGCATTTACTTAAATATTTGTATCTATAAAAAGAATGTATAAACATAAAAAAATGTCTTAGAATAATTGTCGGACTTTGTACATTTCATAATATATATATTTAGTTTACGAAAAACTAGGTAATCCGTATGGGCAGACCTAAGGAGGATAAAATCCAGAGAGCTCATAATTTAAATAAAAACAGACCACTTTAAGGTTCCATGTAATAAATTATTTCACCACAGCCCTTTTAAAAGAACCGCAGATATATATATATATAGTCTGTGTGTGTGGAACCCCATTAAAAATAGTAGAAAAATTAAATAGATTTAAGTAATATCATTAAAAATCTCAATTCTGTGCCAACACTGGCTCACACAGATATGGACACATTTTTTTGCATCAAGTCAGTTCTAGATTTGAAATTTCACATTTATTAACCAAACAGTGATATTATATCAAATGTTCTTAAGGCTTTGAAATGTTTATTCTCTGCAATGAAATTTGAAAGCTCACTCTAGAAAATGGCCAACAATATTTTCCCTCTGAAAAATAGATATTTAAAAATTTTGAAAAATATTTATTAACCAATAAACTTCTGAGTTTAGTAAATCTAACATTTAGTTTCCTGGAGCCTATGCACTGTTATAAATATGACAGTGTAAATTCACAAAGTTTAGTTTTCAGTTTTTCCGTAAACCTTTGACCAGGGTTTTTTGTTGTGTACGAGCTGATTACTCACACCATTCATATAATTAATTAATTAAGCAACATTTTACATATTTATTTAGTAAATTGAATCACAATTTTAACATAAATTAAACAATGTGGAAAAACAAAGAAATAAAGTTATGGCAATAAAATATGAGTCATAGCAAAAAATATCACAACTCCTTTTGGCTGAATGATGGAAAATTCATAACACAATGTAAATATTGTTAAGTAGACACGTTCAGATTTTCTGATCATACTAACACAAATAATTCTGTGTTGTATAAATGAAAACAAAATATTTGTCAGACTTAATGTGAGGAAGAAAACAAATACTCAATAAAATTTCTGAAAATTTCTAGAGCTGTGTTTGTAGATTATTTGTTTCCGTGCTTTCCACACACTTTTCCCCCTACATACCCCCCATATATATATATATATATATATATATATATATATATATATATATATATATATATATATAAAAAGAAAGAACAGTAAGATATAAAATCCGGTGTTCTTATAGATATTTTTATTTTTACACAATAGAGCTCAATGTAAATTTACAGAGCATTAATATTATATTTTAATTGATTTAAAATAATTTTGTTATTTATTTTGTTAACAAAATTAAATTCAAGGGCTTTAGCTTCCATTTTTGAAACATGGTTATCACTGTGTAGCGAAAAACCCATACTTTAAATCAATTAATTTATAATATATATATATATATATATATATATATAGGTGACTATACTCGTGTTGAAAAACCTTCGAATTTTCTTTTGCCTCTTTAGCCAGCTGACCCTGATGATCTGCCTAAGTGAAACCTTGGTAGTTTTGTCTGGTTCATTAGGTTTGACTATATATATATATGCATAGGGAAAGAGAGGGTGACATAGGAATCAACAATGCATGGTGAATGATAGTTTCATGTTTCACTGAGATTTTTAAATCTGGTCTAAAGAACACAAAAGCTTTCACAACTCTGATCAAATCATGTGAGTCACACTGGCTGTTTATCTCTTGGACCATCATATGTTGAAGATGATGAGAGAATTCTTTATATCATAAAAGTTCAAAAATAAATATAGTCTTGTCTATGATGATGAACAACATCCAGTAGCAAGGGCCTCTGATTGTGGGATTGGAGATTTTCAGGAGTGTCGAACCACCTCTTAATTGCTGCTGTTCCCAGGACCACCCTGATCTCGTGTGGTAGCAACTGTTAGGGTCCCAATTATGGCCAAATAGTGGGACCCCAAAGAAAAAGAAAACCTTATGAAAGTATAAAAATACATTTTTATAGTAAAAAGACCAGCCGTACATTTTTATAAAGTAAAATTATATAGTAAAAATCTATTAAAAGTCATTCATTTTCGTTCTTTTCTTTCGTCATGGGAAATGCCAGCATACTTGATTCATTATTTACGCATACACACAAATACAGATACACACCTTTCTTTTGTTTTTCGATTCGATCAAACCTAGAAAGATGAAACACTTCATCTAATCTTGTTTCAATGAAACATTTATACATCTGACAAATGTCTTCATAACTTTTTTTGGATTCTATATGCTATTTTAAACACATCGTAAAATTACAAACAAAACCTGTTTATAGTAAAATGACCAGCAATACATTTTATAGCAGAATTACCAACAACGCATTTTATAACAAAATGACCAACAATACATTTTATAGTAGAATTACCAACTATACATTTTATTCCAACATAACCAGCAATACATTACATAGTAGAATTACCAACAATGCATTTTATAACAAAATGACCAGCAATACATTTTATAGTAGAATTACCAACAATGCATTTTATAACAAAATGACTGGCAATACATTTTATAGTAGAATTACCAACAATGCATTTTATAACCAAATGAACAACAATACATTTTATAGTAGATTTACCAACTATACATTTTATTGCAATATAACCAGCAATACATTTTATAGTTGAATTACCAACAATGTATTTTATAACAAAATGACCAACAATACATTTTATAGTAGAATTACCAACTATACATTTTATTCCAACATAACCAGCAATCCATTACATAGTAGAATTACCAACAACGCATTTTATAACAAAATGACCAACAATACATTTTATAGTAGAATTACCAACTATACATTTTATTCCAACATAACCAGCAATACATTTCATAGTAGAATTACCAACAATGCATTTTATAACAAAATGATCAGCAATAGATTTTATAGTAGAATTACCAACAATGCATTTTATAACAAAATGACTGGCAATACATTTTATAGTAGAATTACCAACAATGCATTTTATAACAAAATGACTGGCAATACATTTTATAGTAGAATTACCAACAATGCATTTTATAACCAAATGACCAACAATACATTTTATAGTAGAATTACCAACAATGCATTTTATAACCAAATGACCAACAATACATTTTATAGTAGATTTACCAACTATACATTTTATTGCAATATAACCAGCAATACATTTTATAGTTGAATTACCAACAATGTATTTTATAACAAAATGACCAACAATACATTTTATAGTAGAATTACCAACTATACATTTTATTCCAACATAAACAGCAATCCATTACATAGTAGAATTACCAACAACGCATTTTATAACAAAATGACCAACAATACATTTTATAGTAGAATTACCAACTATACATTTTATTCCAACATAACCAGCAATACATTACATAGTAGAATTACCAACAATGCATTTTATAACAAAATGACCAGCAATACATTTTATAGTAGAATTACCAACAATGCATTTTATAACAAAATGACTGGCAATACATTTTATAGTAGAATTACCAACAATGCATTTTATAACCAAATGACCAACAATACATTTTATAGTAGAATTACCAACAATGCATTTTATAACCAAATGACCAACAATACATTTTATAGTAGATTTACCAACTATACATTTTATTGCAATATAACCAGCAATACATTTTATAGTTGAATTACCAACAATGTATTTTATAACAAAATGACCAACAATACATTTTATAGTAGAATTACCAACTATACATTTTATTCCAACATAAACAGCAATACATTACATAGTAGAATTACCAACAACGCATTTTATAACAAAATGACCAACAATACATTTTATAGTAGAATTACCAACTATACATTTTATTCCAACATAACCAGCAATACATTACATAGTAGAATTACCAACAATGCATTTTATAACAAAATGACCAGCAATACATTTTATAGTAGAATTACCAACAATGCATTTTATAACAAAATGACTGGCAATACATTTTATAGTAGAATTACCAACAATGCATTTTATAACAAAATGACTGGCAATACATTTTATAGTAGATTTACCAACTATACATTTTATTGCAATATAACCAGCAATACATTTTATTGTTGAATTACCAACAATGTATTTTATAACAAAATGACCAACAATACATTTTATAGTAGAATTACCAACTATACTTTTTATTGCAACATAACTGGCAATACATTTTATAGTAGAATTACCAACAATGCATTTTATAACAAAATGACCATCAATACATTTTATAGTAAAATTACCAACAATGCATTTTATAGCATAGTGACCAACAATATATTTTACCCGTAGTTGATGCCATACAACTGCATTCAAAATATATTTAGTTGAACACATAAAATTCTTATTCAAAATATTTAGATTTTGGAATTAAATAATCCCTAGAGATTGATATGTCACTGAACAAAATCAACAAACTTACCAAAAATGTAATTTTTTCTCATATCCCAAAGATTAATCATAGTTAAGTACAAAATACTTGTAACCCTTGGGGATGTGGGCACCATATTTGTTAAATATTTGAAGAAGTTTATTATTATTCTTTTTTTGTTTTTAAATTTTGCCAGAAATATTCCAGTTGCTTTATTTTATGAATTACATGTATATTTTTAATTGCCGTCAATATCTTCCAGTCATCTGTCCAGTTTGCTTCATCCAATGACCCTTGGAGTTTATACCCACAATTATTTCATTGCTTTTCTCTCTGCACTGATTTGAAGTGTCCAGATTCAACTCGGCCTTCACTGCAAGAAGGTTATGGCAGTGAAGGATATATGTCTAGCAGGCATTGTCAAGCATCTTGCAAGCACTTAACATCTTGTCTTTCACGACAATTTTGACATGTCACTTGTGTACATTAACTGGGGGAAGATTTTCGTGAACTCGATGTTTCTTTTGTAATGATTGTTGCTTTTGTCTTGGTGTCTAGGCGCAGGACAGGATTGGCGCCATGTCTTTTGTTTTGACATTGTGCAATTTAACTGTAGATGAGTGTTTTGGAGTCTTTCTGCCATGTTATATGAATCAAGCTAGCATTTCATGCAATTCTGGGGTAAAGTCAGAATAATGATGGCTTTAATTTCACCTTAGGATGTCATCACCAGTTTCATTTGTTTTCTTAGTTCAGAAACAAACTTCATTTATGAAAGAAATATGTAATTTCTTTCTTATATGAAGGTAGATCAATAAATCTGTAGCCCAACATGTAGTTAACCTAAATATTTATCAGAAATTTTCTGTGTAAAATATTTAACTGACATAATTATTTGCACTATTTACATTTGGACTATTGTCCTAATCTTTATTGTTTTTATCACAACATTTTGCAGCTATTGTATATTTCTGCATAAAAGGCGCCCTTCAGATAAGATGAGGTAAAAATATATAGCAAATTTCTATGAATTTATCCTATACATATTGTATAAAATGACAGCTTATTGATTATATAAAGATGATGTTATTGAAAATGTTGTTACTTATTGTATTAGAAATTCAAAATAAATGAAATAATAAAAAAAACGATCCTGTTTTTCTTACATACGTCCCCCAAAAGAGAAGGCATTGTTTTTTGTATGTTTCATCACATGATATCTTATGAATACTGATTCTTCTTCTTCTTTTCCTGTATCTAAACAGTTTCAAACAGCCTGATATACTCATAATGGCGATTTACTTATACTTCACCGACAATCACAAAATACCGCCAGTAACAGTACAATAAAAGTATATTCCACTTTCAATATTTTTTTTATTCAGTCTGTTCCTAACTTCAGTCTAAGCCAATTAGAATTTCTTATTAACTTATACCAATATCAAAATGAAGAAAATATGAAGTTAGGTTTAAATTGAGAGTTTTTGAAGTACGCAATCATAATTCAATGTTTACATTTTCTCAGTTGAGCTTGCATGGATACAAATTGATTTCATTGGAATTATTCTTCAAACAGGCAATTTATTCCAAAGTTATGCCAGTAATATATAAGGTAGAAATGGTTTTATTACATTTATTATCAGTTTATTTGATAATGTGAATCTTTTCATGTACGTTATTGGTTATTGCACCAAGGCCGAGGTTAGTCTACCGACAAACATCACTTAGAATTTAAGGTTTCTTTTTTTAGAATTGTAGTATAAGACGACCCTCAATTTTTAAGGGTGATTTTTCAGGACTTAAAGATCATCTTATATGTGGAAATATACAGTAATTAATATTAGACACTAAATGAAGGGCATTGACAGGGAAGATTATGTTGTATAGAATACATTTTTCAGTATTGGTCTATGTACTTAGTGATATATTAATAATTCCTTATTAGTCTATGTACTTAGTGATATATTAATAATTCCTTATTAGTCTATGTACTTAGTGATATATTAGTAATTCCTTATTAGTCTATGTACTTAGTGATATATTAATAATTCCTTATTAGTCTATGTACTTAGTGATATATTAATAATTCCTTATTAGTCTATGTACTTAGTGATATATTAATAATTCCTTATTAGTCTATGTACTTAGTGATATATTAATAATTCCTTATTAGTCTATGTACTTAGTGATATATTAATAATTCCTTATTAGTCTATGTACTTAGTGATATATTAATAATTCCTTATTAGTCTATGTACTTAGTGATATATTAATAATTCCTTATTAGTCTATGTACTTAGTGATATATTAATAATTCCTTATTAGTCTATGTACTTAGTGATATATTAATAATTCCTTATTAGTCTATGTACTTAGTGATATATTAATAATTCCTTATTAGTCTATGTACTTAGTGATATATTAATAATTCCTTATTAGTCTATGTACTTAGTGATATATTAATAATTCCTTATTAGTCTATGTACTTAGTGATATATTAATAATTCCTTATTAGTCTATGTACTTAGTGATATATTAATAATTCCTTATTAGTCTATGTACTTAGTGATATATTAATAATTCCTTATTAGTCTATGTACTTAGTGATATATTAATAATTCCTTATTAGTCTATGTACTTAGTGATATATTAATAATTCCTTATTAGTCTATGTACTTAGTGATATATTAATAATTCCTTATTAGTCTATGTACTTAGTGATATATTAATAATTCCTTATTAGTCTATGTACTTAGTGATATATTAATAATTCCTTATTAGTCTATGTACTTAGTGATATATTAATAATTCCTTATTAGTCTATGTACTTATCCAATAGATGCAACATTGCAAGTCTATCGCAAATCTTTAGACAAG
Organism: Acanthosepion esculentum; assembly: GCA_964036315.1. Taxonomy (NCBI): domain Eukaryota; kingdom Metazoa; phylum Mollusca; class Cephalopoda; order Sepiida; family Sepiidae; genus Acanthosepion; species Acanthosepion esculentum. Next base: position 74,933,288 of record OZ038512.1, read on the forward strand.
CAGCATTCTTTAGTGCCATTAGCTCAGAGCTTTACAGTAAAGACCCACCTTAGGACATTCACAGAGTTGAATGACCATCATCTCTATCTATAAAAGGCAGGATGTGTGTGTGTGTGTGTGTTTAACGAATGCATGGCCGCAATTTTTGATGGATTTGCACTAAAATTTACATGCACATGCTCCAAGTTAGTGGGAAGACCAAGACCGACTTTGCATTTCCCAACTTCCATCGATAGTGGAAATAATTGATTTTTTCATGCTTCTACGGCATTTTTCATGTAGTTTGCGGCCATTTTCTGCTGGCCAGAGTGAGAGCCTATAGCTGGCTGCCACGAATAGGCAGGAAGATTCTATTGGCCAGCGTGAGAGCCAACAGCTGAATGACACAAATGTTAACTAGCATTAACTGGCCATTTGGTTAATTTATAGGAAATGGGTCAGAATAAGAACTTTTCAGCACCTCCTTGTATATATTGACACTGTTAAATATACACACCTCCTGTAAAGTGTTATTTATTTATATTTTTGTGCTGAAAATGTTTTAGTTTGATCAACTTTTCAAGATCTGATCAAGTATGTCTATTTCTTTTGTGAACTGAGAACTTTTCCGCATAGTCTCATAATTAAGCATTTTACTCTGTGTAATGCAAATAGATTTTATTTTCATTCTCACTGTTTACCCAATATTTCTTACATGTCAGTCGAATAAACATTGATCATATTTTTAGATACAAAAGAAATTTATCTGGAAGGAGAAATTACAGTCAATGCAATATTTCAAGTTTCTTCGCTCACTTCATTTGTCATGAAAAATAGCAGCAGAAAGAACGAGAACAAGAAATGTTTTTGTGAATTGGACTGGAGAAATGGTTCTTGCTTTTTTCTCTCACCCCACTGTCGTAAAAATAAATGAGTATTTGGAGACTGGATCAACTGATTGTGTCTGATCAAATTTGACTCTCTTGAACAGCTTTGTTTTTGTTCAATCCTTGAGATATCCGATGTACTTCAGTATTGTGAACTTGGCGATCATTTAGACACATCTGGCTGGCTAACCTGCCAAGGTCGCAGACAAGGTTCAGGCAACAAAGAGAAAGAATTCGTATGTGCAAAATGACAAGAAGGAATGAAGAGAGAAAGGAGGCCTAATGCTCTGGAGGAAAATAAACATTGATTAATCTCTCGACACCAATGAAACATCCACTTTGTTCAGTTCCAGTAAATCATGAGAGCTTAGTATTTTGTGTTTGAGATATTTTGGAAATCGTCACATTGATCTGTGATAGAATTTCAGTTTATTTTTGTTCTAATGAAGAAATAATAAAAGAAAAAAGAAGACACATGATCTCTGTTATGGAAGATCTGTTTTAATTTTAAAGATTTCTGAAAGTACATCTAACAAAGTTTTTTTTGTTTTATATATCTGAGAGAACCCTTTCTGCTTTCCATGAGTATGGCTGATGCTAACCTCCAGGAGAATGACTTATTGTGCCTTCTTGGGCTAACATTGTCAGCGGACATGAAATAGTCATTGTTAGGTCTGCTACTAAGAAAGTCAGTTCTGTGTATCATGTTAGACATTTTTTTCTCTCCAGAATCTATTTTACATATTTATAAGTCTACCATTCATCCTTGATTTGAATATTGCTGCCTCATTTGATCTGATGCTCTTGCTATATATTAAGAAATTCTTGATAAAATCCAACATTTTGTTTGAAGAACTTGTTAACCATTACTTTTCTATGGTGAAAAGCTTCAGTAGAAATCTTATCAGTGAGAATTTAAAAATCTTTACAAGTCATCAGAACTGAAGACAAATTTCTTTTTACAACAATGTTCATCCTTGTACAAGGCCCAAGAGCTACTCAAGGTAGAGGATTACAGAGTAAGAGACAGAATTTATGGGAATATGTGGGAAAGATAATGGTTGACACTAGGCTTGAACATATTAAGATTGTAGTGATCGTGGAAATATCCATTTGGAAGGCGGTTCCACAAAGCAGTGGTTTGTGGGAGGAAACTACTAGAGTCGAACTTACATCTCACAAATAGAATAAGAAGGCAATGAGGGTGTTTTGCTACAATGGCGGGTCTTAACCATGAAGGTTAGAACTGATGGAAATGGTGATAGAGCAGCAAGAGGTCTGCGTTGTTTCAGCTGTGAGGAAAGGGGTTGCAGAATGGAAAATAACTGAACACCCACAAGGATGCAGAGACACTTTTGAACTCGGGACAGGAACATGAAGACTGGATAGCTCCTGCTCATATATAGCAGCAGTACTTCATTTTTGGTCTGATCTGGCTCTTGTAAAGGTGAGGGATAGCAGGAGGAGTTAGGTACTTACTGGAGCGGTACAGCAAACTGACCATTTTTAAATAAGGCTAATTATAAAACTAACAATCTGATGCTTATATTAGTAACCTCACAGGTATTACTAAGTGGCTTTTTATTAACAGGCAATGAAATTATTAGTTGACTATGACATTTTTATGATGTTTTAACTGCTGTATTATAAAGATGCTAAATTTCTTTCCTGCATGAATGTGATATTCATTGTCGTCATTCAAAAAAATAAATACAGTATTTATTTCCGACATTGATTTCTCTACCTTATAAAATCTTGAAGGAGCCTTATGACACCCAGGAGATAATTTATAATATTTAACATCCATTGGGACAATTATCTTCAGCTTTGCTGAGTTTATTGTTGCATTATCTTATTCTGGCCTTCCTCTGTATGTTTCGATTTGGTGGTTTTCAAAGGTCGCTTTTTCTTTTCTTCAACTAGGAAAGGAGATTCCAGCCAAATCACAGGACTGAGTGTTAGGGTTTTATGTTAATTCTTTGAATCCTCGATATCTGTTAATTAAATACCTATTAATTTCTATAAATAAACCAAATTGTTTGGTATATACAAATTTATTATCTCTTTTTTTCAAATACTTTGTTCATTCAGGATGTAGGTGACTATGACTCTCCACAGGTTCACTATTTTCTTTTTTTAATCTGGAAATTGCTGTGATTTATTGGGAAAGATAGTGGAGTAGTTTCTCATTACTTTCTCATTGCTGACTTCCCACTACCCTGCTATTTAAACCCTAGCTGAATGTATGAGAGATGGATTTATGTCATGAATTTAGTGTGAAAGTGAATGTATTAGACTTGGATGAATTTTGAACTTGGATTGCTGATTCTACTGATAATAGTTAACCTATTTGCAAATCCATTATAAAATAATTCTTTATGCATAAAAACAGATTAAATCTAAAGACTAATTGTTGTAGTATACCTACAGACGATAATGGATATGTCGCCATTCACATAAATGCAATAGTAAATACTGTATGTTGGTCTGCAGTTGGAGATTCATCTCCAGCTGTGCTGGTCAAACTCTCTTCCTCCAGGCAGAGAGGATCCCCAGACAAGGCTGTGTCGAAAGGCAGAGTCTGGTCTCAGGAAACAGCTACCCAACCCTGTTTTATGTGGGGTCTACGGGGAATTTTTAGCGAAGCCTACGGGCATGGATACCCCACATTAAATTCAGCCTTGTGCCACATCTGACTGCGTGGAGTGGTTGGTAGATATTCTGCAGCTGGAGATTCATTGTGGAATTCACTTGACTCACTTCCAGCAGTTGACTATGTCTACATGCTGCTGGCGAATCTTATATGTGTTGTTCTTGTCCTAAGTATTATCATTCATTACCAACCTCATGTGATTATTCTATTCAGTAACCTTCCCTAAGTTACAAAAATAATGTTTTTGAAATCATTAAAATTTTTTAAAAAATGTCTAAACATTAGATTGAAAGGGTTAACCCACTGTATGAGAACGAATTATGAGACAAGGTTGTCAAGAAAAACAACAGGAAATTTCAAAACATTAATTGTAAAAAGGAATATATGGTTGTTAGCAAAACGAACAGCTCAAGATGTGATTGGGGTTGTCAATTGATTTTCCTTTTTTTTTTAATATTATCTGTAGAAAAAAAATAGTGATGATGGGGGGGGGAGGTCAAAAATTGTAGTGCAGTGCTCACCGGCAGGCCAGCTATTCTTTCTTCTTCTTCTTCGGTAGCCTCAAGGAAATGGATTGTGTGGCTCCCTTTCTTGGTCATTACACTGGGCAGTTGTGAAACAGACACCAACTCAGCCCCGCCTACTTTTATTTCCTGTTTATCCGTCTGTCAATCCGTACGTCCAGCTCTATTGAACGCTGTCTGCTGAATGACTTCAGTTCTGTCGTGCTGTTGGCACCCTGCTTTTTATGCTATTCCAATACGGCCAAAATTTGCATGTGTGCAAATTTTGTCTCGTTTTGGACGAGATATGCGCACATAAATTGTGTCTTCAATAGCGGCCGTATTTCTTTTTGGCATCACTTTGCAGGCAAGACACGTTCGCGCTCGTTTCGAATTCTGAGGTAAGTCATGTCTTTCATCATAGGTTATTTTAAAGCCAAAAAATATACTTAAATTGCAAGAATTTTTGGGAATAATAATGATTTACTGATACAATCCCTACTAATTAACCCATAGCTGGGAGAGAAGATATGGTTTCATATCTTTCACAAGGATATTTTCATTTAAGGGAATATAAAGAATGCAACTGGAATTGGAACTCGGCTCTCTAATTTCCAATTCTGAAATATTATCCATTACACCTCTGCACCTTCCCATATGATCACCAAAGTTAAGCAATGTCAAGCCTGGTCTAGATGTATGACCACTTGGGAATACCAGGTGCTGTAAGCTTGGATGTGTGGGTGGCGTAATTAATAATGGCTTGGAATTGGAAATCAATTGGGTTTTATATTCATTTATGCACAAATAACCCTGTAAAAGGCATGAATCCATCTCTTCTTCCCCCAGCTATAGATTAATTAGTAAAACTTTTCTCACTAAATCACTATTATCTTCAAAAAAAATATCTTAGAATCTAAAAATATTTTCTGGCTTTAAATAACCTGTAAAGGGTTGATAAGCTGTAAAAAAAAATCCAATAAATATATCGCTGGTGTTTATATTTATTATAATTGATATCATAATCATTTGTAATGTGATGCTTATGGCTATATCATGTTGAAACACCTATTCTTATCTGATCACCAAAGTTAAGCAATATCGAGTTTGGTCAGTACCTAGATGGTTCATCACTTGGGAATACCTGGTACTGTAAGCTTGGATGTGCAGGTGGTGTAACAGATAATAGCTTGGGATGAGAAATCAGAGATCCAAGTTCAATTTTCAGTCTGGTTCATGATATTCATTTACGTATATACCCCTGGGTAATCATGAATCAAAGAGAGACATGATCACCCAAGCCTGTCACATCTACCTCGACCAGTATGCATTGGGCCAGTGCAGTTGAGTAATTGCCCTTTCCTCTCCATGAATTTAGGAAAGGTCGACATCAAACAAAGGACCTTCATTGCCAAAGAAGAATAACTGCAATGATAATGATTACTAACAATTATTAACTTATTCATTTACATGTTCATCACATACATTTTGTGACCATTGCTGAGGCTAAAGTTACAGCCATATCTATCTATCTATATATATATATATACACATAAAAGTGAACATTGAAGACGATTGCGTCTAACATGAAACAGCCTGTCGCCTCTGAGTGTTGACTTTAATGTTCACTTTTATATTTACATATGCTCTATGTCTGATATTGAGCACTTTATCCCATAAATATAGCACACCTTAAGAGTGTATTTCTTCATATATATATATATATATATATATATAAATATAAAAGTGAACATTGAAGTCAACACTCAGAGGTGACAGGCTGTTTCATGCTAGACGCAATTGTCAGGCTGCATCTAGCAGGAAACAGCCTGTCGCTGAGTGTTGACTTCAATGTTCACTTTTATATTTACATACTCTATCTCTTATATTTACATACTCTATCTCTTATATCGATCACTTTATCTCATAAATATAGCACCTCTTTAAAAATATATATGCACATTTCATTGAATACAATAGACAAGGTGCTTTGATTCAGTTTTTTATTCAATTTCTTATGTGATCTAATATTTTTTTCTTTTCGGATGATAAATCATATGAAAACTGTCCAATTGTTCTTTTTATCCGAGCGCTTTCGGATATACATTTATCCATCTTTAAAGTTGAAATATATTAACTTTTAACAAGAAATATTGTTGTATGTATGTATTTACATAATGTTTTAATTTTCAAAACACTGTCAAGATATTGAAAATGAAAACATTATATAAATACATACATAAATATATATCCGAAAGCGTTTGCATAAAAAGAACAATTGGACAGTTTTTATATAATTTATCATCTGAAAAGAAAAAAATTATTAGTTAACATGAGGAATTGTATAAAAAAACTAAATCAAAGCACCTTGTCTGTCGTATTCAATGAAATATGTATGAAAGAAGTATTGCTGCCAAAATACACACACACACACACACATATATATATATATATATATATATATATATATATATATATATATAAATAAAAAGAAAGAACAGTAAGATATAAAATCCAGTGTTCTTATAGATATTTTTATTTTTACACAATAGTGCTCAATGTAAATTTACAGAGCATTAATAAATTCGCTTGACGAGGAAATGGAATAATTAATAACAAAATTAAATTCGAAGGCTTTAGCTTCCATTTTTGAAACATGGTTATCATTGTGTAGCAAAAAAAACATTTTAAATCAATTCATTTATAATATATATATATATATATATATATATATAAATAAAAAGAAAGAACAGTAAGATATAAAATCCAGTGTTCTTATAGATATTTTTACACAATAGTGCTCAATGTAAATTTACAGAGCATTAATAAATTCGCTTGACGAGGAAATGGAATAATTAATAACAAAATTAAATTCGAAGGCTTTAGCTTCCATTTTTGAAACATGGTTATCATTGTGTAGCAAAAAAAAACATTTTAAATCAATTCATTTATAATATATATATATATATATATATATATATATATATATATATATATAAACTACACTTAGACTATTGTCCTCATCTTTATTATTATTATCACACTGTTTTGATCTTTGCACCATCCAGCCTTCATCATGTGTTTTTTTTTTTGTTTTTTTTTTAATCCAGTTAACCTTCAAAGAATTTTGAACTTAACTCTTTATTTAATCTATGGGTGTAGAGTGTTCTTGTTTCATTGACCCTGTCTAGGGATCTCTCATCTAGTTTTTATTTCATAATCATCATCATCATACTTCGACCTCCCTATGGTTTGTTGGAACTCCATTGACAACCCCTTTCCACACTATTCAGTCTTGCATTGCAGTCCCCAGATGACCCAAAATCTAACTCTGAGTCCCAAGCAATGGTGTCTGAGAAAGTCGATATCCGTGGGGAGACGCTTCCAGAAGGATGCCATAGGGGCAAGGATGAGATGATTTCCCGGCCCACTTGGCGGCAATGGCTGACAAAGTGTAATCATTTTTGTTTGAGTTTAAGAGAGATTGGTCTCAGGTCTTTGTAAATTGTTCTTACTTACTTATCAGTTATTGGTTGCCTTGTTTCTAGTGTGTCTAAGTTTGCCCTAGTCAACCTCCTCTCAAACTGAAATCTTTATTTGATTTACAGGGCTAAATTGTTCTTGTTCTTCTGATCATGTCTTTGGATAGCTCGTCTTGTTTTTATTTAGTACTGATCAGTTATTGCTTGCCTTGTTTCCAGTGAGTCTAAGTCTGCTCTACTCAGCCCTATGAATTGAAATCATAATTACTATATCATAAAATCCACCAACCAGTTTCAAACTGTAACCATTATTTAATTTAAAGGGGTAGATTGTTCTTGTTTCGCTGACAACATCCAGGGATCTCTCATCTTGTTCTTATTTAGTACTGATCTGTTATATCTCACCTTGTTTCCAGTGAATCTATATCTGCTTTACTCAGCCCTAGAGATTGAACTATTTCAAACTGACCCCTTTATTTAATTTACTGGGGTAGATTGTTCTTGTTCAGCTGACCATGTTTAGGGATATCTCTTCTCATTCTTATTTTGCATTGATTAGTTATTGCTCGCCTTAGTTAGCTCAACTCGGCCCAAGGGACTGAACACACAATTACTATATCATAAAATTCACAAATCAGTTTCAAACTGTTCCCTTTATTTAATTTACATCTGCAAATAATGTCAATAATGATAACTCCTCATCCGAGAAATTCAGGCAGAGTTGAAGCGAATCCTTTCAAATCTCCAACACCCCTTTCTCTGTATTCTTTCACTTTCTAGCAAGACTGTGGTTTGGACAATGTCCAGCGTTCTCTGGATTTCTGACTCAATATCAGAATCTGACCAAATATCAAATTATACTTATTTATTTCTTTTTCTTAGATAGCTACCTTCACCCCGCTCTTATTAGCATTACTATTAAAAACAACTTGCATGATACTGATCAAAACTGCTGAGGGTATTTTTTTTTTTTTTTTTTAAGCTTATCACCTCAAGCAAGGCTGGAGGCCACTAGCACGCAAGGGGTTACAGAAGGTTTGGAGGAAGAGCAGATAGGAGTGTTAAAGGAGAGGATGTGGAGAAAGATAGTGGATCGATCAAGGCAAGGGGGTTACAGAAGATTTGGAGCGAGGGCAGATAGGAATGAATGGTGAAAGGATGTGGAGAAGGGAAGTGGATAGATCAAGGCAACTGGAGATGTCGATTGACGTTACACTTAAATAGTTGGAGATTGTATTTGTCAGGGAAACAGGAATAAGGAAGGGAGTTCCACAGGCGAGATGTGTGAGACATGAAGCTTTATGCCTGAATGAGCACTTTTGCTTAAGATCAGTCTGTCATTACCCAGTCTGATTTTTGATTAGAGTGTAGAATCTGTTCTATCTGCATAGGACACTATGGTAATGGTAATATTAGCCGTTTCCTTATAAGGAAACATTTGGTATTCATAGACCAAGCAGCCAGTACTGCTTTTAGTTGAAATTTATAAATTCTTTCTTGTTGTGAAGTAAAGAGTACCCCACCCCCGGTGACACTCTGAACTCATCCAATACAATAAAGAGTTCCACTTTATGAGGTCAGTAGTAGACGTATTGGATTCAGTCTTCATGCTAACTATACAGGCTTCGGGCCAATAGGCTAAGTGTTATGCATCGATAATACTTTAATGAATAACATTATACCAAGTACGAGGGTGTTATAACAATAACCTTTCCATAAGGAAGTGATAATATTTCTCTTAATGAAATTATTCAGAAAAATAGATATTTCATGTCCAGTAGCTGTTATTGCTCTTTCCAATATTGATGGCAGTTTCTTTCCAATATTGATGGCAGTTTCTTTCCTCACCTTTTTTTGAAGTCATATGCAATGTCAACATCTTGATTATATCATTATTTTCCCTTTGAGTTACATGTGCTATCCATTTTAGCCTCTCAAATGGTGGAGGTTTCTGTTATTTGGTACATTTCTTAGTTTGTGATTCAGTCGCACCATTTCAAAGAAGGATGGTTTTAACCAAGACTGGCAGGCTTCACTCACTCAAAGCCAATTTTAACCATTGATCTGAGAAAGTGGTTTTATACAAGCTGATAGTTTTGGTATTTCTGAATGGGTTTGATGCTATGCATGGCATTCATATGAAAGTCTCCATCTGTCGAGGCTATTAAAGAACATGGTTTGAATTTTCAGTTTTGCAGCAGTTGGCAGTATTGGGGGAAACTACTTCAAAAATAGTTTATTCTATGTTCACTTTCCTTTTCTCCTATACTAAATTTGTTAAAACTGATCCGTAGTGTATGTGTCCTGTGGGCATTTCTGCTTCAGATCAGTCTCTCACTGTCTAGTCATCTGTTTCAGACTAAAGTGTAGTATCTGTGAGCACAATGCCTTCAATCTGTATATTGTACAAGACAGAATACATATGCTATTCTGTCTGAAGGAATAAAATGGTTTCCAAAAATTAAGAAATGAGAATTAATATAGGAATAAACTATTTATTTTGTAATTTTCCAAATGTTTGTATTTGTTTTTCTCTTCCATTCCCCTCCACCGAGTAATTATACTTGACCGTTTCTTGGCAAATGTATTCTTTTGACTCGTTTGATCGATTTGAATGTTAGAATATTTAAAATCCATTTACTCTTTGTAATTATCCATTAGACATTTATTTCTACTCTTTAATTTATACTTTTCATCAAAAAAAAATATTTCGGATCTTATCTTTCATTTTTGATAAGGAGTTGGACACCTCAAACTTGTATTTGTAAAAATATCTTAGTGATAAAAATTACCGGATTAAATTCCCAAGAGATTATGCAAAAATGTTTTGAACAGATACATTTCAAATCTCACTGAATAGGAAGCAAGGAAATAAAAATTAGAAAATAAATTTTCTGATTTTCTGACAGAATCTATGCATTGATTTTATTTTTCTTCTGTTGGCAGCTAATTAGAGTGTTGCTTGCAATTTTCTTTGAGAAAACTATTCTGCTCTGTGGATTATTCTTAGAACAAACAATAACCGATTGCTTCCATTGTCAAAGACATTTATAATAGAAGCCTAATGAAAAGCTAGTATTATGAAATGGACAAAGTCCGACAATTATTTTAAGATATTTTTATGTTTAACATTCTTTTTATAGATACAAATATTTAAGTAAATGCGCTGTTTTTTATAATAAACAGTATTAAACAATATTTACCGGCCTGAATGTCTGAGAAATTTTCATAGAAAATATTCATCCTCCGACAGTAATCGAACCTGTATCCTATATAGTAAAATCGACCCTGCTAATCAAACGATCCTCTGTGGCTTGATCGGTTAAGGCATGTCAGGCTATATGATGGTTTCGTATGGGATACAGGTTCAATTCCTGTCAGAGGACGAATATTTTCTATGAAAATTTTTTGGACATTCACGCCGGGAAATGTTATTAATATTGTTTATTATAAAAAACGTAGCATTTACTTAAATATTTGTATCTATAAAAAGAATGTATAAACATAAAAATGTCTTAAAATAATTGTCGGACTTTGTCCATTTCATAATGTGTGACATCCTTTGTTTGCATTTGATATGACATGAGCAGATTCATGGAAAATTATGGTTTAAAGACAGTAAAATCGACCTTGCTAACCGAACACTACTCTGTGGTCGAAACGGTTAAGGCACGTCAGGCTATACGAAGGTTCCGTATAGGATACAGGTTCGATTCCTGTCGGAGGACGGATATTTTTTATGACAATTTCTCGGAGATTCAGGCCGGTAAATGTTGTTTAATACTGTTTATTATAAACAGAGCATTTTCTTAAATATTTGTATCTATAAAAAGAATGTATAAAGATAAAAAAAATGTCTTAAACGCGAGTATGTTTTCATTCAGCTGTTAGCAATAGTTTTCATAATTATTAGAAACAAATGTTTTTCCCATTTTTCTTAAAGATGTTATGCCATTATGGTATACTAATTTAATCAAACAGGTATGCTTATCTTACTTGTTTATTATAGCTACAATATTTCTACTATTTTCAAGATAAGCAATTATTAGCATTGTGCACTAATCAAGCTTAGTTTCTTATATTCACAATGTTTCAGCTTATTTAACAGCTGAAGTTTCACTGATTAATTTTGCAACGTCCTCTTCATTGTTATCTTCAAAACAGCTTAAATATTGTTGCTATTATGTTCATTATACAATGATTAAAAATAGCTGTCCTTGTTTTGAATGTTATTGCCACAGAATGTTAGCTCTTTTGAGATAAGAAGTTATCATTATAGAATTATTTCAAACCAATGGAGATAATGTATTATCATCAACTTTTTGATTGTTTGAGTCACAATGTTAAAAGACGTGATTAAGTCCAAATAGTTTTGCAGTATCTACTCTTTACTTATATATATATATATATATATATATATATATATATATATATATATATATATATATATAAAAGTGAACATAGAAGTCAACACTTAGAGGCGACAGTCTGTTTCACGCTAGACACAATCATCAGGCCACGAACATTGTGTCTAGCATGAAACAGCCTGTCACATCTGTGTTGACTTCTATGTTCCCTTTCATATTTATATATATATATATATATATATATATATATATATATATATATATATATATATATAATGTATGTGTATGTATGTATGTATATATATATATATATAAAAGTGAACATAGGCTGTTTCATGCTAGATGCAATCGTCAGGCCTGATGATTGCATCTAGCATGAAATACTGTCACCTCTAAGTGTTGACTTCTATGTTCACTTTTATATTTACACATGCTCTCTCTGATATTGAGCACTTTATCCCATAAATATAGCACACCTTAAGAGTATATTCATATATATATTGTTATATTCCGTGCTAATAGGAATATGGACTGGACAAACACGGTGGATAAATAGTAACAGGTTTATTTGTAGAAATCAGTACAAAAAGCAAGGAAGTAATAGTTATGCACACAGTAGTCGTAAGTCAGTACAGTTGTGTGCATTCTGTTATCAGTAAGCCGCTAGTTCTTGCAGATTCCAGCTCAACTCTCCTGTCCACTGTCCTAACCGATACTTATAGGTTATTAATACCTATAGTGCTGCCATTCATGGGGGTGGCAGGTTATTCCATTACATCATATATGAAATTGACCCATATTTTTATTGCCAGTATGTGATTAATGCCAGGAAATACCAAATGGTCTGTATAAAATTTAATGACAATAAGGAGCTTTTGTTCTCAGAGGAGTTGATCTGTGGTGGCCCCAGTATGTACTGGACTCATGACAGTTGATAACGAAATAGACTTTACACTTTGTGTCACACCAGAGCATCAGAGTCACCTGGTTCGTCTGTGATTTGACATGGAAGATAACCTTCTAGCCACTAAGTGAAGATTTACACCTTACAGAATATCACTGGCTGCCCCCTAATATGTAAACAGGGGATCTACCCAGGTGCGGTCAGTATGTGTACACATGTGTGACAATCACATGACAGGAAAATATATAAGCACTCCATTGGACAGGAGAAAAATAGAAATTAATCTCTTCTGCTTGTAGAAAAATAATATATATCTGGAAAAAAATCAAAAGGTGACACGCCCTAACTGATGAAGTTCGGAGGGTAATAACAATAATTTTACATGTGTGCACTAACAATGATTATATTGTAACATTTAGATAAAGCATAGTTGAGAAACAAAGATTGGAAGGGCTAAGGGAGACTGAGAAAAGATGCAGACAGTGGAAAATAGTCATGAGATAATGCATCATCTTGTCAGCATTTTTAGAGTTTCAAACCGCAAATGGTAATTGTCCATCTCAGAAATCATGAATAAATTGTCATCATTCTTCACCGGATGAATACACTCGCTCTCATTTCTATTGACGAACATGCACATAATTGCTTCTTTTATCAATGGCATTTCCTCTGATTCTGTAAAATTTCCAACCTCAAAATGTCCAGATGACATGGAATTGATTAATTCAGAAATATTCCTTGGCATATTTTATCTGATTGAGAGACTTGGAATTGTCTGTTTTAAAAAAAATATTTTCTTCAAATTCCATGAAACCCCCCTCCCCCAAAAATTAGTTACTTCAAATATACTAACCCTAAATCCTCTTCACCGTCTCAACATTTATTCATTTCTCTTTGTCTTCCTGGGCATGACGATAAACTACATCCGGCATCCTGGTTAAGACGATAAACTACATCCGCGTTGTGGGTATGACGATAAACTACGTCCAACAGCAAGGCCTCTGATCAGAAGGTTTTGAGGAGCATGGAACCACCTCTTAATTGCTGGTGTTTGCAGATCATCCCTGTCCTGGGGTGGTGGCACCTGTTAGGGTGCCAGCTATGGGCAAATAGTTAATACCCAAAATTGTTTAAAAATAGTTTTTAATACCTGAAATACTTTGTAATAAAAAAAAAATATTACCAGCAATAATTTTTTAAGGAAAAATTATTATCAGCAATACTTTAAAAAAAATACCAGCAATACAGCTATACATTCTTTGGAAAAAAATATGACCAGTTATAGATTTCTTCAAGGAGGAATATTCCCAGGAATAGATTTTTGAAGAAAAACATATTACCAGCAATAAAAATTTTGTCGGCATTAAATAACCCATTGAGGTTGATATGTCGTAAAACAAAACAAACCAAACCATCATTTCACCATGGCAGCAAGAGATCTGTCTTCTTCATAAAGAATTCTTCCTTCAAAAACTGATCAAGTCACTCAAGACATTTTTAATTTGACTTGTTTTGTTTTTTACAGTGAAGTTCACCTTTTACAAGGCTTGGAGCCACTCAAGTTAGAGGATTACAGATTACAGTTTAGGTACATATATGTGGAAAACAATGATTAAACCTAAACTTGAACAGGTTAAGATTGTAATGATTGGAGGAAAACATCCTCTTGGGAGTCAGTTTCACAGAGCAGTGGTTTGAAGTGGTTTGCTAAGACCTACATGTTTCCTTTGCTGAAAACCATTTTTAACCATTCATCAGAGAAAGTGGTTGCATAAATCTGACAGTTTAAATTAGAGTTTGCATTTATGCTGAATTTTTATGATGGATTCAGGGTAGGTGCTATCATTTCTTTCATTTCAATTCCAGATAACTCTGTTTTGGAAAAGTTTATCTTTAGAAATAAAGGAGAATCATGCTATTTATTACAAGAGAACCTTTCCTCTGGTGAAATAAATGGCTGATTTGACTTTCGGTAAGAGACAGAGTGTAACTCTTTTGTTGGTCTGAAGATGTACATGAAGATAAATGCAGTGACATCACCTCCTGTATAGCCGAGTACAGGACAATGATCATAGCCAACCAAACACCACTTCGAGTCACATATGATGTAATGACAGTCACAATTGTTTCTTGGAAGAAGTAATGTGATAGAGAGAACAGATTTTAAAGGTCGGCCACCTACTTGTCATCAAGTTGTGGTCTGTCTTGCTCTGCTGAAGTCACAACATGACAAGGAATCTGGGAGCAGAGAAGCATCTTCACTCTTCTCTTGCTGCAATATTGCTAACACTTCACATGCATTTTCAGTCTTATATTAAAATCTTAAAGACAACCCGTCACTTCCCCCGCCCCCAGTTTGTGTCATCAAAGATTTGACCAATATAATGCATTCTGTAATAATGGAATAAGTGAGCAAATAGTCTGTATACATTTTATACTAATACACTTGGGGAAAAGGCATGAATCCATATCTTCTTCTGCAAGCAAATCAAACTACACTCTTCAGCCTTGGTTAGCCACCAGTTTAGTAGAAGGACAATTGTGAATTCAATCTGGTTAAGTGTCAGGCTAGAAAATCCATTCAGTAAAACACTACTTCTCACTGAAACTGCACCAGCATCATTTTTGTGGAGGTGGCTCTCCCTATCTTCCACAATAAGAGTCTACAGGAATAATCAAATAATAGTCTTCATACTTAAGTGATTCAACTTAAGTAATGTCATTTTTGCAAGTCAAGAGCAGGCGTTATGCAGAAAATTGCATCCTTTTCACTCGTCAAGCAGGAAATTTATATGTTCAATGTGTATGGATTGGTTATAACAGATTTTTTTGTATCGGTAAAAAGGAAATTAAACACAGGACGAGCCATGCTAGAGAAATTTTTATCCAACGCCATAAGATGCTACAAAACCCGAAACATTAATCAGCAAACTTTAGAGCCATCTTCTTGTATCTTCTAATCAGATCTAGAATCTCATATGGATGTCATGCATATAAACACAGTTTCCCTTGCATATAAAGCATCATATTAGGCTAAAAAACTATTGATTTACCTACAGGAGTCCAGGCATCATGTAGAGCTTTCTCTGATTATACAAAATCAATTTCTTTTTTGTTTAATAAAGGCTTCCATACATTTAATTTATTTTTTTTTTTGTTTAATACAGATTTCCATACACTTTTATTTTTTTATGTTTCACACTCAATTCAAATGGAACCCATTTATCAAGTATTTTTTTAAAGTTTTATTTTTGAATTACTCTTAAATTATTTGAAATTGTTTTCAGTCAATTCAATGAAATTTGCAATGCGTTCTCTTACTAAGCTTCATAATAGTCTTCCTGCCACAGTTTTCAAGACTTCATTATTGATTCATGATATCGGTCGGTTGCTTTTTGATTATTGTAAAATGTATTTTTTTGTAAAATTTACAAAGAATAAACTGATTTCTTCACTCTCAAATATTATTGTCTCCAAATGCAAAATTTATATCCTTTACAGTTTTTTGCGACATTTTAGCCCAGCTTGAACTCAAATAATTGTGTCCTCGGTATGTGTTATAGTGAAAGACACCTAGTCTGTAGGTAATAGACTCTCCCACCTATTATAAGTAGGAGTCAGTAGTAGTCGAGAGGAGGAGTAAGTGATCAGCGACCACAACTCGATTACTCTGCGTAACACTTTATTACAAGTTCCTAACGTTTCTGTACGGTTAACCTATTTAGGACGCATTTAGTCCGACTACAAGTTCTATTGTGGAAATAACTCCACAACGGTATGACAAGAAACTACATCTGACAGCAAGGACTCTGAACAGGGTCCCAAATATGGGCAAATATTTAACCCCCAAACTGGGGCCAATACACTATGAAATTGTAAAAATAAGTTTTAATACCAGCAATAAATTTTTTGAAGGAAAAATTACCAGCAATACATTTTTAAAGAAAATAGCTATTACCAGCAATACATTCTTGAAGGAAAAAATATTACCAGCAATTTACCAACAATATATTTTAAAAAAAAAAATTACCAGCAATACATTTTTAAAGAAAATAGCTATTACCAGCAATACATTCTTGAAGGAAAAAATATTACCAGCAATTTACCAACAATATATTTTAAAAAAAAAAATTACCAGCAATACATTTTTGAAAAAACAAAATATTACCAGAAATACAATTTTGAACAAAAATATTACCAACAATATATTTAAAAAAAAAAAATATTACCAGCAATAAAAATCTTGTCAGCATTAAATAACCCATTGAGGTTAATATAACACAAGGCAAAACAAACTAAACAATTATCAATCATTAAAATCACTAATTTAAAAGCTTTTTATAATTGCATATATAAAATTAAAATTGATTGACAACTAATATATTCTATCCTGGGTATGATGATAAACTACGTCTGGCAGCAAGGCCTCTGTTTAGGAGGTTTTGAGGAACATGGAACAACCTCTTAATTGCTGGTGTTCCCAGGTCCACCCTGACTCAGGGTGGTAGCACCTGTTATGGTCCCATCTCTGGGCAAATAGTTAACATCCAAACTTGGTTCAAAATACTATGAAAGTGTAAAAATAGGTTTTAATACCAGAAATACTTTATAAAAAAAATTATTACCAGCAATACATTTTTGAAAAAAGAAAAAAGATATTACCAGCAATATATTTTTGGAAAAAAAAAAATTACCAGCAATAAAAATTGTCGGCATTAAATAACCCATTGAGGTTGATATGCCGTAAAACAAACCAAACTAAACGAAACAACTAATATATAGGGTGACCCCAAAATAACGGGAATTTTTGAAGTGCGTATTGCCAGACATGAGCAAGTGGCAACACTGCGAGACAGTGACCTTGAGCAAGTAAACATTTCGCCATTTTAGTAACGAGAATGAAATTCACAGTATCCCAGCTGAGATGTTGCAGCAGTCAATGAGGAATCTTAACAGCAGATTTCAAGAATGCATTTGTACAGGAGGACGCCATCTACAGGACGTAATTTTAAAAAAATGAAAATTCCATCATTGTTTCTTAAATGGCATGTTTTAAAGTTTCAATTACTATGAATTAAATAATTTTCTTCCATCACTCTTGGTTTTATTGGATTGTTAAAAAGTTCCCGTTTTTTGGGGTCACCCTGTATTATTTACATTATTTAAATTTGACTGATGTTGTCATCTTTGTCATTATAACCACAATAATTTGTATCCTCTAGCTTCCTTCAGGTGTAAATTAAAGTAACTTTTAGGGAATATTACCATATTTACATATGGGATGGATTTGACTGCAGACCCATAGGCTAGAGGAGCCCTTAAAGACCCGCTAAATCTTGGCAATCTCCATCATCATTATGTTTTTGGAATGCTTTGCTAGTGAATTTGCATACTAGAATTACAGTTACTTGTATTATTTACATTATTCAAACTGTTATTCTCATCTTCATTGTTATATTCACAATGTTTCGGCCATTGTACGTTCCGGCCTTCTTCAGGTGATTGAATCTCTGAGATGAGGTATTATGATTACTTGTATTATTTACATTATTCGGACTGTTATCCTCATCTTCATTGCCATATTCACAACGTTTCGGCCGTTGTACGCTCCGGCCTATCTGTCTATGTCTCTCTATATCTCCATCTATATCTCTGAAATGAGGTATTATGATTACTTGTATTATTTATATTATTCGGACTATTATCCTCATCTTCATTGCCATATTTACAACATTTTGGCCGTTGTACGCTCTGGCCTTTATGTCTATGTCTCTCTATATATCTGTCTATATCTCTGAGATGAGGTATTATGATTACTTGTATTATTTACATTATTTGGATTATTATCCTCATCTTCATTTCTATATTCACAACGTTTCGGTCGTTGTACGCTCTGGCCTTTCTGTCTATGTCTCTCTATATCTCCATCTATATCTCTGAGATGAGGTATTATGATTACTTGGATTATTTACATTATTCAGATTGTTATTCTCATTTTCATTGCCATATTCATGATGTTTCAGCCATTGTATGCTCCAGCCTTCTTCAGGTGATTGTAATTTTGAACTGAACCCTTTATTATGTCCACCAGGGTAGATTTTGGATGAAATAAAGGGTTTGGTTTGAAATTCCAATCACCTGAAGAAGGCCAGAGTGTACAATAGCTAAAACATTGTGAATATGTCAATGATGATGAGGATAACAGTCCAAGTAATGTAAATATAATATCTCATCTCAGAGACATAGACAGAATTTCAGTGTAATATAGGTTTTTCATTTTACCTATATTTCTGTTGGATGAAAAGTTCTGATAAAAAATATCAAGAAGTTGCTAATGAAATAAATTGGATGAGTTCCAAAATCATTAAAAGATTTTCTTGTAGTGTTTCATGTTTTACACCAAAAAATCATCACCTAAAATATATTTTCTTCTTTTTACATATTTTATATATAGATAGATATATTTTCTTAATTTAAAAGATAATACTATTTTATGATGAGGTTGAACATGAGGAACATTCATGTAGTTATTGAATTTCTGCTTCCTTTCTGTTACATTCTGTAGCACTTCTCTAAGATTTGCTACATGGCGGCAATTGAATTTCTGACCCATTTGCTACATGGTAGCAATTGAATTTCTACATTATTTTTAACCTTTATAGCTGACGGTTTAAATATTTCTGAACACATGACATCCATATGAAAGTCTTGATTTGAATAGACAATTTAAGAACATGACACAATAAATTGGGTAGACAATAAAAGTAGCCAATAGAAACCATATGCATTGTGCTATTTCATACACAAAATAAAAAAAAAGCTTTCTCCTGGTGAAAATAGAGCTGATTTGGTTTCCAGTAAAAGATAGTACAAATTTGATGTATTGACCTGAAGAAAGCCATGTAGTCTGACATCGTGATGAAACTGAATCAGCCCACTACAGAACAATGACTAGTCAGCAAACACCATTTTGAGCCATATATGATACCATAACTCTTGCACATATTTTACTGCCCCCACAGAGTTCATATCTGTCTGTGTATTTAATCAAGCAGAACAAATAAAAACAACATCATACGGACAAAAGATCAAAAAGAAAGTCTTTATCTTGAAACTCCGAGAAGCTTACTGAATTATACATACATCTGAAGGATCTATGGTACAGTGGTCAAAATGTTGTGAATATTTTAAAAATAACCAAGATAAGGATAACTGTTCAAGTGAACTCATATACAACGTAGATGTTTGTGGCCTGCAGAAAACAAATGTTTCTCATGAACCTTGATCTGTAAATGACAAAACTATTTGAAATTCATATTTACATAAACTTCTTCATCTTTTTATCACTTTAATCGCATATTTAGACAAGGTCGGGATCGATTACTTTGTAGATTATTCTTTGAATTTATTTGCACTAAATTGTTTTGTTGAGAAAAAAATTTTTTTTCAACCAGCTACCAAGTTGACGTTGATCCTAGACCAAGGGGTCACTTCTCCAAGTCAGAGGTTGAAAATCAAATTTGTTATGGTTCAAGAGCTGACCCCTGCAAGATACATCTGAACACTCTTAGTTTTATTTCAGTTCTGGGAAAATATCTGTTTCTCCTTTTGGATTATTGCAACTAATTTTGTGAGACATTATTGATCGCACGGAATCCCAAATCATAGTGATCTTGTCTCATTTGATCACATTAGACGAAATCTCTCTATACTACTCAAATAAGATTAGCACTTACTAATTTTACTGATTCTCTTGCAATGAAAATGTTGTAATAAAAAGTAATGCTTCTCATGTTTTTTTTTTATGTCAGCCACCAGAGATTAATGCTAAAATTATGACAATAGAATTTCAGCCTTCCAGCCAGTAACACACAAATGATTTGCCTTAAAGCGAAAAACAATCTTTCAAAGTTATGTCTGACATGAAAGTGCATCTGAAGCCGAGATAAATTATTGAATTCCTTCATACAGGATGTATACAGTGAGTATTTGGATAAAATATAGAAAATCCTCCAAATAGGTGGGTGTGGGGAGCAAAAGAAAAGAAAAAAAGTGTGACGATGAACGAGAGAGAGAACCAAATGCTTAAAAATAGCCAGGTTGAAGAATGAACGAAAATATGGAATAATCATGTTATTGAGTTTATTCAAATAAATCCAAATGCTAAGAATAACAAATCTGTATTCATTTTCTTTCGTAAGACTTTTGGAGTCTATGCCAGTAGACATTCAGTCAGTTATGTGCTATATGTGATATAAGCTTAGGCGATCATGTATCTTTTGATACATGATTGATGAGGCAGATTTTTTTCCTGCAGTAGGTTGCCATTTCTTTCTGTGGTACACCAGTTGCCATCTAAGGCTATAGAACCTGGTCTGCCCTGTTATTTACCCGTATCTGGGGGGAGAAGAGGATTCATACCTTTCCCATGGGTATTAGCATGTAAGTGAATGCAATAGATTCAACTGCAATTCAAACTCGGCTCCCCGATTCCTCAATCCGAGCGGCTAACCACTACTCCACCATGTCTCCCTTTACACATAACTGTTTCAAAAAATTAACATCGACTGAAACACGTCACCGCTAATCACCACCTTCTGTCTTCTTGAACCCTGTTCATCTTTTAACCTTTCCTCACTCCTCCCTATACGCAGTCTTTTCTCTCACTTTCACTCTCTGTAAACCTCTCTGTACTAGTAGCACTTTGCTTGTGGCGACATTATTTAAAAAAATTATATGAATAGTATTTATAGTAATTGAAAATAATTAAAAAATACTTCTTTGTATGAAAATAAAGTTAGTCGATGTAGACTTCAAAACGTCCCAACAGGAGATGTGCATGTCTTGGGTAGGGTAATTGAGTTTTGCTGACTTTTCATGGCTGAGTGGTAAAACCAACTTTAAAGCTTGAAAGTTGTTTCGCAGTTTAAAAAAGGAATATGGGTTTGATTTCTGTTTGGAGGTACATTTTCTTTTATAAGACTTTTTGTAGACATTAATTTCACTTTTTTTGTAATCATTTCATCCCAAGTAAGGCAACAAAGCCACTAAGACACAAGGGTTTATGAGCATGAAAGAATCCTAAGAAAACATTATTATGAAGAGAGGACAATAAAAGAACAGTATTAAGGAGTCGGAAGATTATGATTGACATTTACATTTTTGAAGATTGAATTTGACTGAAAAGCCAGAAGAGAGTTCCACAAGCAAGAAGTGCAAGGGAAGAAACTGGTAGCATAGAACTTATGGTTAATTCTGACCATTTCAACTGTAAAAGGATGAGATGTAGCTGCCAATCTAGTAATGTGATTAAATTTGTAAAGTTGAGGTACCAAAGAGGAAAGTTCATCAGAAAAATTACCATGAAAATATTTATAGAAAATGTACAGCTAGTCTGTATTATGGTGGTGGGAAGGTGACTGAAGCTGAGATGCCAGGTCAGGACTCATAATATTGCAGATTCTTCTTTGAATTCTGTCAAGAATCTCTAAATATGTAGCAAAATCACCAGATGTGGCAGCAATATTCAATACATGGATGAATGGTTGCCTTATAAATTTGTAAGATAGCTTCTGGCAAGAATGATATTATGTTATTAATGATGTTTAGGCTATACAAGGCACATTCAGATAGAGGGTTACAGAGTAAGAGCCACAGTTTATGGGAAAAAAAGTTGGGAAAATAATGGTTAACCTTAGATGTGAACAGGTTAAGATTGTGGTTATCAAGGAAGCATCCTCTTGGGAGCTTTCATTTTGTCAGAATTAACGAGCTTCATTAAGCTGATTACCTCAGCTGGACACTGGATTAAGAAAAGTTCCTTTAATTGATCTACTAAATCTGGAGGAAGCTGGTATCGATTTTTGTTTCTCTATTCTTCAATCCTGTAAGGTCGGAAGTGTCAAAATGAATTGACAGATTTCCCCCACTTATCCATCCTTAGGTGTCTTTAATTGGGTGGGACTGTATTTTAGTGCCCAGAGTATAGCAGATGCCAGTTTACAGTCTGTAATGGACGAAACAGAGGTTGAGATGAAATTGAATTCAATATTTTGTAAAAGGAGTAAATTTTTTACATGTGCAGGAATTTTATATCAGGTGTGACAATACAAGATGAAAGAAAATATTTTTTTTGAACTGACTCCCAAGAGGATATTTCCTTGATCACCACAATATTAACCTGTCCACGTCTAGAGCTAACCATTAACTGTTATCTTCCCAATATATCTTCAAAAACATTGACCCTTATATCTTACTGTGTAACCCCCTGACTAGAGAAGATGTAGGGAAGATAATGGTTGACCCTCGACTTAAAAGGATAGCATTTTATTGCTCGGAAATGCATCCACGTTGTTGTCCTTATCAGAAATTATCAGCTTATTATAATAAAATTATTTGTAACATTTTTCCATATGACAGTTATTTTCCTTGCAAGAGCAATGACAGGTAGCAGTGTCTTTGTGAAGGTCTTTACAAAGGCAAGTGGTAAAAAAAAAAAAAAAAACTGGCTCCATGAAGAAGCAAAATACAACAACAATAATAGTGAAAAAAAAGTACACTATTACATTGTTCAGACTGTTGTCTTCATCTTTATTGCCATATTCACGACATTTCGGCTGCTTGCTGTACGCTCAGACCTTTTCAGGTGATATACATTGGAATTTCGAACTGAATGCTTTATTTAGTCCACAGGGGTAGATTGCTCTTATTCCACATGCCATGCCTTTTTTTGGATATCTCTATTTCAGTTAATTCGTTTTAGTAACTTTTTGTATTATTTCAACCAGGACTTTTATCCACTGGGCCATGTGAATAAGGTCAGAGTGTACAACGGGCGAAATGTCGTGATTATGGCAATAACGATAAGGACAACAGTTTGAATGATGTAAATAGTCTAATTAGTTACAATACTTAATCTCAGAAATATAGACAAGGAAAAAATGCTTAAAGAATCGTATCCCTTATAAGTTATCAGAAAATCTGAATTCTGTTCTTATAGTATTCTTTCTTTTTTACTATTTTCAGGTGACTTCCCTCGGGCATGGTCTTTGTTACTTGAGCACATCGAATATTCTGCCCTTTGTCCCAATGCAGAAGTCTCATTGGCTGCTCTGAAAAGCTTCCAGGAAATCATACAAATCAACAAAGACTCCAAAGAAAAGGGGGATGATTTACGAATTAGTCGCGGCAGTGTTACCCCACCTGGTGAGGAAGTGATGAACCGTAGCAGTGAAGATGGGAATGATGCCCCTAACAAGCCTGTCCAGAATGATAGTGGCAAGGTAGAATATAATCTCACCCTGTGGTCAACGGCTTGGCGCGTTTGGCTTAACATTGGTATGCTGTCAACAAAACCACCGGAGGGCAAAAGCCAGAAGCCTTATATTCCGTCTCAGGCGTTCGTCACTGCTCTTGCCCAAACTTTCCCACCTTTATTTCATCACATCAAGTCCAGGTTTGTTGCTGCTGATCTCCAGAAACTGTCCACTGTCCTGCGGAGTGCACTCTCCGTGCCAGTCCATGGGGATATGTCCCCTTTTATCATACCCACATACCCAGATCTTACCATCACTCCTCTCCAGGAATCAACACTTAACGCTGTTCAAGTGCTTATCAAGGTAAGAGATTTGCAGAAATTTTTTGGTTTTGTTTTGTTTTTTAATATACATTTTGGAAAGAAATATTGGAATTTTTTGTACTTTTTTAAAAAAATTAGTATTATGAAGAATTTTTGTACTCATTTAAAAAATTAGTATTATGAAGAATTTTTGTACTCATTTAAAAAATTAGTATTATGAAGAATTTTTGTACTCATTTAAAAAATTAGTATTATGAAGAATTTTTGTACTCATTTAAAAAAATAGTATTATGAAGGTTTTTGTACTCATTTAAAAAAATAGTATATGAAGATTTATTGTACTCATTTAAAAAATAGTATTATGAAGATTTATTGTACTCATTTAAAAAATAGTATTATGAAGATTTTTGTACTCATTTTAAAAATATTATGAAGAATTTTTGTACTCATTTTAAAAAATAGTATTATGAAGAATTTTTGTACTCATTTAAAAAAAATAGTATAATGAAGTTATGTCTAGGTCAAGGATAACTGAATTCAAATCAAGTTAGGTGTACAGCTTGTAACTCTACCCAGTGCAGTTATAAGTGTCGTGAGGCTACGGCCTGATGCTCTATGTGGAGTGAGGATTCTTCTCTTTCAAAATTAACTCTGAAAAAGACTAAATTATATATGTTGTGTTTATCTTTGCTTTCACTTTATCGTTAAATGAATTGTACGACAACAATTACTCAGTGACCATTGGTGTCTTTTTCTCTCATGTTAGCTGCATTGTACAAACACATAGACAGCATGGCAGTTTAATTTTTTCATTTAGCCTTTTCAAAATGTGGAGGTAACTTGAATTTTCAAAGCAATTAAAGAACCATTGTTTTATCCTTTTTTTTCACTTGAAAATGATTTTAAATTGCATGAATTAAAAAGTAAACCTTGCTAAAGAAAATGGTTTAGATGTCAATTTTTAAAAAAAAGTATCTTAATGGATTTTTCAGTTCAAAACTATTTGTTATTACTATAAATGGTATTTTACTTTTTTCCTGAGAAAATGAATGGCCATTGACTAATTGTTGCCGTTTCAATTCAGTTACTGATAAAGTGAAAGCAAGCGATATATTTTATTTAAATTTTGATGATCCAGGCCAGTAGACATTAATTTCACTGTATCTATTCAGATATGTGTACCCACTAAAATTGGATTTAGGAAGATCTGTCTAAAGAATCTTGGTCTAAGAAACATTCGTCCAAAGAATATTGGTCTAAGAGAAACTTGTCTGTGGACATTAGTCTCATGAACTCATCTAAGTTCATTGGTCTATGAAATACCTGTCTACGGTCATTGGTCTATGAAATACCCATCTAAGGACATTGGTCTATGGAATACCTGTTTAAGGACCATTGGTCTATGGAATACCTGTCTAAGGTCATTGGTCTATGAAATACCTGTCTAAGGACCATTGGTCTATGAAATACCTGTCTAAGGACCATTGGTCTATGGAATACCTGTCTAAGGTCATTGGTCTATGGGATACCTGTCTAAGGACCATTGGTCTATGGAATACCTGTCTAAGGTCATTGGTCTATGGAATACCTGTCTAAGGACCATTGGTCTATGGAATACCTGTCTAAGAACCATTGGCCTATGATAATATTGTTTAATAAGTAAAAACTTTATTTCTGTAAAAAATACTAAATTTTATTGATATTCACTATATTAGAGAATAATATTTAAGAAGTCATCTATAGCAACATTCATTACTGCTGATACATTGTGTTTATAAGCATTTATTGGCATGAATTGTGTGTATATTAATCCTGAGAGTTCATTTTAATGAGAGATCTTGTAAGCAATGATACACAGATAATCTCCATAGAATTCTGTAGGCGAATATTCCTTAGGCGTATATTCTTTAGACCGGTCAGTCAGTTATGTACCATGCGTGATACAGGTGTAGGCAATCATGTATCTTTCCCGCAGTAGGTTGTCATTTCTTTCTGCGGTAGACCACTTACCTTCCAAGGCTATAGAACCTGGTCTGTCCTGCTATTTACCCTTACCAAGTGGGGAGAAGAAGAGAATTCATACCTTTCCCAAGGGTATTAGCACAGAAGAGAATGTAATGGATTCAACTGGAATTTGAAGTCAGCACTCCAATTACTCAGTCTGAGTTGCTATCCATTACTACAGTGTTCCTTAGACCAATATCCTTAGACAAGTGTTCCTTAGACCAATATCCTTAGACAAGTGTTCCTTAGACCAATATCCTTAGACAAGTGTTCCTTAGACCAATATCCTTAGACAAGTGTTCCTGAGACCAATATCCTTAGACAAGTGTTCCTGAGACCAATATCCTTAGACAAGTGTTCCTTAGACCAATATCCTTAGACAAGTGTTCCTTAGACCAATATCCTTAGACGTGTGTTCCTTAGACCAATATCCTTAGACGTGTGTTCCTTCGACCAATATCCTTAGACGTGTGTTCCTTCGACCAATATCCTTAGACGTGTGTTCCTTCGACCAATATCCTTAGACGTGTGTTCCTTCGACCAATATCCTTAGACGTGTGTTCCTTCGACCAATATCCTTAGACGTGTGTTCCTTCGACCAATATCCTTAGACGTGTGTTCCTTCGACCAATATCCTTAGACGTGTGTTCCTTCGACCAATATCCTTAGACGTGTGTTCCTTCGACCAATATCCTTAGACGTGTGTTCCTTCGACCAATATCCTTAGACGTGTGTTCCTTCGACCAATATCCTTAGACAAGTGTTCCTTCGACCAATATACTTAGATAAATGCTTCAGAACCATTAAAATTATATTTGTAGTAATAAAAGAAAGCATATAGTGTATTTCTTTAATCTAATTTGGTGCTTCATATTTTACGGCCTCGTACAATATATAATGAAACATTACAGTCTTAACACATCTTTTTGCTATTTTTTTTGCCATATTAATTCATTGTTAAATCAAGGTTTTATTACTTTACTTTGAAAGAAGAGGATAAAATGTTGGATTATTCTGTCAGGCAAAATCGCATCTGGGCACTTAACTTGCAGAAAGAATTGCCTGTCTCTGACTCATCATAAAATGGTAATTTTCATGATTAAGTCACTTTCCATTTTTGAAGCAGAACAAGATTGTTCTTTTTCCATCACTTAGTTTTCATGATTTCAGCAAGCAGGACAAGTTTCAATTAAGTATTATTCTCTCTTCCTAAGTTTTCTGGATTTTTTTAATGATTGTCTTCTTGGTTAAGTAATACAAATCTCTGTCTCAATTTCTGGAATGAAGAGTTATCACTATTTACATTCGGACTGTTAATCCTCATCTGCTTCATTGTCACAATGTTACATCCATTATGCACTGTATATCAATCCTGGGCAACCCATTGTGGGATGCTTGTATGTTTGGGTAAATATTAGTCGGCATCATGTTGCAGCAATGAAGACTTTGGATAGTAAATATTAATGGGCTCTTGGAACATTTGCCACAAAAAACAATATTAGTGGACTCAATGTGAGTCTGGGTAAAAAAGAGTGACATAAAATAATAAATATAAAACAAACAATGCATATATTAACAAAAGGAATTAAATGTGTAGACAATTATTACGAAAAGGAGAAACATTAAAACAAGTTTATAAGGACATGCTTGTTTGTGTGCGTGTGACAACTCTTCTGGATGGTCTCCTTGTTTGAGTTGGTGAATGCTCCCATAATCCTTGCCTTCAGTTCAGCTTTGGTGTTACAAGGAGTTTTGTTGATCTCTTGCTAAACTGTGCCCTGCTTATTATAATCAAAGGTGTTTCAGTCTGGGGTGTTAGGTGGCTAGATGTAAGGGAGGGGAATGTGGTCACAGAAATTGTCTGACAACCATGACTGGGTTCTCCTGTTTGTGTGGCATGTTGCATAGTCCTGTTGCCAGACATAAGATTTTACAGCAGCCACCCTCTTGATCCAGACCAGTACTAACTTCTTAAGGCACTTGATATAGGCCTTTGTGTTGAGTCTGAGGCCCTCACCAGCAAATTCGGTAGTTCTTTCAGATTCTCACCTAAGCACTCTGAAATGCTTGTATTGGAGCTTCTGGCATGAATGCCAAGCAGTACAGCATGCCGTATCCAAATTTCTGGCACACTGAATTGTGTCATGGTGCTCTTTTTCTCATAGGTGGTGCCCAACTGACCCTACTATACTGTGCAGTCAGCAAAATCAAAAACAAGCAACGCGTATGCATGAAATGAAAAATATAAACTAGCGACAATTTACCCATAGCACCCTCTCACTCACTCTCTCTCTCTCTTTCTCTCTCTCTCTCTATATATATATATAATTATGAAAAATAAAGAATAATATTTTTTTTTTTTAAATCCACATTGCAACCAAAAAATTTGTGGTACCCCTCTTCTTTTTATTATACACACTTTTCTCTCGTTGGAACCATTATAACCTCTTCACATTATATATATATATATATATATATATATATATAATATAATAATAGCTAGCCACTTGTATTCGAGGATACCTGTCTACTAGGTCGGCGAGCCAATCTCTAATTCAGAGGCTTGCTCAGGCACATATGTGTTTGTTCAACACCCAGAGAGTCCACCTGTGGTTTATACTGCAACTATGCTGAGCAGACCTTAGTTACAGTTTCTGGGAGAGAGCCTGTTATCTTGTGTGATCAACTATCAGAACAAGGCCAACACACCCAAACCCTCAGTCATGATAACTTGTAACTTTTTACTAGCACAGCTCTCGACATTCCCTCCAAGTTTTCCATCTACCCAATTTCACTCTCATGGCTTGGGTCAGCCCATGATATGGTTTTCAGGCACTGTCCAAATGTGCCACATGCTGGTATCGTCCCCCTCCAGACTAACATCAGGAAATCTCCTTCCTGACAAATCATCTATGGTGAGATTTGAACCTGGCTCTCATGGTCAGAAAGCGAACGTTCTAACCACCCATATATAATATATTTGTGTATATATAAATAAATAAGATCTATTAAAAAAAAATTAAAACTTTGCATGCTGCTTTAGAAAGTGTATTTGTGTCTTCCAACCTAAAACTTTGAGTTGATCTAAAGAATGATAGGAAATTCTTCAACTGGAGACTGTCTTTTGAATGCTTCATGTATGCTGAGCCAAAAACGACTGGGACGCCTGAACATGGCACCATGATGTCTTGCCAAGGGGTCCAACTAGGTAGCATCTTTTATCGTAACTTGATGAGAATGTCTGTGGAAGACTGTAGAAAGCAAACAAATGAGTCTGCGCTTAAAGAATCAGTTGTGATAGACAGAACACATGTAATAGATAGATGCAAGATGTATAAAGTTTGCTTTTGAAATTGGGTGCTTGCTGTCTGTAGAAATATCGGCTATTTGAATATTTCATTCACTTCATAGTTGAGTAGCAGACAAAAGAGGATGCATGATGTTTTCTTTTTTTCTTTTATGCCAAGAGAGGGAAGAATGGTTGAATTCCTTGGGGGTGAAATGTGTCTCTTACAGAAAGATTCCCAGCGAATATGTCCAATTGTGTGTATGCACACGCATATAGATATCTACATATATCTGCATTTTTGTGGTTGAACGGGTGTATTTCACTTTAACTACGTGGATGTTTTTCTCTGCATGCAGATACACGCACGCATGAGGGGGTGCTGAAAATTGATTAATTCAACTATGCTCTTCCAAAATACAAGTGACAAGTAGTCATTTGAGAAGATTTTGGGAAGTGGGTTTATCCAAGAACTTTTTCAGTAACCCTTCATAAATCACTATGATAACTTTAATTAGCCCCAACATTTTATGTGTGTATGTATGTGTATATATTTCATGGAATAAGATTAGGGATAGTTGAGAAGTTTGCTTACCTTGGCAGCACAATTACAAAAGATGGCTTACTGGATGCTGAAAGATATCCTTGCATCCAGAAGGCCTCTGTGGTCTTCGGAAAGCTGAAAAGGATAGTATGGTCAGTTTGTGATGGTCACGTTGGCACAGCGTGGGCGGTGCTGTGAAAACGTGCTCCCAGGAAAGAGATTTTATCTTAAGTGGAAAGGGGGGGAATCCTATTTAAAACTATAGCTTATCGTTATGTTTGTCAAGCATTAACCTTGCTAGGAAAGTTGATATGTTAAAGAACCCCGGTCTAGTGTTTACCGTATGTGAAGTGGATATTATGCCTGCCTCAGCATAACCGAATCCAAGAAAGAGAACTCTGACTTTAGAATTTCAGTTTTTCTGTTTCTGACTAGTTCTGTATATATCGTCTCTTCATTTAACTTAAATTCAATATAAATACATCTACATTAACCATGTCCTGAAGATGGTCTATTAGACCAAAACGTCTGACGTTGACAGAAAAAAACAAAAAACAAAATAAAAACAATAAACTCACATATTTGGATTTTGCTTTGTCTTTTCCACATCTTCATCATATATATATATATATATATATATATATATATATATATATATATATAGTTTTAAGCTGTGCTATATTTATGGGATAAAGTGCTCAATATCTGAGAGAGTATATGTAAATATAAAAATGAATATTGAAGTCAACACTCAGAGGCGACAGGCTGTTTCATGCTAGACGGAATCATCAGGCCACGTGTTGTTTTTTTCTTCGATTATATATACAGGTCAGTGGTGCATTGTGAATAGTCCATTCTGACTGCTATTTTGGTGGAATTGGTTTGTTTATTTATTTAGATTAATTTATTTTACTTGTATTTTATTTATTTTTTATATTATTTATTTATTCTTTTCAGTTTTTGATGTTTTAGTTAGATAGTAAAAATTTTTTGAGATTATTTCAGATCGTTTATGCAATAGTTTGTTTTGGTCTGGGAAGATAATTAAAGATATTTTTTCGTCCAATTTTTGGATTGATTTCTGTAGCCTATTCTAACTGTTATTTTGGCTGGGGGCAATTTTTTAATTTGTTTATTTTTTTATTTGGATTGATTATTTTTACTTGTTTTTGCTTATTTTTTATTTTTATTTTAGCAGGAGTGGTTTGTTTATTTGTTTGGATTAATTGATTTTACTTGTTTTTACTTATTTATTTTTTGTTTGTAGATTTTTATTCTTTTCACTTTTTGATTTTTAACTAATGTAGAAAATTTTTTTATAAATTTCTATCTATTATTTTGCTATATATATATATATATATATATATATATATATATATATATGGGATTAAAAGTTTTACTCTCATATAATAAATAATATTAATCTGTATTCTGTATTAAACACTTTTTGGATAAAGGCATTGGTTAGATCCAGTAACAGGACTCAAAGAGTGTGAGTTCAATACTCGGTTAAGGCAGTGGAGAACTTGGAGAGGGGAATTAACAGGTAGTAACTGACAACTGACACTTAAACATGGCATGTGGAACTAGAACAGTCTAACCCAGTGAGTGAAATAAAGGGTTGTGTTCGACATTCCAGCCACCTAGAGAAATGAAAAGAACACTGTTTGAAGTGAGATGCTTAACCAACTCAGTGATGATTTGTCACACAAATAAGGATTTGGAGGAAGGAATCTCTGTCTGTCACAGACTAGTTTGGGATTAGCTGCATCAACAGTTTTGTCTGCCCTGAGTTCAGCTGAAAATAGGGCTACATTTGCAGAACTACCTCATCTCTTCCATTGTAAGTTTATAGATTGATTCAGTGAGATCAGTGAGCTGGGAAATCTTGTGGCATCCAGAAAGCCTGTCCACAGATACTTTTATATATTTATGGTAGTTAGTACCATAGGAGATGATGGTCATTTTTAGGAAATCCCAGTATCTCTTTCATGGCACCCTTCTATTACATAAACCCTAGGTGCATGATTCTTCAGTTTTACTGTAGTATTTGTTACAAAAAAAAAACATGTAGGACAGAGTTATCTAAAAAGTGTAAACCTGTGGCAGGTTGAATAATTTGTTAGCTGAGGGTACATTTTTATTTAATAGGATTTCATGATCTACGCCAGTTGATATTAATTTCTTAGATTAGTAAATTAAAAAAGAACAAAACATTTCTTATCTCAAACATGAGTATCCACTAAAAATAATGATCATAGTCACACACACACACACATGCATATTTTACTGATAGCCACTGAAGAGTGGACAGATATGTCTGCCAATAAAATTCTGGAGTTGGGATGCTGAAGTTAACATCAATCAGCTAAGTGACAAACTTTTACTCATATTAATCCTACATATATATATATATAATTTGTGCTTGAATATTGATAAAACACAGATATTTGCATTGATATGTTAATATATCAATGTAGGGTGGTAAAAAAAACAGGAGAAGGCTGTAGAATGTATTGACTGAAATGTTATCAGAATAGCCTATGCAATAGAACAAATCTAACATAAAAATTCATTGAACACTGCTAGGACTTGCATATATGAAGTAGAGTATATAATTTAGTCTGATGTAGATATTTTCACTCATTTTAGCTTAGGTGTGGCACAAGAACAGGGTAACAGAACTCTGAGTAGGGACGAAATTGACTAGACTAGTGAATTGGTCTGTAAAACTACCTTGTTAATTCCTATGTCATGGTAAATCATTTTTGTGTATGAATGTGTATTTGTCAGTGTGTGTACGTAAATGTACATTTGTGATTTCTTAGTTTGGGAAATGGGACATATTTTTATTTATTGTGTTTTGTGACTGGAATTACTTTAAAAAAATCTTGACTCAACTCAAAAATCATTTTATAATATATATATATATATATATTAGAAAATGATTTTATAGTAATATATATATATATATATATATATATATATATATATTAGAAAATGATTTTATAGTAATATATATATATATATATATATGACTAAGTGTGCAAGAAGAAATTACAATGCATTTGTTAATGTAGACTTTAAAAGAAAAAAGACAAACCTGAATACTTCTGATATGTTAGATACGACAACACAGTGCCAATGTCATTTGCAATGAAAAAACTACTAAAAGCATCATTTTGAATGTTCTAAAACCTTAGCACAAAAAATGGTTCTATTTTATAAACCATTCTATTGGTTCAACATAAGGAAAATTACTTCTTTTTTTCCAAATTGCTTAGTCATTTTTTACTAAAGTCTAAGTCTCAAAGTGAATTTTTCATTCAGAAATGTAAGACATTTTAAAAAATTTTTTTTACTGACATAATGTTTTTGTCAGCTGAATTATTCTGTATATAATAGAGTTCCCTGTCCAAACTTGATTCTCAAGAGGCTACAAAAGGACATACAGACATATGCAAGACAGAAATGTTATCCCTCTTGACCATTGCTATCAGATTTGCTGGATGTGAAGTGAACTGGCAAATTGCTTGAACTTTAAAGATATGTATGTTAAACATAGAAGTTGTTTAATCAGGTCCAAGATGTTGTGAAGAATACTTAAAATCTGCACTTAGTTGCTCTTCTGAAGGTTAGCATCAACAATGGTTAAAAGATTGCAGTTTCATTTTAGAGGCATTAAAATTTACAAGTCATTTCTTGCCCCTGTTAACAACTGATTGGAGGTTGTTTTAGAGAGTAGCTGCTAGTTTTACTTTGTTTTACCTATCAGACTTAGTATTAATAAAGGAGTAAATAGTTGCACCATTAGTATAAATATGTATAGCTGGCAACTTGTATTCAAGGATACCTGTCTACTAGGGCGGCTAGCCAATCCCTATTGCAAACACTTGCTCAGGCGCATTTGTGTTTATTCAACACCCACAGAGCTCACCTGTGGTTTATACTGCAACTATGCTGAGCAGACCTTAGTTACAGTTTCTGGGAAAGAGCATGTTATCTAGCGTGATCAACAATTTGAACAAGGCCAGCACACTCAAGCCCTCGGTCACAATGACTTGTGACTTTGTGCTAGCACAGCTATCGAAGGCTCCCGTCTACCCAATTTCACTCACAAGGCTTGGGTCAACCAATGGCATGGTTTTCAGGCACTTTCCAAAGGTGCTGCATGCTGGGATCGAACCCTTCAGTCCAATAACATCAGGAAGTCACCTTCCTGACAAATCATCCATTGTGAGACTTGAACCTGGATCTTATGGTCAGAATGTGAACATTCTAACACCTTGGCCATGTGCCCCACTAGTATAAATAGCTAGTTGGAAACATAACATTATGTAGGTCCAAGGATAGATCCTTGGTGGATCCAAGCATTAATGATTGAGAAGCATGGCGATCCAACATGACCTTCATTACCTGATTTGTTAAGAATGATTGGATTAGGTCAAATATCTGGCCAGAGACACGATAGCCATTAGGCTTGTGGAGAAGGCCAGCATGCTAAATCTTGTTAAATGACAAAAATGCTATTCCTCTTAGCCATTGCTATCAGATTTGCTTGACATTTAGTGATATCTATGTTAACTATAGAAGTTGCTTAATCAGATTTAAGAGAGCGTGACAAATACATAAAAGGCTTTTCTAATAAAACTGGTAAATATGAGTGTATAGAGGGTCAGTCCAGAATGTATCGGCTCGTTTGGTTTATTTTGAGAACTGGTTGTTCAGCCTTGATGCTTGGCAAAACAACAAAATTAGATCTTACGGTCCATATATGAACACTCTTCTCTGTGGTTACTCACTTTGAAGTAAAATGGCATTAAGTGAGCTTGGGTATTGAGTGGCATGCAACTATGATCAAGTGTATAAAACAGTCAAAGTCTCGCAAAAACATCTAACTCAGGTTTGTAAACTCGCCTACTACTGAGAATTTGGTTGAATAAGCAGGTATGTTTAAATGGAACTGGTAAGTTTCTCAAAGACTTCAACAATAATAAGAATAAGGACATGGCAGAATAATACAAGACAAGACAATTTAATGGAAGCAAAAGCAGCTACAGGACAGTAACAAAGTAAAAAGTTCCTAAAATAGAAATCATGTTCTCATGAAAAAGGGATACAGTCTAATGGCTATAGCTGATTTCAAAGTAAGAAAGAATAAATGTGGGGGTAATACTGAGAATTTGGTCTGGGGTCATTTTTTTTCGCAGTCATTCTTGGTGCTTGTAACAATTTAATTCACTGTTGAAAAAATTTAAACAGTAAAGAAAAACATGAAAGTAATCCTGAATTCCAGTGGGAGTACTTTGAAAAAGAATGAAGTATCCTTTCTCTAGGTAGGCTATTTTATTTCATAATATTAAATGGCTGAATACTTTCCAGATATTTTGGCAAAATTTATTAATTTAAGTGATGTGGTACATTTTGCCCATCTTTCTGTAAACACACAGAAGAATTTATTGTAACCCATCTAAATATTGTTTTGTTGCAATTGATTTATGTTATCCAATCTTTAAAAGTTGGAGACAGAGATGTAAACAATTGAATGCATTGAAAACCTGGGAAAAAGGGATTGTCAGTGGTCAGGATTTAATGCAAGCATTTCTGGCAGGATAAGACTATTACAATGATAATACAGGTTTGACTTTATCACAAATTGTATTTATGCACACACATATATATATATATATATATATATATATATATGTATGTGTGAGTGTATTTGAGCAGCATTTTTCCAAATGCAGGTTTGATTGATTTTTTCCTTTTTCAAACTACTTTTGAAGGTCTCGGTCATTATTGAGAACTGAGTGTTTTTCATCCTGGCATTTTCTTATTTTTTTGGAATGCTGAGATTCAAATTAATCCAAAGTGACATGTGTAAAATGGTGACATGGAGCTAGACCATACTGGAACAAAATGTATCCAGTATTCATCTGTATTTTTATTATCTTATTGGCATTGCCCATAGTTTTATAATGGAAGTGTACTGAAAATTTGGAAGGGATTGTCAGTGGTCAGTAATTAAAGCAAGCATTAGAATAGGCTGTGTTATGGGTAATTTTGTCCAACACTGCAAGTTGTGACAAAACCAGAACATTAACCTAAGAATTCAAGTCATGTTTTTAAATATTTAT
Source organism: Acanthosepion esculentum (assembly GCA_964036315.1). Taxonomy (NCBI): domain Eukaryota; kingdom Metazoa; phylum Mollusca; class Cephalopoda; order Sepiida; family Sepiidae; genus Acanthosepion; species Acanthosepion esculentum. The sequence goes on from OZ038512.1 coordinate 74,969,612, forward strand.
ATGGATGCCATGTCACTATACCCATTCTGTAATATCTAAACTGCCAGTTGTATACAACCCTTTTCTCAGATCAGTGATTAAAAACAGGTTCAATTGAATGAAGGCTGTAGGTCTTAGCCAGGACCATCCTTCTTTGAACCTTGTTGATTGGCATTACAGAACCAGAAACAAAAAACTGTACTAAATAATAAAAACTAAATCACTTGAAGATTTTCAACAGCAGTAAAAAATAAAATGGATAACACCAATTACTGAAAGAGAAAAAAAATGAAATAATCAAGATGCTGACCTTTCACACTAGAAAAAACCTATTTTCCTGAAAAAAATTATTTTTAAGATTTTATGAATTTCAATTAATGATAGCACTGGCTGCTTGGTCAATGAATTCTGAATGTTTCCTTATAAGGAAACGGCTAATATATGTATAATCTCAATGCATTGGTAAAGATTTTATGATACACTGAAAATTTACAAAGAGGAGATAATTAACATGCAGGATGTTTTTAAAAAAAATCAAAAAGATAGTGGGGACACAGACCAAACCAACAAAACTTCAGCGACACATTTCATCTTGAAGCACTTTATCAAATGTAAGGATATTTATTTTGCAACATGTATTTATAAACAGAAGTAAAGTGGATAAAAAAAAATTTCTTAGGATTTTAAAAAATGTTAAACTTAAGAACACTCTAAAATATTTGTAAAGGTAAACTGTGGAGAATGCTAAATTCATTCATTTTCTATGGTTTATCAACCCTTTACAAGTTATTTAAAACCAGGAAATATTTTTAGATTGTAAGCATTTTTGGTTTTTGAGATAATAATGGTTTAGTGATACAAGTCTTACTAATTAACCCATAGATGAGGGTAGAAGTGGATTCATACCTTTCCTAAAGGTATTTGTGGATATAACAAACCGAATGAGAATTTGGAGCCATTATCAATAACATCACCCACACATGCAAACTTGCAGCATCTGGTAATCCTAAGTGGTCACCCATCTAGATACTGACCAGGATTGACATTGCTTAGCTTTGGTGATTGTACGGGAACTGGTGTTTCAACATAATATGGATATAAGCAGGAGGGTGCTAATTGATTTAATTCAAGGCCTAATAAACAAAAGTGAGTATGGCATGTGGAACTAGAACAACCTACCCTGGTGGATGAAATAAAGGGTTTGGTTTGAAATTCCAATCAGCTGAAGAAGGCCAGAGTGTACAACAGCATAAGCGTTGTGAATATGGCAATAAAGATGAGGTTAAAAGTCCAAATAATGTAAATACTGCAAGTACTCATAATACCTCATCTCAGAGATATAGACAGAGATATAGAGAGACAAAGACATAAAGGTTGGCGTATACAATGGCCGGAACGCTGTAAATATGGCAATGAAGATGAGGATAAAAGTTTGAATAATGTAAATAATGCAAGTAATCATAATACCGCATCTCAGAGATATAGACAGATATATAGAGAGACATAGATATAAAGGCCGGAGCATACAACGACCGAAACGTTGTGAATATGGCAATGAAGATGAGGATAACAGTCTGAATAATGTAAATAATGCAAGTAATCACATGTAAATAATGCAAGTAATCACATGTAAATAATGCAAGTAATCATGATACCTCATCTCAGAGATATAGACAGAAAAGTGAGTAAATCTTGTTATTGTTAAATTTTTATTTGTTTTTTATCAAGATTTATTTTTTTTAATGTAATTATTATTCATTATTTTAATTTGATAAATTCATTATGTATTTATTTTAAGTAAATGTTTATGGTGATGTATTTTGACTTGGGAAAAGAAGTATTTCTTTCAAGGAAGGAGATATTTGAAAAAATTCAAAAATGTAAGTTAACATTTTGAATAAAAGTTTTGCCAAATCCCTGATCATAATTCAACAATGGAAGTAAGAGACATTTCTTCACTGATATTGCATCTGAAGATCTGCAGGTGATTCTCTACTTCCTGGAATGCCTTCCAAAATTTCCAGTCCATTTTACGTCAGAGGAACTGTCTACAATTCCTACCATATATCTCATCAGGAACAAAAAAAAATTTACATTTATTTGTCACCCACTGTGTAAATTATTCTTTTGCCAAATGCAAAATCACAAGAAACAAACAAGCCTGATTTAACTCTGATTGAAATGTTTATTTTATTTTACCTCGGAAATTGTCGTACCCTAATTATGACTTGTCTTGATGGGTGGGAGTTTATCAACATCAAGAAAATATTTTCAATTGTCTACTTCTAGTTACAGGGAAGGCCCGATTAGGTAAGAAAGAGAAGTACTGTAAGTCAGTTTCGATTGGCCGTTATTAATTTTACATTTCATGGACTCTGCTACAAGCTGTCATCTCAAATTAGTCCTGATAAATCTTATATTATTTTTATTGTTTGCTTATCAGACAAGACCTACTTAACTTAACCCCCCATTTCTACACTACTGGTCTAGTGTAGTGTGTGACTATTTTCTTGAAGAATTTTGTTTGTAAGAGTTAAGATAATCTTTTTCCTTCTCCCCGAAATACTTTCTGTCTCTCTATTTCTACTCCCAATTACAGGAACCTCTCCGCTGAAAATTGTAGGTAGGCAAGAGGTTTGATGGCATGGTTAATTTCATGTTTCATCTGTGTTTACATATGTAAATGGTCTTCCTTTCTCACATTTCTCAGTACTAGGCCCTATAGCCACTCCATTCTCTAGTCTTAAGGGTATACAATCAAGGAGTTGGCAATGAGCATCACCAAACCACACCAAGAATATTTGAGGTGGAGCATCATTTTTTTTCTATAATATAAGTAGTGGAGAATTTTTTAAGCTATTTTTATTCAATGGTGATTTTTCTAAGTGTAGCTTGGGTGTGGCACAAGGCTGAAAGTATGGGGCACCCAGTCAGGATTGAACTCACTATCCAGTGGTAATTGATCTTGTGAGACAAGCTTGCTCACCATTACATCATGTCGAAGTGTCCCAAGCCAGTTTTATTCAATGTATCTCAAGAAAGGTGGCACAGTGGAGTAATGGATAGCGGCTTGGATTGATGAATCTGAGAGCCGAGTTCAAATTCCATTCGAATCCATTGCATTCACTTACATGCTAATATCCTTGGGAAAGGTATGAATCCTCTTCTTCTCCTCCAGCTATGGGTAAATAGCAGTGCAGACTGGGTTCTATAGCCTTGAATGGCAACTAGTCTACTACAGAAAGAAATGGCAACCTACTGCAGGAAAAAATCTGCCTTGTTTGTCATGTATCAAAAGATACATGATTGCCTAAGCGTATATCACACATAGCACATAACTGATTGATCTCAAGAAAGAATAAGGTATGAAAATCAGTTTTATTCAAATGATGCCGGCATCTTGAAACTGCTGGATTTGACAATCCAATTCAGTTATTTTGATTAAACTATTTTTCAGTTTCAGATATTACGGCACATGTTGTTGGTGAATTTAGTCGGAGTTATCTAATTTCCCATGCCAATCTTTTATTTATAATTTCACCCCAAGCAAGGCAGTAATGTCACTAAGATGCAAGGGATGTCTGGGACTGAAAGAGAAAACTTTAGTGAGGAGAAGGGACAATAAAAGAACATGATTCACAAAGACAGTAGTTGGTAATTGATGTTGCATTTAAGTCTTTGAAGATCGATCTAAGTGATAGGGAAACAAGAAAATCAGAAGAGAGTTCCACATATGAGAAGTGCGAGAAAAGGAATTCTTATAATCTGAAAGCTGCAAAATATGACTGCAGCTTTTCCCATTGCTGCTGCTGCTGCTTCTATGCACCATATCTTTTCAGGATGTTGGCGATCATGGCCCTCCACAGTTTCCTGTCCTTTGTATTTCTTAATAAACTTTTTTCTTTTTGATTTCTCTTCTGAATCTGGTTTTGCCATCCATTTATGAATTCTCCTTCTTCTATAAGTCATGTCCCTTCAGGATGTTGGCAATCATGGCTCTCCACAATTTCCTGTTCTTTGTAGTTCTTAATAAACTTTGTTTTTTGCCATTTCTCCTAAATCCTGTTCTGCCATCCATTTAGTCATTTTTCTTCTTCTTCTATATGTTGTGTTACTTCAGGATCTTGGTGATCATGGCTCTCCACAATTTCCTGTCCTTTGTAGCTCTTGTCTTTTTTGCCATTTCTTGCAAACCCTGTTCTGCCATCCATTTAGTCATTCTTCTTCTATATGTTGTGTTACTTCAGGATATTGGTGATCATGGCTCTCCACAATTTCCTGTCCTTTGTAGCTCTTGTCTTTTTTGCCATTTCTCCCAAACCCTGTTCCGCCATCCATTTAGTCATTCTTCTTCTTCTATATGCCATGTTCCTTCAGGACGTTGGCGATCATGGCTCTCCACAATTTCCTGTCCTTTGTATTTCTTAATAAACTTTGTCTTTTTGCTATCTCACCTGAATCTGATTCTGCCATCCATTTGCACAATCTACCAAGATAGGTTATGCATTGTTTCCTTCTCTGTTCCTTTTGCCTTCAATCTGTCCTGTGAGCATCAAATTTTTCAAGCCCTCTTTCCTCATTTCTGTTCCCTAGAAATTGCATCTCTTCCTAAGAATGATCAAGTCATTCGGTTATTCTGCAATGATCCCTAAATTCATATAACTATTCCCAGATTTGAGCATGACTTGTTCTTAGGGATCTATTTTGATTGATTAGTAACTGAGATTCAAATAAATCATAACCCATTCTCACTTGACCAAATCTAGTACCTACAATGCCACATACACACGGTTGAATCATTCTCATTTCTTTCATATTCCACTGGTTAGAACAAAATCCCACTAAGCTTCCTCCTAAGAACTGTCACTTTTCAGAACAAATTCTTGAAAGGATTCTTCCTTGATCACTACAATTTTAAAATCTTCAAGTCTTTGATCAACTGTATTAACGATATCCTATATATCGTCATAATCGGCACTTCTTACTTTTTCCTCCTATACCCATACAACAACCCTCTACCTTGAGTGGCTCTTGGGCCTTGAACATATAATTTAAAAAAAAAAAGTACAGAATATTTATTTGCATCAGTATAGAGTGGCCAGATAGCCTGAATCGTTAAAATATTACTTTGTTGGTGGTGTTAATCAGTTTTCTGTCAGTTACTTCTGAGTTCAAATCCAACTGTTTCCAGATCATTTGAATAAGACTGATTTTCATGCCTTATTCTTTTTTGAGATACACCGAATAAAACAAGCTTGAGACACTTCGACATGATGTAATGGCTAGCAAGCCTGTCTTGCAAGATCAGTTACCACTGGATAGTGAGTTTGATCCTGACTGGGTGCCCCATACTTTCGGCCTTGTGCCATATCGAAGCTATGCTTAGAAAATCACCATTGAATAAAGCTAGCCTTCTTTAAAACTCCTCCACTATTTATATTATAGAAAAGAAAATGATGTTCTGTCTCAAATATTCTTCATACTTCATGCCATCAAACGTTTTTGCGGATAAGTCAGTTTTCCATCCAATTATAGGAAGTCATTACTTATAGAAACAGACCATTACATGAATAATGTAAATGTGTTACTCATGATTGTAATATTGAAATGCAATAAAAACAAGGGAGGGATTGTCAGTGGTCAGGAATTAAGGATAGTACTACTGGTAGGAAAAAAACTATTTTATGTAAAATTTGAAAAAGTAGACCTACAGAGATTTTTGTTTTTATGACCGGCCTGTGATAGATATGATGATATCACCAGCCTGTGATAGATAGATATGACCAGCTTGCGACAGATGCATAGATATATATAATCAGCCTGTGATAGATAGATGGATAGGACAAGCCTGTGGTAGATATGACTAGCCTGTGATAAATTCATATATAAAACCAGCCTGTGATGGATAGATATATAGATATGATCAACCTGTGACATATAGATAGGTATGACTAGCCTGTGATAATTAGATTAATCAATATGACAAGCCAGCATTAGATATATGGATAGGACCAGCCTCTGATAAATAGATGTGACCAGACTTTCATAGATATGACCAGCCTGGACTAAACTGACAGATATTTACAACCTGATATAAAAAGGTGGATAGATATGAACAGCCCGCTATTGATTGGTAAGCTAGTTTTGTCCATGTGCGACATAATTCCAATAATAATAGTTCAGACAGGAATAGTTGGAATAAGATTGAATTACCAAAGTAATTTTGGAGTCATGACGACATCTCTTCAGAGTACTGTGCCATTAAGCAAATATAAATATCAATTTCCTATTGTCAAGTTATTTCTGAATCCTCACGTTTGTCAGAATTCTTGAAAATGTATCTTTGGAAATGTTGGAATTCTTTACTATCTTTTGTCAAATGTATTTCAAAATAATTGCTCAGAAAAGCTTTATTGCATAAAAAGTCAAATCAAATATACTAAAATATGAAAAAGACTTTTATGGATGGTTAAATCAGTTATATCACTGTTCAGCTGGTTCTCTTAAAGAAAAACCAGCTGTTCCAGCATTTATTCGCACAAGTTCATAAAGTAGTTGGTCTGCTGCCTTTTCTTGTAGCATGCTTAGCAATGTTTGACAAGCCTGTAAATCCACTATTCATTCAAACAATCTCATCAGGTATTTGGTCTGCTGCCTTTTCTTGATGCCCTTAGCAATGTTTGACAAGCCTGTCAATCCACTATTCATTAAAACAATCTCATCAGGTATTTGGTCTGCTGCCTTTTCTTGTCGCCCTTAGCTATGTTTGACAAGCTTGTCAATCCACTATTCATTCAAACAATCTCATCATGTATTTGGTCTGCTGCCTTTTCTTGTCACCATTAGCAATGTTTGACAAGCCTGTAAATCCACTATTCATTCAAACAATCTCATCTGGTATTTGGTCTGCTGCCTTTTCTTGATGCCCTTAGCAAAGTTTGACAAGCCTGTCATTCCACCAATCCACATCCTTTTGACAAGCCTGCTATTCAACTCATCATTTGCACAAGCTAGTCAGGTACAAACCGTTTTGATATGTCCTGCAAGTGTTGAATTTTCCAAATCCTATTTTCTCAATATGTGATTAAGTAATTTCAGCCATTTCTTCCTCATTCTGAGTAGAACTCTCCTTTTTGTTTCCATTTTCTTTGAGACATCTTTGTTGCTACTGGCTCTGTCCATGGCATTCTCAGCATTCTTCTATAGAAGCATATCTCCGTTGCCTCCAGTTTTCTCTTCATCTCTGAGAAGATTGTTCAGCATTCACTGAAGTCCAAGAGGATTGAGTCATGATTAATATATAAGCAAGATTAATAACCAGGACTTGAAGATTATATTATAAAACATCTCCTTAATCCATGTCTGTTTCAGTTCATTCAGAAGAAAAGATTGCAGACTTAGAATTTTTCTCTTGGTTCTGTTGAGTTTTTCTTTCTTTTTGTTGAAAAAATGGAAGATAAGACTGGCCATTAAAAAATAAAACAAACAAAAAAAATCCCCCAAAACAGACCTTATTAAAAAAAGAAAATCCTTTTTCACAACTTTGATGCCTCCCAACTAACAAAGGATATTACATTCCTTATTTATTTCCAAATACCTAACACATGAGGGGTTTTAGAATACGAAAGTGTGGTTTAATTATTATTAAATGTAATTCCTTTTATATATATATATATATATATATATATAATATATATATATTTAGTAAACTAGAAAACTTTACTGAATGAGAAATAACCAAAATGGAGATAGGAAATGAAATGGTAATCTTTATAACAATACTTACCAGCGGCATGAAGTAGGTAAACCACTGCTAGTGGTAGACTACTTAGACAGCATATTACCCAACTTACCATAGTGTCCAACATAATGAGGATTGGGACATACCCACTAGTGTTCATAGTTACAGCATATAAATATATATATATATATATATATATATATATATATTTATTTTTGTCATCCACAGACAGACTGTTTGGCTGTTTCACAGCTCATCAGTGTGGCTAGACGTCCAGTTGCCTCTAGCTAGGATCGAAACCCGACTGAATTTGCGTCAGTCCGAACTTCTACTGCTAAGCCGTCAGCGTACGGTATGGGATGAAGGTGAATTTTAACGTGTTTATTTTTAGATTCGGATAAACACACAGTGACCGAGAGTGACTCAATTCTGTCGAAGAATATATATATATATATATATATATATATATATATATATATAATATTCTGTTTAGTTAGGCAGTAAATGCTCTTTAAGGCATATATGTTATTAAAGACAATAGACATTTTGTGTCATTTAATTTTATTGATTGACTTTTCCAAATTACAATTAATCCTTCTTAGCTAAGGAGGAGATTCCATCAGAAAGTGTCCAATGTTCATTTTGGAAGAAATAGGGTCCAAATGTTTGGCTTTATTAAATCATCATCAGAGTAGGTATAGGCAAATAGTGAGTTTTGTAGAACTAGTGAGTGTAATGATGTAGAAAGGTCTGACTGTGTATGTGTTTTTATATACATCTGAGGATGCAGACACACACTTAAATTTTAACTATGATTATAGATGATTGCTTTTCTGTGAGTATTGCTTCGAGGATGATAAATCCGTACATTGATAATGGCCTGTGAATAGAATATTCTAATCTCAGCTCTTCCAAAGTAACTTAGTTTGGCACAGATCACAAGGTTTAGAAAGCCAGTTTAATGTATTTTGTAAGGGGATGACAAAGTAGGAGATGCCTCTATGTTGTTTTTCGGTGTCATTTCCTTAACTATATAGCACCAAAATGTAACAAAGTAAAAGTGCAGATAAGGGGACTGTCTCATTGGCTATGTGGTGCAATCAACCAAGACCGTATACAGCTGGTGGGTCTCGGTTACTCTTTGGCAGGTTCCAAGTTGTTGCTTTGTAAATGCTTTCTGTACGCTCATGTTGTACTGAAAGATATGAACAAAGTACCGTTGACTAACACAAACATCAGATGAAAATCATCTTTCATATCATTCTGCTGACGTACAAGACCTCCCTGAAGCTGTGGCATAACACTGAATACTAAGTCCATTTTGGTAATGTCTGAGGTATGTCATATACTACAATGGTCCCCAAAAAATCAGATTTCTGACCACTGGTCAAAGGTAATTAACTGCTTTTAAGAGATGGTAAACTTACTAATAACAAAAGTGGCTATAACATTTTGATCTGCAGTTTATCCTTTATACATTTGAGCCTGATCAGTACCCAGATGGGTGACCACTTAGGAATACCAGGTGTTGTAAACTTGGATGTGTGGGTGGTGTTATAGGTACCTGTTGTAATTGTTAATTGGAGAGTCAAGTTCCAATTCCAAGTAGGTACGTTATATTCACTTATGTGCAAATGTCATTGAGAAAAGTATGAATCTACCTCTTCTTCCCCCAACTATGGATTAAATAGTAAAACATGCATCAGTAAAATCATTATTATCTCAAGAAAAAATCTTACTATCCAAAAATATGGTTTAGCTTTAAATAACCTTCGAAAGGTTATTATTCATAAAAACAAATCAATCATTAAATTGAAGCAGAAGATTGTTTTTTTGATTGACTGATTCAAATACAATTGGGAAAGGCATGAATCCACCTCCTCTCACCACAGCTAGGGGAGAAGACTTGTATCACTAAATCATTATTAAGTGATACAAGTAAGACATATATCACTTAAAGTAAGTAAGATTTGTATTAAGTCATTATTTAGTGATACAAGTAAGACTTGTATCACTAAATCATTATTAAGTGATACAAGTAAGACATATATCACTTAAAGTAAGTAAGATTTGTATTAAGTCATTATTTAGTGATACAAGTAAGACTTGCATCAAGAAATCATTATCTCTCCCCCGCCACAAAAAATTCTTAGAATCTAAAATAGTTTCAGGCTTTAATTAACCTACAAAGGGTTGATAAACTGTAGAAAATGAACCAATTAAAACCTTTATAAATTAACAAATGTAAGTCCCATTGTAGCTTCACTGAAAATTATTTGCTTATTATTTGCTTATCAAAAGTCCAGACGTCTCTCAGTCGATATTTTCTTTTACTGAATAATTTGGATGTCTCACACAAATTCAGTATCCTGAATCTCAAAGACTTCCATCAAACGGAAGAAAAATCAATATATAAAATTCTGTGACTTCCGTGTCATCCAACTCTCTAAAATAGCCATACAGGGTCTGATCAAAACCAAATTTTGGAGAAAGTGCAAACATGTAAGGGGATACAAAGTGCAGTTGGTTTTACTAGGGTGCAGTTGGTTTTACTAGGGTGCAGTTGGTTTTACTAGGGTGCAGTTGGTTTTACTAGGGTGCATAGCTCAGTACAATAAATCTTCATTAATTTTTCTAAAAAAAACGTTTTTATTATTTAACATACAAAATACTGCCACTATTTTAAAACCAATTTTATAATTAAAATAACAAATACATTTTCAATAAAAGTACAATATTGTTTTTTTTTGCATATTTTTCTTTAAGGTTTTTCTATATATATACAAGAATTCAGTTTTCAGTTCAACCTGTGTTTATGAGAATGATAAACGAATCACAAAGTAAAATGCTGCAGAAAGAAATGTATTCTCATGGTCATTTGTATGTTGCATGCTCAGGAGTAAGAAATCCTAAGAATTCATTCTTAGCTGTTAAAAAGGAAAAACAAAATTTTCTTGAAGAATTTTGTTTACTATAAATCTTATAAAATTAAAGAAATTATTAAACTGTGGAGTAGTTTTGTTAAAGTATTTTTCCAAAGAAATCAGCTTATTCAAATTTCATTAATTGGTTTGTGAAATTGAATGAAACATAGTTTGTAAATCTCGACAAAAATGTTTTTTTTTGTTTTGTTTTTTGTTTTTTTAAGCTTTTCCCCCCAAGCAAGGCTGGAAGCCACTAGCACGCAAGGGGTTACAGAAGGTTTGGAGGACGAGCAGATAGGAGGGGTAAAGGAGAGGATGTGGAGAAAGATAGTGGATCGATCAAGGCAAGGGGGTTACAGAAGATTTGGAGCGAGAGCAGATAGGAATGAAAGGGGAAAGGATGTGGAGAAGGGAAGTGGATAGATCAAGGCAACTGGAGATGTCGATTGACGTTACACTTAAATAGTTGGAGATTATATTTGTCAGGGAAACAGGAATAAGGAAGGGAGTTCCACAGGCGAGATGTGTGAGACATGAAGCTATTGGAGTAGAAGAGACGTCTAACAGTTTCAACGGTGAAGGGATGGGACCGGATGTTAGTGATAACTTCAACAATGCTAAATACCAGGTGGATTTCAATAGGATTTTTTTTTAAAAATTAGTATTTTAAATTAGAGAATCTTTGTAGACATATTGTTTTATAGCCAAAAGAGTTTTGTAAAATTTATGACCCTCAGTTTCCTGACAAGACTTAAAATATGAGCCAATTAAAATGTGTTGGGCATTCACAGCTTAAAAATCATTCAGAGTCATTGTGAACCTTGTATGATCCGAGTCGAGATTCCCAACCTCCCCAGTTTGTTTTGGCCCCCTTTTATCTCGACTGAGTCAGCCTTTTATTTCCCCATGTCCGTGTTATTTTATCTCTTTCCCACTCCCCTATTGAGAGTGCTTCTTGATTTTGTCCTATGGGCAGAATACAGCGGCCTCTCTGTTTTGAGGGTTGGACGGGCCCTACTAACATCAGTTATGTTTAGTTTAAATTTGTTGATTTTTAGTTGATTATTGGGTTCATCTCCTTCCCCTCTCATGTTTCATTATTAGAATTTTATGTATTATTTATGATCATCAAAATTTTATGGCTTGGGGGCACGTTTTGTAGGTTCCCCTTGATGGCTTTTTTAATTGTCAAGGTACTACCTGAACAAACATTAGCATCTAAGACACGTCACCTTCAAATATAAGACTCGCACAAAGCTTACAGCCAAATCATGTTGAAACATGAGTTCCCATACAATCAGTGAAGTTAAGCAACTTTGATCTTGGTTACTATCTGTCTGAAAAGGGTTGATAAGCCATAGAAAATGAATGAATGAATCAATCAGACTCCTGTATATATATTTAATATCAAGATATTATCTACTTAGACAAGATAGAAATATTCATAATCTCTGATGACAGGAGCAACTCTTAGTTGACCAGATACCTCAACTTCAAATATAAGACTTTGCAATTTGCTTTTAATATTAAAGTATTACTCATTCAGTAAAGTATAATTTCTAGTAATCTACATTGGCTTGGTTAGCATTAACCCCTCCCAGATACGTCTACTTTGCAGATAAAACCCAGGAGATATTTTCTAAACTGGGGGGACATCGTTGGTGTAGATACAACATCAAATTTGGTAATAAACATTTCCTGAGTTTTGGATCTCATTTTTTTTAATGTGTAGAGAGATCAGTTATTACATTTTTGACTAGTTTTTATTTTATCTTATTTTTGTTGCTTTTTTATTTAAATGCTCAGTTTTTAAAAAATTTATTTTTATTTTATTTTAACAGTGTTTCTGTTGTTCGTCAACATTTAGCCCTCTGCATCATTTATAAATATTACTTCCCCTTTCACTGTATATGGAATCCCCTCAAAATATAGTGTTTCATATATTAGTTCTATATATTTAAAATTGCATTAGCCTGACTCTCAATTTCCATCAAGATTGTTTTAGGTGTTGCCATAGAAGGATATGACTACACAACCAAGAAATTCAAATTCAACTTGTATTAGCAGGACTAACATTTTGCTTGGTGAAAATAGTCACCTAAAGAGTGCTAAAGACTAAGTAGACTTGATTGGAAAATAAAAACTGTGTTTTGATGATATTTAGGAAGCTGTTTGGATAGATGTTTATTGATTAACTGTTTAAAGCTAATCATGAATACAAGTTCCCTTTTCCATTTTTCTCAATTCTGTTTTGTTGATTTGCTTTAACAGTTAATAGAGAAAGTTTTAAGATGTGAATTTAAAATTTCAAAAACTCATAAATCATAGTTTTAGTATGTTCCTGTTTCTACAACTCATAAAACATAGTTTTAAGACTTACCAATTTCTACAACAGATAAAAACGTAATTTTAAGATGTTCCAGATTCTAAAATTCATAGAATATAGTTTTAAGACTTTCCAATTTCTACAACAGATAAAATCGTAATTTTAAGATGTTCCAGATTCTAAAATTCATAGAATATAGTTTTAAGACTTTCCAATTTCTACAACAGATAAAATCGTAATTTTAAGATGTTCCAGATTCTAAAATTCATAGAATATAGTTTTAAGACTTTCCAATTTCTACAACAGATAAAAACGTAATTTTAAGATGTTCCAGATTCTAAAATTCATAGAATATAGTTTTAAGACTTTCCAATTTCTACAACAGATAAAATCGTAATTTTAAGATGTTCCAGATTCTAAAATTCATAGAATATAGTTTTAAGACTTTCTAATTTTTAAAACTGATAAACCATAATTTTAAGATGTTCCAGTTTCTAAAACTCATGAATATAGAAAAATGGAATCAACAATATGTTGATTCTATTTTGACTTTTCATACCCAATGAGTATTCATCAAAACTCTTTTTTCCTTTGTATCTTTTTGATAGTTTTTGAAATATAATGAAAGAAATGAAATAGAGATGTGATAATTTAAATGCACTCAGTGTTTTTTTTTTACTTAAGTAATAAGAAAATAAAAGAAGCCCAGACCAAAGTAGCATCTGTGGTTTCTTTTTTGAACATCAATTTTTAAAAGAAAGAGACAAGAAAAGTCCTTTAAATCTTTAGTATTTTAATTTGGAAATCTTTTAAACTATCTTTTTCAGAAGTCTTTATGTAAATAACATCTGTACAGAGTTAGTGTGGTGACACACACACATATATTCATGGTGCAATAGATAAATTATTCTCTAAATTATGCAAAAATGAAACTAAGACTGACAGCTTATTTTAACAGATATATTTACCAAAATTGACACAAAACTATCTTGAAATACTAATACGACTTCGGAATCTTCTGCAACTCTTCTGGATGGGTCTCCTTGTTTAATTTGATGAATGCTGCCATAATCCTTTCCTTCAGTTCATCTTTGGTGTTACAAGGAGTTTTCTTTGTCTCTTGCTCAACTGCACTTTACACATAATTATCAAGGGTTATCATTCTGGGTTGTTAGATGTAAGGGGTGATGTGGTCGCAGAAATTGTCTGACAGCCATGACTAGTTTCTCCTGCTTGTGTGGCATGGTGCAGAGTCCTGTTGCCAGGTGTAAGGTCTTCCAGCATCCACCCTTTTGACCAAGGGCAGCAATACTTCCTCAAGGCACTTGAAATAGGGGCCTCTGGGTTAAGTCTGAAGCCCTCACCAACAAATTTGGTAGTTCTTTTCTTATCAGAACAATCAGAGTGAATTTTCCGAGCTGCCGTACCTTCGTAATCACCATTAGACTCATCCAACTCTTTCTGAATCCTCTGCACTGTTCTCAGATTGACAGCCAAACACTAAAATATTTGCATTGGAGCTTCTAGCATGAATGCCAAGCAGTACAGCATGCTGTTTCCAAATTTCTGGCAGAGTGAATTGTGTCAAGGTGCTCTTTTTCTCACAGAGGGTACCCAACTGACCCTACTATACTCTGCAGTTGACTAGATCAAAAACAAGCAATGGACATAGGCAAAATTGAAAATATGAAATGCGACAATTTACCCATCGCACCATATATATATATATATATATATATATATATATATATATATATATATAGAGAGAGAGAGAGAGAGAGATAAATAATTTCTCAGGACTTCATCAGACTGAATTTGTTATGTTGATAATGCTACACATGTGCACAACAGAGGAGTGCTGGGAATTTCAGATTTTTTTATTTTATTTATCTGGCTGAATTCATTTATAGTCTTTATTCTTTTTCTTTCCACCATTTTTCTAAGTAGGTATTCCACACCTTGATATTAGAAAATCTGTCAGGAATTGTGAAATATTGTAAGAGCCAGGTCACAAATTTTCTGTAGATGATCTTATGATTAAAGCACTCTCTAGACATTTACGTTGTAGTGAATTATTTTCTCCTTTGATCAAAGTAGCATATTTTATGTCAAAATTGTGGTCAGTCTTGTTATGGTGCTAAATCAATGCATTTAATATATTGTTTTGTAAAATGTCCATTTTGTGCTCACATAATCTTTTATTTAGTTTCCTTGAGGTTTCTCCTATGTATCTTTTATGACAATTATTACAGGCAATAAACTACTCCTTCTGGTTTTAGCTTTTTGTTTTGTTTAGTATTGACTACGTCTTTTATTGTTTTGGATGTAGTAGTAACAAATTTTATGTTGAGTTGAGATAGATTGTTTTCGATTGTAGATGTGATAGAGTTAGTAGGCAGGAAAATATATATATTAGAGTGTGCAGATTGTATTTTATATCATAAAGAAACAATTTATACAAAGAATTAAATACCAATGTTAATGTGATTAATGGTGAAATCACTTTGCTAACAAGATGTATTGAGACATTAAATTACTATCAATTCCTTGAATTATAAGATCCTTATATTTGAGTTGTTGTCAGATGGAAGACACATGCTGAGTACTTTCAACACTTTCAAATTGTCATCTTCAGGGTACAATTTTCCCATACAGAATATTTGTAAACAAGACAAAATATTTGTAAACTGAAAGATGTTTTTTTAAATGATGCTATTTATTGACAGTTAAATGTATGTCTTGGAGCTTGTGATATCACAACACTAGAATTATATACATATATGCACAATGAATAAATAAAATAAACTCAAGCTTAGAAGATTCTTCCTTGCCTCACTTCCATTTGACTGATCTTGGAAAAAGTAAAAACGTATACAAGATTTAATGTTTGACAGAAAAGTTTAAATTGTTCCAATTCTACAACATCAAGGTGCTGTTCAAAATTGACTCCAAACTAATAGCACAAATTGAATTTCTTGTCAGCTCAGCAAGAAAGATAGAAAAAAGCAAATTAATCCATTTTTTCCTTTTAAAATTATACATATTAGCTTATGTCAAGAAGCAATGAAAAAATATGACATTACTTTCTATCAAACTTCCTATTCATGTTGTTGTTGCTGTTGTTTGTTGAAAACATTTGTGAGTGAATATTTGACGAAACTCTGATATTTGGCAGATGGAAGGAAAGTTTCTTCTCCTGAAAGGAAATAATGCTTCTCACTTTTGTTCAGATTTTTGTGTAAAAATTTGATCATCTTTCTGCATTTTGGAGTTTGGAGGTTGGAGTTATGTCTTTGTGAAACAAGTTTTTAGTTTGTTTTCTTTTTAGAGATGAATCAAAGTATCTCTCTTCTATCATCTTTCTGCATTTTGGAGTTTGGAGTTTTGTCTTTGTGAAACAAGTTTTTAGTTTGCTTTCTTTTTAGAGATGTATCAAAGTCTCTCTCATCTATCATCTTTCTGCATTTTGGAGTTTGGAGTTTTGTCTTTGTGAAACAAGTTTTTAGTTTGTTTTCTTTTTAGAGATGAATCAAAGTATCTCTCGACACTGCATTCTTGGAACAAAATTCCTGTCTTCGGCTGCTTTCATTAATTAATGCATTGATTTTCATTTCTCCTTTCTCTTAAAAGACACCTGCGTGATACCAGGTGAGTTGGCTAGAAATGTCTACTCAGGCAATCAATCAGATCAATATATTTTGAAAAAAATTATCTTGCTGATTAAATGATGAGTGGCAATACACAAAGTCATTTCGGATTGAATGGTTTGATACATACTTGATGATTCCGGCCTGTTTGCAAGTTTACTTCTCAATGCTTTCTAAGTCAGTGGTGCATTGGCGTCATGTTTAATCGCATGGAGAATGGATGTGCATGCTGCATAGTGTTTATCAGCGGGAAAATGAAAGGAACATGCCAAGTTAAAATTCCATCCAATTCCGTTGCATCCTATTTTGCATAAATACTTTTGGGAAAGGTGTGAATTCATTTCCTCTTTCTCCTATCTATAAGTTAAATCATATGGCAGCCTGTGCTCACTCGCCTTGGTTGGAATCTAGTCTAGGAGAAAGATAACTCTGAATTTAAAACTGGTTGGTAACTCCACTATATGAAAGTCTACTTGCTTCAGAAACCACCATAGTGGGTCTTTATGCTCCATGGAGATTCTAATGGCGCCATAGCAGAGAAAGATGAGAACTAGAATTGGTAAAGAGAGTTGAAACTTTAGCTTGGACAAATGCCCATGAAAAATACAGATGCTAATCGTTTGAGAAAACCCCTTCTGCTATCCATCAACAGGACTGATGCTAACCTTCAGGAGAGTGACACATTGTGCTTTCTCTGGTTAATGTTTTCCGCTGACATGGAACGGAAAGATTATATTGAAGCAATTGCTCACGTCTGCTGCTAGGAAAGTTGGTTGATTGTGTCGTGCTAGATAGTTTTTCTTGCACAAATCTGTAAATATATTTATAAATTAACCATTCGTCCTTGCTTTGAATATTGCTGTCACATCTGGTCTGGTGCTCCCGCTATATATTTACAGGTCCTTAAATAAAATTCAAAGAGGAATCTGCAATGTTATTGGTCTTTATCTGGCATCTTGGTTTCAGTCACTTTTCCAGTGCCATAAGGTAGCTTTGCCTGTGCCTTTTGCACAAATATTTTCATGGTAATTGTTTTGATGAACTTTCCTCTATGGTATCTAGGCTTTATGTATTTAAGTGCAGTACTAGATTGGCAGTTAGGTCTCAAAATTTTTTTTAATTTTTTTAATTTTTATTTTTTTAATGGCTAAATATAACTGTAAATTCTTTGCTAACTGCTTCTTTTCTCACAATTCTCACTTGTCAAATACTTCTCCAGTTTCTTGCTTTCCTGTCAAGTTTGATCTTTGAATGAAATATCAATCGTTATCTTCTGTCTTAATTCCTATTCTTTTATTGTTCTCACTTGTTAATTTTTTCCTTTTCTTATACACTTTCACACTCAGCAACTCTGTGTCTTAGTGGCTTTATTGCCTTGCTTGAGGTGAAAGGATAAAAAAAATACCATATATTCACTCCTGGTTAGCATATCATTTTCTTTTAAGCCTCCTAAAATAAATCTTGATGTTCATTCACTGAAGTATTCATTTGATAAGTTGGTCAGCCTGAGAACTTTTCAGTAGCTCTCTGTGTGTGTTTGTCTTTCATAAACCTGTATACATTAAGTTTGTCACTCAATTTTCTTTTCACTTCTGGATATTCAAAGGTGCATTAGTCGAGTGTAAGATGCCTTCCAAAAGCTAAGCAGAATATTAATTAATCAAATGATTTTATTAAAAACAAAGAAGTGACGATGGGATTGTCATGTGATCATATATGACATCAATATTCTATAAAAGGTATATGTAAAGTACAAGTTTTTACTTGATTAGTGAAATCTTTGTTGTCTTGTGTCACCAGAACTCCTAAGCTGACAACACCCTTCTCCTTTTCTTTGTTTGAATATTTATTTTTGTCTATTTCTTTATACTGTTGTCATTTCCAGGAGCATCCCCACCATCACATTTAATTAAATGAAGTAACTTGGAGCTATTCAAGGATAAATAGCTTTTTTATCTGGTATTTCAGAGTTTTGTCTAATGAATAATTTGCTTATGATCTGCATCAATATATTTTCATAATTTGCATAAGAAATAAAATGTTGATTATTCCTGTCATGAATGAAAATGAATATAGCAGCTTTCTTTTAACTGCCAATTCAAAGTTGAGCCAGAAAAAATATTGATTACTAGTAAGTTTCTTTAAATATTTTCATGGTAATTGTTCTGATGTGCTTTCCTCTTTCGTACCTTGGCATCATAGATTTAAGTGCAATACTAGATTGGCAGTTAGGTCTCATCGTTTTACAGTTGCAAATGCTGGATGTCACCGTAACCATTTCTTGCACTTCTCACTCTCTTTTAGCTTCTTGCTTTCCAGTCAACATTTATTTTCAAAGATTTAAATGCAATGTCAATCGTCATCTTCTCTCTTTTTAATTTCTATTCTATTATTGTTCTCTCTCCTTAATATTATTTTTCTTTTTCTAATATTCACACTCAGTAACTGCTTGCATCTTTGTAGTTTCTTGCCTGGGCTAAAATGATTAAAAAATTCATTTTTGTCAATATCTAGCATTGAAGCTAATTGGTGATAATTCAGGCAGAGAACTGTATTTGTATATCCACAAATAACATTAGGATATCACGTCTTTCATTCCATTTACAATTTTTTTCAAACTTTAGAATTGATTCCAAGCCAGAATTGTACACTCTTCTTATCAGAAATAATTTTTCCAGACTACCGTGGCTTATCCACAGAGACAGTGTTACAAGTCTATCATGACTCTATCGCTATTTCTGTAGCATATGTCAAAAATGAAACTACCCTCTTGTTTCACAATTTCAGAATTTTATAGCTGGGGTTCTCAACCAGGGAGAATCCAAGGGTTTTAACTGAGAGGGGAAAAAATCTTTGACTTTTTCGTTGTCCATAATCTTCATCATAATAAAGTAAATTTCAATAACCTGATCTTTTATTGAACTTTTTGTTTTGTTGAATTCCAGTAGCCTGACATTCAACTGAAATCTCTCTTTATTGAAATATGTTTTATTTTATTTTCATTTTTTCATAATAAGTTATGAATTAAAACAAATTATTGTAAAGAATTCAAGTTTAAAAATCTATCTATTGCTATTACATTTGTAAAACTCCTCTCTAAAAATAGACCATGTAAATGTACTAATATGGAAAAGAATGAACCATTTTCAATAATACAGGTGTCCATAAAGTTCATGTGCACTTTAAAAAATTTATAATTTTATTTGTATTTGTGATAGAAATAATCTGTAAAAAATGTTATAAAGTTTAATGTACCTAGTTTTAAGTATAGCTAAAATAACTAATGTG
Source organism: Acanthosepion esculentum (assembly GCA_964036315.1). Classification (NCBI taxonomy): domain Eukaryota; kingdom Metazoa; phylum Mollusca; class Cephalopoda; order Sepiida; family Sepiidae; genus Acanthosepion; species Acanthosepion esculentum. The sequence continues at coordinate 74,989,517 of OZ038512.1, forward strand.
ATTTCAGGCATTACTGTAAATCAGTTGGCAAATGTTTTCCGTGAACTGCAAAATCGTATTACCCTTTGTATTGCTAATGATGGAGGACATGTGGAAACTTAAATAAAATTTCAATAAAACCTTAAAAGTATAGATTTACTTCTTTCTAATGCTTTTTACAAATTATATATATATATATATACAGGGTGTCCATAAAGTTTGTGTGCTCTTTAAAAAATTTATAACTTTTTTTGTATTTGCGATAGAAATAATCTGTAAAAAATGTTATAAAGTTTAATGTACCTAGTTTTAAGTATAGCTAAAATAACTAATGTGATTTCCAGCATTACTGTAAATCAGTTGGCAAATGTTTTCCGTGAACTGCAAAATCGTAATACCCTTTGTATTGCTAATGATGGAGGACATGTGGAAACTTAAATAAAATTTCAATAAAACCTTAAAAAATATAGATTTACTTCTTTCTAATCCTTTTTATAAATTAGTTCATAGTTGATATTATTGAGTGCTGGTTTTTAGTTTTTATTAATAAGGCTTCCATTATTTTTAGCCTTTTTTGCATGTAGATGATGCTATTGTACAGGGTGTCCATAAAGTTTGTGTGCACTTTAAAAAATTCATAACTTTATTTGTATTTGCGATAGAAATAATTTGTAAAAAGGATTAGAAAGAAGTAAATCTATATTTTTTAAGGTTTTATTGAAATTTTATTTAAGTTTCCACATGTCCTCCATCATTAGCAATACAAAGGGTATTACGATTTTGCAGTTCACGGAAAACATTTGCCAACTGATTTACAGTAATGCCTGAAATCACATTAGTTATTTTAGCTATACTTAAAACTAGCTACATTAAACTTTATAACATTTTTTACAGATTATTTCTATCGCAAATACAAATAAAGTTATACATTATTTAAAGTACACACAAACTTTATGGACGCCCTGTATATGCATATTATTTGGAATACACCTTTTGAGTTGGACAATCTTGGAAAGCAGAGGGAATATCATTCTGATTGATAGAGGATAGAATGCTTTGGCCAAAAAAGGTTGGGAAGCACTGCTTTATAGTCAGGACTTGCCATGTAAGGTCAGTCGAGTCAAATCATCCATATTTCCTCCTTATTGTAAAAACAAACTTCCACTAGGCTTTTTCTCATAAAATACTACTTTATGGAACCGACTCCCATGTGGTTGCTTTCTTAACCTTTTCAATCAAGAGTTAGTTATTATCTATCCTTTATACACTCATAGTCTTCTATCTCCTCTTATATCCATATCACACATTTCATTCAGTAAGCCTCTACCTTAAGTTGCTCTTGGGCCTTGTATTGGGTGAAGTTTTGCAAATAAATAAACTCTTTCTGTTTCCCTACCTGAGGAAGCATCAATTTCATTTTATTATTTTCATTTTCTGTTATTTATTTACAAATGAGGAAATTACTGAAAAAATAAAAATACTGTAATTCCCCAATGTATAATATACATTTTTTCTAAAAAGTAATAAGCAAAATTAGGGGTGCGCGTTATGCAACAGCTATAAAAAAAAATATTCAAAAAATTGTTGTTTCATAGGTCGATTACATTTGTGAAATAACTACCCACCACAAACATATGACAATTTGACACTAACATTCAGTGATTGCGACACCATAAGGTTGTCAAATACAATCATATGTACCTAACAATACTTACAAATGTAAAAGAATTATCATCATAAAACTAAATTAGAATAATATTATTCTATGTTTAAAACCATTTTTTTAAGTCAGAGTAGGAAACGCTGGCCATAATGAAATTGAGGAGGTACAATTAAAAGGGTTTGATTACCAAACAAGGAGTGCGTATTATGCGTGAGTAGAAGCATTTCCCCCACACTTTCAGCACAATTTTAGGGGTGCCTATTATAGATGGAGGCATATTATTCATGGGGAATTATGGTATTTCAAATAAATCCTAAGAGATTTTGTTTCTCATTAATTTTATTATAGACACATTTTGTTATGGCATACAAAATGGAGATATTTAAGACTAGCTTAAAAGCTGCCCCATCAGACGACATTTAAGCTAGCTCCTGCAGAGTGCTCTGTACTGAGCCTTCAGTTGGTTCAGGAGTTTGAAAGTTCCGAAGTCTTTGCATATTCTTAATATTGGAAACTCTCCTAGTATATTTAAATGCAGATTAGACTAAGACTGAGCAGCCATTCCTTTTAGTTGTTTCGAGATTAAATTTGTAGTGTGATCTGCACTAAATGAGAATGTTTTCCTGGTACACAGCAGGACACATTTTGGCTGTATCAATTGTTAACCCATCCTGGGTATGACGATAAACTACATCCGCGTCCTGGGTAAGGCGATAGACTACGTCCAGCAGCAAGGTCTCTGATAAAGAGATTTTGAGGAGCATGGAACCAACTCTTAATTGTTGGTGTTCCCAGGTCCACCCTGACCCGGGGTGGTAGCACCTGTTAGGGTCCCAGTTATGGGTAAATAGTTAACCTTGAAACTGGGGTAAAAATGGGTTTTAATACCAAGAATACTTTAACAAAAAAAAAATATTACCAGCAATAAATTTTTGAAGAAAAAAATATTACCAGCAATACATTTTTGAAAAAAAAAATATTACCAACAATATGTTTTTGAAAAATATTACCAGCAATACATTTTTGGAAAAAATATTAACAGCAATACTTTTTTGAAGGAAAAATTATTACCAGAAATAGATTTTTTACAAAACAAAATATTACCAGCAATAAAAACGTTGTCGGCATTAAATAACCCATTGAAGTTGATATGCCGTAAAACACAACAAACCAAACGAATTGTTGACATTCCGCATGTATATGAAGGAAGTTCATTTATTTTTCTCCAAGTAGTGTTCAAGATTATAAAACAGAGAAAAAATATATCAGGTAAAAATGCTGATTGGGACCAAGCATATGAATTGTCAATACCACTTCTAGAAAACCCGTTCTATGTTTTATAGCAAGGTTGCTTTTCAATCATTTTTTTTTGTTCAGAAAGGCAACAGAAAGGGCAAAAAGAATGACTTCAAAGATCCAAATAATTCTTGAAATGGTCCTGACTCATTTCAAAATTTTAAAATGAATTTTAAACAAAAAGGACTTTAAAATTACTAAATGCATTTAAAATAAAAATAATGACGTCAAAGTCCAGAAAAAATTTTGCAAAGAAAATATATGTATATAAGTATGTGATTAAAGTATAAATGTTTTTTTTTGCTATTGTTCCTCCAATAAAAGGCCTAAGAGCCACTCAAGTTAGACTGTCACTAGATGAGTTGTAAATGTACACAATGGTGGGGAACACAAGATACTCATACTTTGAGGATATTTAGGATAATGTTTGAGTGTAAACTAGAAGAGGTTGAAATTGTTGTTATTGGAAAAGCTTCCACTTAATAGTTTGTTTGACAATGCAACTTTGTGAGAAGAAGCTAAGTGGAACTTCCTCTTCACTAATGGTATATATGAAG
>OZ038512.1:75005511-75008011 GCA_964036315.1 Acanthosepion esculentum
AATTCTTTAATTGCATGTTTGATCATTAGTGATGTGGGATTTGAACATTGTCATATTGAATAATCCCACTTTCACTCGTCAGGTCTTTTCAGTTGAATTGAATCTTTGAACCTCTGTTCATGTGTTCAACATACACCTTGGCAGTTTGGTTGTTTTTTTGTTCTTTTTTAAGCTTATCACCCCAAGCAAGACTGGAGGCCACTAGCATGCAAGGGGTTACAGAAGGTTTGGAGGAAGAGCAGATAGGAGTGGTAAAGGAGAGGATGTGGAGAAAGATAGTGGATCGATCAAGTTCCTCCTGCCAACTACCTCCACTTTCTCATCTTTTCATCACATTGATTATGTTGCTCCCAGTATAGCACTCTACATAACAGTTCAACTTCTGAAAGTTTAATACTGGCCTGACTTTTCCTTTTGTAGCTTTGACCACTTCCATCAGTGGTAACACTCCTTTTACTTCACCCTTCCACAGCAAGAGAATACCCTCAGTAATCCATCATTCCATTTCCTTCTCAAATTCTACTCTTTTTCTTCTTTCAAAAAATTCTTGTAGTACACCTCCTTGTTTTTTCTAATACTGGAGACTCTCCTGTTCAATTCCATAGTCCATTTCTTTCATCAATTTCTGCTGTGAAATCCTCGTCTTCAATTTTGTAAGAGTTTGGAACTTGGGCAGCTGCGGCACAGTGTATATATATATATATATTTTTTTTTAAGCGTATCACCCCAAGCAAGGCTGGAGGCCACTATTACGCAAGAGGCTATAGAAGGGTTGGAGGAAAAGCAGATAGGAGTGGTAAAGGAGAGGATGTGGAGAAAGTGAAAGACAGTGGATCGATCAAGGCAAGGGGCTTACAGAAGATTTGGAGCGAGAGCAGATAGGAATGAAAGGTGAAAGGATGCGGAGAAGGGAAGTGGATAGATCAAGGCAACTAGAGATGTCGATTGATGTTACACTTAAATAGTTGGAGATTGTATTTGTCAGGGAAACAGGAATAAGGAAGGGAGTTCCACAGGCGAGATGTGCGAGACATGAAGCTATTGGAGTAGAAGAGACGTCTACATCTAACAGTTTCAACGGTGAAGGGGTGGGAACGGGATGCCAGCCTCGTTTTGTTTTCATATTATTCTCTCTGTAATGAAGTCATCTCTATTACGCAAATGTCTAGAGCAGCTTCGTGATCTTGATTAAAAGCAGAGATATTTACTTGACATTCCATCTCAAAGTGTTGTCTGAACTAAAATAAAATTCCAATAATGTTAGACAACATTTTCCCAGGTTGACCAGAGTTACTAAGAAGCAAATAATGCTGTAAAAGATTATTCTTTGAGATCACTTGCAGAACATCAGAAAAACAAAAAATGAACAAATATATGCCACAATCTAATCACAGGTGAAGTTATGAAAAGAATGAAATCACTATTTTTGATAATGGAGAAATTTCTTTACCTGTCTAATAATGCAAAAAAAAAAAAAAAAAGCAAAAAACAAATTGAAGATACCACACTCCAGCTTCAAATGCACTTTTCAATGCACTTTGAAGAAACTGACGTTTAAAAAGAAAATAAATGTCACATTTGATGTAATTCCTGAAATTCTCTTCAGAACTCATGTTGCCAATGTGACACATTGTATGGCCAACAAAGATTGAATAAAAGTGTTTTGGTGAGCGTTCTGAAAAGTCTACGACGAAGCAAACACTGGCCGAAATGTTGTGACAACAGCAACAAACCAAAAAAAAAAAAAATTATTTTTCTAGGAAGTAGTCCCGATGAATTGATGTCCCCCTCATGAAGGTACCGTGTCTTGAGGGACTATTGGGCATTAAAGTCACACCTAATCACTATATATATATGTGTGTGTGTATATGTGTGTGTATATGTGTGTGTGTATGCATGTGTGTGTATGTATGTATGCATATGTATGTCTCTCTCTCTCTCTCTCTCTATATATATATATATATATATATATATATATATATATATATATATATATATATGAAGAAATATAGTCTTAAGGTGTGCTATATTTATGGGATAAAGTGCTCAGTATCAGATATAGAGCATGTGTAAATATAAAAGTGGACATGGAAGTCAGCACTTAGAGGTGACAGTCTGTTTCATGCTAGTGCAATCATCAAAAAAACACTGACCAGAATAAAAAATAAATATATAAGATAAAATATAAAAATAAAATTAAAAAAAACAAACAAAAAACAAGCAAAATAATTTGACATAAATAAATAAACAAATAAGCGACTTCCAGTAAAAGTAACCGCTAAAATAGACTACCCATAATGCACCACTGACCCCTATATATAAAAAGCTGAGAAAAATAACAGCACTAGTTGCCTGACGATTGCACTAGCATGAAACAGACTGTCGCCTCTAAGTGCTGAATTCCATGTCCACTTTTATATATATATATATATATATATATATATATAAATATATGTGTGTGTGTGTATATATTCTTAACTCCCTAATATTATGCTCTATC
>OZ038512.1:75013011-75033011 GCA_964036315.1 Acanthosepion esculentum
ACCCAGTCTTTGCAGACAGAAGGAACATTTTCTACATTCCTTACGTCTGTTGGAGGGTCTGTGAGTTTTCCCTTTTTTCTATTTATAAAACTCTTGTGGGACTATTTATTTACATCCCCCGTTGTTCAATTTTAATTAATATAATTAAAATTTGTCTTTTAGTTAAGTTCCACCTTTCCCTCCTCATTTGCTTCATATAGTGTCCTTGTATTCATTTATAATTAATAGTGCCAAAGAATATCTTTGAAAAACTGTTGGCCAAAAGGTTACCTTGGGTATGACATCTGTTCTGTTCAAAGCTATATATATATATATATATATATATATATATATATTAGTTTTTTTTAAATGGATTCTTAATCCAACATTATTTCTCATTACGAAATATATATATATATATATATATATATATATATATATGTATGTATGTATGTATGTATGTATGTGCGTGTATGTAGATATAGAAATAGTTACTACATGGGGAATGTCAGTTTTATGCCTTTCTCTGATCATTAGACCATGTCTGTCTATTTCTACAAATGCTTTAGCCCTAATATTGAAACCTCTTCTTTCATAAATATACCAAATTTTAAAATGTGTGCATCTCTGACTGTTCATATCTACCTCAGTCTGACTCTATCTATCTACAACACGAATAGACACACACACACACACACACACACACACACACATATATATGGGTTTGTGGGTGCAGCTGAAAAGTTCCTGGCCAAATGACAGAATTTGATTAGGTTGTGTATGTATATGCATACATGTTTACATTAATATGTATATGTGTGTCTGTGTATATATATATATATATATATATATATATATATATATATATATATAATGTATGTGTGTCTGTGTACTTATATCTGTCTATCTACCTATATATATATATATATATATATATATATATATATATATATATATATATATATATATATATAATCTGTCTGTCTATATCTTTATCTATCCATACATCTCTCTGTCTATTTGTCCATTCAATACTGTTTATCTATCTATCCACAATGCAGATATACACACAGATTTGGGTTTGGGGGTGGAGCTGAAAAGTTTCTGGCTAAATAACAAAAATATCAGAATTTGATTAGGCAGTGTATGTGTATCTGCATACATGTTTGCATTAATATATAATATATATATATATATATATATATATATATATATATATAAAGATAAAAATACCTCTGGAGGGCATGTTGGTGGATAAACCCAAACTGATTACGACCAAGATATATATAATTCATTCAGTTGACTGACTTTGCTCCATAGATGGTTGTAGACGTGGGTGTGAAAGATTCCTGCAGACAATGATAACCTGGTAGTTAGCTTAAAAAAAAATTTGGCTCCATCTACTGTATAGATAAACATGATCATTCTTCAAGCACCTGCACAGAACATTGACAAGATACGTTTTTTGTCTTTTTTTATTTGTTTTTGTTGTTCTCTGCTTTTATGAAACATAAGCACATCTAGAAGTGTTGGGAACCCCCCCCCCCAAAAAAAAACCCAAAAAAACCATGTGACCCGGTACTACCTGCTCCGTGGTAGTGACATTGGCAAGTAAACTGGCTCCCCCACCAAGTTTTTCTGATGAGGTGGATGGGTAGACACCCAGTAGGATTAAAAGCAAGACTTGTCAAAAAAGTGAATGAACCTATTTGTTGTACAATGGGATAGAGTGGATGCCATAGCTATGGATGGAGATAGTACCTTGATGAAATGGTTTTGTTGGGCAGAGGGTCTACTACATTAAAATCAGTGGCCAGGGTAGAGGATTTCTCCAATATCATGTTCAGCCTTCAAGTGGAAGGACATTAATTATGGTCTGACTTGAAGAGGGATGGGCTCCACCAGGTCTACTTGCCAAAGACACGATATGCATGAAACCCTGTCTAGTTTTCAACCCAGATATGTGAAGGAACTGTTCAGCTGCACAGTTGAAAGGAACTTTACGACCACACTTGATCCTGGGATAGATGATGATGATGATAAAAAAAAATAACTAAATCAATTAATAACATGCAAAATTATAAGTACCTCAACATAATGATTTTAAGCACAGTACTAGATTGGCAGCTAGGTCTCATCATTTTACAGCTGAAATAACAAGATGTAACTGTAAGTTCTATGCTAACAGTTTTTTCTCTTGCACTTCTTGCTTACTGTTATGGTAATTTACCCATGCACGCATGGACTCTCTCAGCTATAAATAGGAGCAGGTACTGCCTTTTGGAGAGGGAAGTTTCCAGCAGTCAACTCTGACAGTCGGACCAAACATTCTTGCTGTAACACTCTCGTTTGTATATGTTTGTATTACTGTTTCTGTGAATATATTTGTTTAACTCAATTCCTCTCTTTGTGTCTTTCTTTCTGGCTCTAACAAGGCCACAACACTTATATAATTCCTTTCGGCTTCTTTTCAACTTGGATCTTCAAATATTTAAATGCAATGTCAATCATTATTTTCTGTCTTCATAAATCCTGTTTTATTTTTCTGTATTCTTTCATATGCAGTAATCCCTTGCATTTTAGTGGCTTTATTGCCTTGCTTTGGCAAAATGATTTTTAAAAATGCTGGTGAGCACACTGGCTATAACATTGCAGTGTAAACATCAGTGATGAAAATATTTCTTAAATTAATTTGTTGAGATTAGTACTGAGTTTTGTTCAGATTTCACGTCATGGTAATGGCTGTAGAATTAATCAGCTGAAGAGTAATGAATAAATCCAACAAAAGATACCTTCCAAAACCTAAACCATTCTTTTTTAAAATCAGTATCGCTCCATGCAAGGCAGTAAAGCCACTAAGACACAAGAGGTTACAGGGTGTGTAAGAATTAGGAACAGAAACATTAATAATGAGTGGAAAGAGTAATCAGGAGAACAGTAAATAGCAATTGACATTGCATTTAAGTTTTTACAGATTAAATTTGGCTAGAAAGCATGGAGCTGGAAGGGAGTTCCACAAGCGAGAAGTGCAAGAAATGAAACTGTTAGCATAGAACTTATGGGTGCATCTAGCCAGCTCAACTGTCAGTTGAGATCTCAATGCCAGTCTAGTACGGCGCTTAAATTCATGACATCTAGGTACAATAGCAAAGAACTCCTCCAAACAAATACCAAAAAGTATTTATAGAAAAGACACAGATAGGCAACCTTACATCAGTGGATAAGTGACTGAAGCTGAGCTGCCAGATCAGGACCTATAAAAGACACAGGAAAATTTCATTAGAAACTAAGAAAAGAATACTGGACTGTTATATAATACTGTTCCTCCTACATAATAGTGAATACCAGACAATCACATCACGGATGATGAGGCAACGAAAATGTAGTTCTACAGAAGGATGCTGAGAATACCATGAACTGAACATGTGAGCAGTGACAAAGTTTTAGAGAAAATGGAAACGAAAAGGACATAGAATCAGAAAGAGACAATGGGAATTTCTAAGGCACATCATGAGGAAAGAGGGCTTGTAGAATTTGTCACTCACAGGACATATTGAAAGCAAAGTGGGATAGAGGAAAATTGACAGACTTCTAGAAACAGTTGGCAAAACAGGGATTAAGTAAGAATGCGAAACACATTCTTTGCTAAGAGCTACAACAGATAGAAACTTACGAAGAGCCACAATTGCCCATTCCCAGAATGAATATGCCACATTGAAGATGATAAATATGCAGATAAAAGCACATCTAATTATGTTTAAATATATATAAAATTGTTACCCACCCACATATATATATATATATATATATATATATATATATATATATATATATATATGTATATATAATATAAAATTGTTACCCACCCACATATATATATATATATATATATATATGTATATATAATATAAAATTGTTACCCACCCACATATATATATATATATATATATATATATATATATATATATGTATATATATGTATATATATATATATATATATATATATATGTATATATAATATAAAATTGTTACCCACCCGCATATATATATATATTTATATATAATATAAAATTGTTACCCACCAAATATATATATATAAAATTGTTACCCCTATATATATATATATATAAAATTGTTACTCCACCACATATATATACAGATATATAAAATTGTTACCCTCCACACATATATATATATGTGTGTGTGTGTATATATATATATAAATAAAATTGTTACCCTCAAATATATATATATATATACATACATACATACATACATATACATATATATATATATATATATATATATATATATAAAATAGTTACCTCCCACATATATATATATACATATATATGTAAAAATTATCCCCCATATATATATATATATATATATATATATATATATATATATATATATATGTAAAAATTGTTACCCCCCATATATATATATATATATATATATATATATATATATATATATATATATATATATATATAAAGTCATCCCATAAGTTCTGTCCGAATTTTAACTTTTTGTTAAAATGAACGAAATTTAAAGAGTATTTTATAATGTCTAATGGAGCTAAACATTATTTTTATGTTTAGATGCATATATATATATATATATATATATATAAAGTCATCCCATAAGTTCTGTCCGAATTTTAACTTTTTGTTAAAATGAACGAAATTTAAAGAGTATTTTATGTTTAGATGCATTTAAACTGATCAAATTTTATTTCAGAGAACAATAAAATTAAATTTTGTTTGATTAAAACCCTGCTAACATGGAAGTACCCAAGAATCATTTGAGGCAACTAATGCTTTATGAGTTCAAGAAAGGAAACTCAGCAGCCGAAGCGGCTAGAAACATTCACTCATTTTATGGAGAGGAATGAGTGAATGAAAGAACTTCCAGTAGATGGTTTGCAAAATTCAGAGGTGGAGATTTCACCCTTGAAGATCGAACTGGATGTCCAGTTGAGTTTGATGAAAAGCTTCTTGAAGCAGCCCTGCTTTATCAGTTGAGGAATTGGCAGTGGTTCTCAGTTCAAACCATACAATTGTTCATCATCATCTTCAACAACTTGGAAAAGTTCCTAAACTTGGAAAATGGGTGCCTCATGAATTGTCTGAAAACAACCTCAAATCCCGAGTTGACATCTGCTCTTCCCTCCATTCTCGCCAACTTGTTTCACCTTTTTTGGATAGACTTGTGACTGGCAACGAAAAATGGATCTTTTATCAAGATGTTAAGCATCATAGACAGTGGCTTGGTAAAGGGGAAGGACCCCAGCCACAGCTGTGAAGGGAACTTCATGGGCAAAAGGTTCTTCTTTAGAGCGTTTGAACCAAACTTTGAGGAAAAAAAGACCCACTCTAGTGAATCGAAAATGGGTCACAAAAGATCGAAGAACTTGGTTGGGAGAAAATTCCTCATCCACTTTATTCTCCCGACCTCGCTCCTTCAGACTACCATTTGTTTCGTAGCTTACGGAATCATATGGAAGAAACAGCTTTTGTAACACAGGAAGAGGTTAAAACTGACATTTGTGAGTTCTTCGAATCAAAGCCAAAAGAATTTTACAGTAATGGAATTAGTAAGCTTGTTAATAGATGGAAGGAAGTCATAGATAATCAGGGAAAATACATTGTTGATTTTACACAAATGCACATACACACACACACACACACACACACATATATATATATATATATATATAATGTGTATTTTGGCTGCAATAATTTTTTCAAACGTATTTGTTTAAATAAAATTGACAAATTCTGTCAATTTTTTATTAAATTTTTCCATTTCCGAATGTTCATATTTATTTTTATTTTATATTATTTTTTTTCCCCAAGTACTTTCAGATGTTGCTAAATTTGTTTTCAAAGATTGTTCTGTATATATTTATACAACTGTTTTTTTCCCTGGTGGGCCTTCGAAGTTGTAGTTTGAATCCTTTGTTAAAACATTTCCCAGATATTTAAAAATAATTAGCAAATTAACAATCTGTTTGATTTTGGTATCTTCAATTTGTAATATCAATGTTGGGCTGTTCCTTTTGCTGACAGTCGTGCATTCAATCTTCTTGTAATCAATGCTTAGTCCTTTCTTCTTGTTTCCATTCTCTACCCTCTGTAGGAATTCTTGTAGTTTCCTCATTGTGCCATCTGTGTATCCGATGTTATGATTGTAGCTGCCAATAATGAACAAAATCAAACCTTCAGACATTTAACATGAATCATGTTTTGTCTTGCTATTGGAGATTTTGAAATAAAATTATTTTCCTAATGATGCCAGTTGATCAGTGAAACATGAAAAGCAGAAATTTTCCAAATTCTCTCTCTCTCTCTGTGTGTGTGTGTGTGTGTGTATATATATATATATATATATATATATATATATATATATATATATATATATATATAGTTACATACTGTACCTATGAAGCGCTAATGGGTATGTCCCAATCCTCATAAATACATTGGACACTGTTGTAAGTGAGGGGTACTATGCTGTCTCAGTAGTCCGCCACTAGCAGTAGTTTACCTACTTCACGCCGCTGGCGAGTATTATATTTTGTTGATATTATAAAGATTACCATTTCATTTCCAACCTCCCTTTTAGCTATTCCTCATTCAGTAACCCTTTCTAGGTTACAACACACATATATATATATATATATATATATATATAATTATTTATTTGAAAATTATAACATAAACATGTTATAAAATCACTACAAAAATAGTCATTTAGTTTCAACACCTCTGGTGTCTTATCAAGTAATAATGAGCACGTTTTTAAGAATAGTAATTGTTGGTTATTGGAACTTATTCCATATACACCAATCCTATACTTGGGTATATATATATATATATATAAATTCTCACCTGATAAAAGGGTTGTGAACCACTCAATGTAGAGGTTTAATGTTGTAATCATGAATGAGTTGGGAGATATGTGGAAGATAATGGAAATTATGTAGGGTAGATAATAATTGATGATGTCAAGATTATGGCATTCAAGTGAGCACTCACGTGGGAGTCTTCATCATACCCTGAGCAAAACTTAAGCAAATGCGGTAAAAACAAGATTACTTATGAGATTGGCAACAACCTCTAAAAAGACAGGATCAGAATTTATGGCTTCATCTTGATAAAATTCTTGCTGAATTGACATAACCAGCGGAAGACAAAGCTGCCGCTACCATTGTATCTGATCCTGAAGCAGCTACCATTGTATCTGATCCTGAGCAATACTTAGATATATGTGATATGCAATGTGATAGGTCTTGATCTGGCATCTCGTCTATAGTCACTTTCTTACAGACATGATGTGGCTTCCCTCTGTGTTTTCTACAAATATTTTCATGGCAACTGCTCTAATGAGCTACTTTCGCTGGTACCCCAACTGCATGAATTTAAGCACGTTACTAGGTTGGCATCTCAGTCCCACCCTTTCACTGACAAAACAGTTAAATGTAACTGCCTCCTCTACCCCAACAGCTTCTTCTCTTGCACTTCCCAACAGTGTAACTCCTTTCCTCTTACTTGCTTCTCTGATATCTATAATCTTCAAATATTCAAATATAATGTCAGCCGACATCTTCTGATCCCTTGATCCTGATGCCTGTCCTTCTCTATATCCTTTCCTCAAACAACCCTCTTTACTCTTGCTCTCACTCTCTGTAACCCCTCCCTCTTTACTCTCACTCTCTGTAACCCCTCCCTCTTTACTCTTACTCTCTGTAACCCTCCCTCTTTACTCTCACTCTCTGTAACCCCTCCCTCTTTACTCTTGCTCTCACTCTCTGTAACCCTCCCTCTTTACTCTCACTCTCTGTAACCCCTCCCTCTTTACTCTTACTCTCACTCTCTGTAACCCTCCCTCTTTATTCTTACTCTCACTCTCTGTAACCCCTCCCTCTTTACTCTCACTCTCTGTAACCCCTCCCTCTTTACTCTTACTCTCACTCTCTGTAACCCCTCCCTCTTTACTCTTGCTCTCACTCTCTGTAAACCCCTTATGTACTACTGGCACCCCCACGTTGCTTGGGGTGAAGCGTTTAAAAAAAATACTTTGGGAACGGCAATTTTTGACAGTTATTATCTCTCTTTTATATCATCACCAACTAAAGAACAAGAAAAGATTTGGTCTAAAACCAGGAAATCTTTGAAAGCACCAAAGGAGTTACTATGTTTGTTTTGAAGACTTTAGTCAACCCACTAGTAATTTTCTTCTCTGTATCTAGTCATATGAATAATTTCAGTCTGATGATGGTACTTAACTACAGTTCACCTTCTATTTCCGTAAGATATGTTTCTTTCAAAGAATGATGGTCATGTGTATTACCCACTTGTAAACCAAGAATAACGTTTCCTCTTATAACAAATAGTAATTTTGCTGAAGAAGTTGTTTTGGTTCTGGCAGAAAATGGACAGCACAATAATCAGGCATATCATTTATATATTGCAGACTTTTTCCTCACAAACATTGTACCTGTTCAATAAAATCTGGATGGTTTTGTTTGTTTTCAGTTACTCGAAAATTTATTTACACGATTTACATTATCTGGAATGTTGTCCTCATCTTTGTTGCCATATTCAAGACATTTTGGAAATGCTCTGGAATTCTTCAGGTGATTGGAATTTCAAACTTATTTCATCCACTGGGATAGATTGTTCTAATTCCATATGACATCTCTCTCCTGGATATCTCAATATCAGTTATCTCCCTTTTACCATAACTCTTCAAGTTTTGTTCATCTCTGCTGTCGTCAGGTATTGAACTCACAACTCTTTTGGTGAAGTCACTGGATTCAACCAATGTTGTTATACACTGGATTGTGTGTCCTTGAGGACATCAGTATATGAATCTTTGAGGCTTATAAACCTAATGTCTCAATAACCACCTTTTTTTTTTTTTTTTTTTTTTTTTTACCAGTGCTCATATTACAATTTTGTTGTTGTTATTTTTTTTCTCTAGCACTCTGTATTACTGGTTCCCATATTGTATGCATCTCTATGCTTGGCCAACTTAGGAGATTTTTGTGGCCTAACATATGCACTGATTCCTTACATTTTCATATTTAAGTAGTGTAAATAATTACAATACCTCATCTCAGAAATATAGACAGATATTGAAGGAGTGAATATAGCAACAAAGATGATGAGAACAGTCCGAACAATGTAAATAGTGTAAATAATTACAATACCTCATCTCAGAAATATAGACAGATATTGACAGAGTTAATATGGCAACAAAGATGAGGACAACAGTCCGAACAATGTAAATAGTGTAAATAATTACAATACCTCATCTCAGAAATATAGACAGATATTGACAGAGTTAATATGGCAACAAAGATGAGGACAACAGTCCGAACAATGTAAATAGTGTAAATAATTACAATACCTCATCTCAGAAATATAGGCAGATATTGAAGGAGTGAATATGGCAACAAAGATGAAGACAACAGTCCGAACAATGTAAATAGTGTAAAGAATTAAAATACCTCATCTCAGAAATATAGACAGATATTGAAGGAGTGAATATAGCAACAAAGATGATGAGAACAGTCCGAACAATGTAAATAGTGTAAATAATTACAATACCTCATCTCAGAAATATAGACAGATATTGACAGAGTTAATATGGCAACAAAGATGAGGACAACAGTCCGAACAATGTAAATAATTACAATACCTCATCTCAGAAATATAGGAAGATTTTGAATGAGTTAATATGGTAACAAAGATGAGGACAACAGTCTGAACAATGTAAATAGTGTAAAGAATTACAATACCTCATCTCAGAAATATAGGAAGATTTTGAATGAGTTAATATGGTAACAAAGATGAGGACAACAGTCTGAACAATGTAAATAGTGTAAAGAATTACAATACCTCATCTCAGAAATATAGACAGATACTTTAAATTTTGTTTGCTTTTAAATGCAAAAGATGTTTGGCCAAATTGCCTTTCATCCTCAGATGTCCATGTAATGTTAAAAGGGCTTCTCTTATTTCAGTTTGTGGTATTTTATATTCATTTTTTTTTGTTTTTGGTGGGTATTTTTTTTTTGCATGGAGGCATGGGGAAATAATGGATACTGCCTCAAACTGATAGATCAGAGTGCCGAGTTTGAATTCAAGTCCAGTTCATTAATAGACTCCATATTGGACAGACACATGATACTCACAGACATTTATTGAGAAATGAAATCCCACCAATATGAGTACCTTTTCAGGAGTTGTTTATGGACAGGCCCATACTGTTGGAATGTTGCAGCTTCCTGGAAATCTGAAACAAGTATTACAGAACAAACAATCTTAGAGAACATTTTGAAAACATTAAACCAGATAGCATACTGCAATTTGTCAAAAAGATTGAACTTTACGATAAAATATTTTTAAAAACAAATAATAATAAAATGTTTATAAGTGTTTACACAATCAGAGACTTACCTTCAATCATTCTTGACAACTAATAAAACTTGTTTTCAACCATACCTGACGAACAATAAAACTTTTCCTTCTACCATACCTAAAAAATTATATAATTTTCCTTTACCTATATCTGAAGAAGAATAAAACTTACTCTCATCCATACTTGACCAACTATAAAATATGTTTACAATGCCATCAATTTGGCTCTAAATCACCCACAAGAGGTTGAGGGGTCATTAAACACAATCACTTATGTGCTAATACCTGTGGGAGAAGTATGAATCCATCTCTTCTCCTCCCAACTATGGATAAATAGCAGGACAGACTGAACCTATAGCCTTGGGTAGCAACCAGTCTAGTAGAAGGAAAAATTCTGAATTCAAAACCAGCCTAGAGAAGGTAATGTTCTGTCAGTCTTTCTTGCCCAGGAAGCACCAATGCTGCTGCTGCTGCTAAAGCAGTACATGTGCCCCCCCCCCCTTATGACCTTAGAGGTTACTGGTTTAAAAAAACAAATATTGTTCTGGTTCAGTCAGAAAAGTTTTAAGTAAAGTCACTTCCATTTGTAGCCAGAAGAATAAATGCTGTTGGAATAAATTGATAGGGTGGGAAAAAGAGAAAAAATGAAATAAACAGGGGGTTTGGAATAACAGTTGGCAGGTCGGAAAAAATAAAGAGAGATCAAGTAGCCAGCCAGATTGGTCTATTCTGGATATTTGGGGCTTACAGCCACATCATGTTGAAATATTGGTTTCTGTGTGATCACCGAAGTTAAGCAGCATCAAGCTTGGTCAGTACTGAGATGAGTGACTGCTTGGGAATACCTAGTGCTGTAAACTTGGATGTACAGCTGGTGTAGTGGATAATGAATAAAAATTGTCAATTGGAAACCCGAGTTCCAACTTCTGTTGGCTTCGTTATTTTCACTTATGAGTAATTTACTGTTGGGAAAGGTAGGGATCCCCTTTTCCCCCAAGCTATGGGTTAATTAGTAAGATTTGTATCACTGAACCATTATTATCTCATAAAAAATTCTTAAAATTTGAAAACATTTTCCTGCTTTAAATAACCCGCAATGGGTTGATAAGCCACAGAAAATGAATGAATCAATTAATTTGGTCATTTCAATTCATATGCTATACCAAAATTTTTCTAAATTAAATTTTAGATAAAAAAATAGTAAAATGGCTTAATCAATAACAATGATGTAACAAAGAATCAGCTCAGTCCAATAAAAGACTCCAAGTTGGTTGTATGTGGTACTGTAAGCACCAAGAGTTATATCCTCTTGCACAATGGGTTGTCGAGAGAAGACCTTCTACGAGGGTCATTCAATAAATAAGGTGAATTTTTCTGTATAAGGACTTCTAATACAGATAGAAGCTTACTTTTTTTTTATTTTTCAACATAGTCTCTCAGCACTGTCATACACTTTTCCCATCTGTGCACAAGCTTCCGTATTCCCTCAGCGTAAAAATCTTTGGACTGATGTCTCAGCCAGTCGCTCACAACACTTTCAACTTCATCGTCACTTTTAAACTTTGTGCCACTCGGGAATGCTTTCAAGGGACCAAACAGGTGAAAGTCTGAAGGGGCAAGGTCTGGGCTGTAAGGGGGATGAGGGAGCAGTTCCCAGCCCAGCTCGTTGATGGTCTGCACCGTTTGGGCTGCTGTGTGAGGCCTTGCGTTGTCATGATGCAAGATGACTCCTTCTGACTGATGACCCCTGCGTTTGTCCCAACAGATAAGATCAAAGTCCTTGCAATGTCATCCACTGTCACCCTTCTGTCAGACTGAATGAGGTCATTGACTGATTCGATCACCTCAGGAAACCTCACTTCTGTAAGCCTCCCTGGCCTGTCTTCATCCTCAACACTGCTCCGTACTTCTTTAAACAATTTAGCCCACTTATAGACATTTTTTTGGCTGAAACATGTGGCACCATACACAGTTGACATTCTCCTATGAATTTCAACTGGTTTGCACCCTTCAGCAACCAAAAACTTGATAACTGACCGCTGTTCAATCCTGGAGCATGCTTCTTGGTCGGCCATCTTTGTTAATCGCCAAAACTCTCAAAGTTTTTTTTAATCTGCAAAAGAAATTAAATCCATGTGAAAAAGAAGTAAAACAAAAAAAAAAAAGTAAGCTTCTATCTGTATTAGAAGTCCTTATACCGAAAAATTCACCTTATTTATTGAATGACCCTCATACTTAGCATATGTGGTGCTGACTATTTGCATATGAACGATACTGGACAAGTATTAGCCTATAGCATAGGTCTGGGACTGGGAGAGCTATATAACACAAATGACGAACGCAAATGATTAATATATTTTTTTACAACTAGTATAAAGATATATTAGAAAACAAAAGGTTTCTTCTAAAATTGAACATTATTTTCTGAAGCACCTAAGTATATAAGTGTTGAAACTTGACTAATGCATAGAATAATAATGCAACACAAAATGTACTTAGAACAAATTGTATTGAAACAAGAAAGTGAACACAATATTTACATATAGTCTTTTGTATATTCCTGGGAAGACCGTTCCTGGAGAATGTGTTGACTAAGTCACAGTCGGGCAGAGTCTCTAGTTGGATCTCTTGATTCGCCTCCCCTGTCTTCCCGGTACCAACCATATTTATATCATCGGTACTCCACTATGCAAATTAGGTGGATCCTACCACAACAATAAGTATAAGTATATGTGAAATGAACTTGTTAACCATTACCTGACCATGAGGCATCCACAGTATAATATTTTAAATTTTTTATTTTCATCTTTTGCACCCTAAGACCTGTGATCCTAGGGATGACAATAAACTACATTTTGGGGAGCATGGGACCACTTCTTAATTGCTGGTGTTCCCAAGTCCACCCTGACCCGGAGTGGTAGCACCAGTTAGGGTCCAGCTTTGGGCAAATAGTTAACCCGCAAACTGGGGACAAATCATTATGATAGTGTAAAAATAAGTTTAATATCAGTAATATATTTTTGAAAATAAAAATATTACCAATTGCAATTGACAATCAACATTTGAAAATACTAGCCACCAAAAATAAACCATGCCAAAGTGTCAGAGAAATGTCTCGGGTAATTGGTGTCAGCATTTCAAGAATTCTCAAGAAAATTGGCAAAAGGGGGAAAATCTCAATGAATGGGATCCACATAAAATTAGTGAAAGTCAGAAAGTTAAACATTTTGAACCGTGTTCAATGCTGCATTTGCAAAATTCAAAATGAACCATTTATTGATCAAATAGTGACCTGTGATGAGAAATAAATCTTTTAAGAAAATCATAAACTTTTGACTTAATAGCTTGATCATAATGAAGGACCCAGCACTTTCCAAAAATGAAATTGCATCAAAAGAAGATTGTGGTGACTCTCTGGTAGTCTACCAATGTCATTATCCATGACAGCTTTCTGGAATATAACCAAAGCATCACTGCTGAAGTTTACGACAAACAAATGGATGAAATGCATGTTAAATTAAGCAAAATTATATATAAAATGAATAATATTAAAATAATCAATTGTTGGATTTATTGAACAAAGTAACTGATAATAACAAAACAAAAGTCATTGAAACAAAATATTCTTCTCTTGCTGATTGATTTTTTTTTACTCCTGTGGCAGTGGAGACAACAGGGGTTATTGGCCCTCGTTCGATGGCGTTCCTTCGGAGGATTGGCACGATTGCGTCTCGATTAAGAAACGAACCTCATGAAATGGAGTGGCTCTTCCAGCATGTCTCACTGGCGACGGTTCGAGGTAATGCTTTCTCCATCATTGCGGCTGGCAGAGGATAAAAAAAATTGTTTATAGTTACTTTGTTCTGGAATTGTCATCAATGGTCGACTGAACTTGCTTTGTTTCAATGACTTTTGTTTTGTTATCATTAGTTACTTTGTTCAATAAATCCAACAATTAAGCAAAATGTGACCAGCACTGGTTAATCACTGAGGTCCAATTCTGCTTCTGCTTCATGACAATATTTGGCCACATGTTGCCAGGATAACTCTGCAGAAGCTAACCAACTTGGAATCTGAGACTTTGCCACATCCAGCATATTTCTCTGATCTCTCCACTACTGACTGCCACTTTTTCAAGCACCTTGACTATTTTTTAAAGCCAATAAACTTTCCAGTATTTACATTAGTCGGCCTATTGTCCTCATCTTTGTCGCCATTTTTGTCGCAACGTTTCGGCCGTTGTACGCTCCGGCCTTCTTCAGGTGGTTGGAATTTCGAACCGAACCCTTTATTTCGATCACTGGGGTAGACTGTTCTAGTTCCACGAGCCATGTTTGATGGATGTCAGTTATCAGTTATCTCCTGGTAATTTTCCCTCTGAAAGTTCTCCACTGCCTGAACCGAGTATTGAACTCACACTCTTTGGGTCTGTCACTGGATTTTCCGAACAACCAAATACTAACAAACAGCAGTTTGCACTTATGAATACTGAGTTCAGCATTTCAAAGATATTCTGTATAGTAAATACTTATTTGCTTCCTTTTTTTTTTGTCCTGTAACTATGAACAATTTTCAAATCTGTACTTTCAGCTACTTTTTATAAAACCTTAGGTAAACAAAACACCAGTCAGATGTTTTACTAAACTTAACGTTATCAGATAACAAGGGAAATAAGAAAGAATGGAATTAGGAAGATTTATTTTTTTTATTTAAACACTTGATCACCTAATACAAGGACCAAGAGCCACTCAAGGTAGAGGGTTACTGAATAATGTTGGTGTAAAGGAAGAAATTAAGAAATTCATATTAGGATATTTAGAACCTTAGACTTGAAGATTGCTGTAATCAGGGAAGCATCCTCTTGGGAGTCTGTTCCACAAAGTGATGCTTTTTGAGAAAAAGAGAAACACACTTAACTAAAGGTATTTGAAGAGAATGCCAGTGAATTGATGCCGTGTGCATGTCATGGCTGGTCATAGCTGTGAACATCTGAACTGGTGGAACTAAAGAATATCGCTTGTCAGTACGGTTGCTATAGAAATAGTGATAGTAGTGAGTGACTTGCAACATTTTGTCTGTTAGAGAGTTGGGGTAGGGTGGAACATAATTACTGTAGTTTCTTTCACAATATATGTATATATGGCATAAGTTTCAATCACATGTGAAACAAAATTACATGTTCAATTGCAATCTCTTGAAAAGTGCTATTGGGTGGGTCAAAAATAACCCCCATTTTTTTTTGGTTTGGTTTGTTTTACAGCATATCAACCTCAATGGATTATTTAATGCCGACAAGATTTTTAATATTTTGATTATTTGCTGTTTTCCCTGGCTTTCAGTATGTCCTGTGAGTGTTAAATTCTCTAAGCCATCTTTTCTCATTATGCACCCCATAAATTTCAACTGTCTCCTTCTTATTTTAAGTATCAGTGTATTTTAGTTTCTGTTTTCGGTTTGGTTTGTTTTACGGTATATCAACGTCAATGGGTTATTTAATGCTGACAAGATTTTTATTGTTGCTAATATTTTAATTATTTTCTGTTTCCCCTTCCTTTCAGTATATCCTGTGAGTGTTAAATTCTCTAAGCCATCTTTCCTCATTATGCATCCCATAAATTTCAACTGTCTCCTTCTTATTATAAATTTCAACTGTCTCCTTCTTATTATAAATTTCAACTGTCTCCTTCTTATTATAAATTTCAACTGTCTCCTTCTTATTATAAATTTCAACTGTCTCCTTCTTATTATAAATTTAAGTGTATTTTAGTTCCTGTTTTCAGTTTGGTTTGATTTCATTTGTTTTGTGTTATGGTATATCAGCCTCAATGGGTTATTTAATGCTGACAAGATTTTTATTGCTAGTAATATTTTTTCACAAATTTATTGCTGCTAATATTTTTTCCTTCAAAATTCATTGCTGGTAATATTTTCACAAAAATGTATTGCTGGTATTAAAACCTATTTTTACACTTTCATAGTGTTTTGACTCCAGTTTGGGGGGTTAACTATTTGCCCATAACTGGGACCATAACAGTTGCAACCACCCCGGGTCAGGGTGGACCTGGGAACACCAGCAATTAAGAGGTGGTTCCACACTCCTCAAACATCTCCTGATCAGAGGCCAGCGTGTAGTTTATCATCTTACCCAGGACACAGATGTAGTTTATCGTCATACCCAGGACGACCTTTTTTTTTTTAAATTTTATTTAGCTAAGGTTGACACGAACAATAACACCGGAGGAATTGAGTGACCAACACAATCACCAGATCTAAGAACATCAGACTTTTAATTTTGGGTCGTAATAAATGATCTTGCTTGCAGGCCTCAAACCAAAAACAAATTCCTAAATTAAAACAAGCAATGTTCTGATAAATTTTGTGAAATTAATATAGAAAGTGTCAAATTGATTATAGAAGTGTTGCCAGTAGGGTTCAGTGTTAGATTGAACATGAAGAGGACCATTTTGAGCATAGCTTGTTAATCGTAACAAATCATGTTGTTTTGATGTGACAATATTTATAAATTTGCTGAAACTACTGGAATTTATTTTTGTTTAATAAAAGTCAATAAATAAAAAAGGTATTTGCTTTTGCTACACCATGTATTTTTTGTTCCGACCCTATCGATTGTGAATGTCCTTTCCTTACTTTCAAGATAAATTACATCTGAATGTGGGATTGCTTATACTCAAAATGGGAAAAAATGTGACAGCAAATTAAGCAGATAGACCTTCGTGGTAGGATTCAATAAAACAATTTAAATTGAATTCTTAGAATTTTTTTTATGTCTTATACTCTATTTTCATTTCTTTTTTTGACCTCATCATCAGTTTCCCTGCCGCCATCATCCTTTTGTTTTTCATTTTATTCTAAGTTGTTCAAAGTAAAAGACATTTGCCGCCATAATCTTGTACAGATAAACTACTTATCTTTTGGCAATTCTATTCAGTTTAATTTCGCCTTATTGTCCTAATCTTGGAGCGGTGGGTGTGTCTTGTCATTCATGTTTCTTATCTTAAATGCAATATATCTCCCAAAAGTTGTATGTACACTTTGTTAATAGCAGCTCTGTTTTTATACTTTTGTTCACCCAAAACAAATACAATTCCCAAGAGCCACTCAAGGTAGTGTGTTACTGAATAAGTAATACTCTAAAGTACTCAATAATCTCATAAACTACTCAATACAGTGAACGATTGGCAGTGATCGATTTAGACTGAGGCTGTTAATGAGCATTCAATATTTTCTTGCTACTTTCTCACCAATCAAGTTTGATTTGCCAAAATCACATAGTTTTTACCTTAAATATTTAAATACTGTGACGTGCCCGCAATGATATATTTTTCAAAGTTGTTTTTCCCTCATGTGTTAATATGAAAATATTTACCTGAAATCTGAACATGTTTAGCTCTTTCTATGCTGATAATTTAAAAAAAAAAAATTTATCTCTTAATCCTGGGTATGATGATAAACTACATCCGGCAGCATTGCCTCTGATCAATGGATTGGAGGTTTTTAGTAAAATTATCTGCAATACATGTTATCTGTAGTTGAAGCCATAAAATTGTTTTTCAGATTATTTAGATTTCAACATTAAATAACCCATAGTGTTTGATATGGCGTTAAATAAAACCAACCAGCAAGGTCCAAGAGCCACTCAAGTTAGAGTGTTACTGAATAAGGTTGTTGTAATGTTGTAAGAAAGAAATTCATATTATAAGGATATGTAGGACAGATAGCGGTTGAACTGAGAAGAGGTTAATATCATAGTGATCAGGGAAGCATCCTCTCGGAGGTCTATTCAATACAGTAACAGTTCTGGAGGTAGAAACTGAGTGTAACTTCCTTTTTACTTATGGAATAGGAAATGAATGAGAATGCATCGGCCCCATGTACATGGGATGGCAGGTGCTAGTTGTGAATGTCTGAACTGGTGAAACTAAGGAATGTAGCTCGTTTGAAAATTTACCGTGTAAATAGTGATAGAGTAATGAGAGGCTAGCAACATTTTATCTGTGAGGAAAAAGGTTGTAGAGTGGAATATAATTCATCACCCACAAGGCTGTATATGTGCCTTTGAACTCTTCAAAGTCTGCATTGTACAGTTCCAGCTCAGGTATAACATCTCATCTTTCATTTTTGGTCTGATCTGACTCTTGTATATCCCTCTTCTTGATATGTGCACCTTGCATTCATTTTCTTCTCTGCACATCAATATGATGCTTTCTGCTTTCCAATGATGCAACTTAGGTTCTAAGCAATTCCCACTGCTATAGGCTTAACATACATACGTCAGAAAAAAATCACCGTCATTGGCATTAGTGTTAAAAAGTGTTAATGATATTTTTTTTTAATTTGTTTTTCACTTTGTGACCATTATATAGCAGTTGATGTGCTATGGAAGCATATTTATTGACACTTGTTATCTTTAATGCATAAGATTATCAACAGTTGTTGTTAATTTAAATATTCCAAGAGTTCGAAGACATTTTGTTTGACTAAAACAATTTAGTGAGTCCTACATTTGGCTATCTCTGAATCAGATAATAAATTTTAATTCAAAGTTGTCTTCTTAAACTGGATGCCACCCAAAGCTAGACTGCCCAGTCTACCCTGCTATTTAACTAATAACTCATTTGGGAATGCCAGATGCTGAAAACTTGGATGTACAAGTGGTGTAGTAGATAATGGCTCGGAATTGTTCATCAGAGAGCTGTGTTCCAATTTATTTCGGGTTCATTATATTTATTTATGTGTAAATAAACTTTAGAAATCTATGAATCCACATATTTCCTTTCCAACTATAGAGATGTGTCATTAAATTATTATTTTCTCAGAACAAAAAAAAATTCTTACTGGCTTTAAATAATCTGCAAAGTCTTGATAAACCGTAAAAAAAACCCAAATCATTCAATTTTTAAGAGAGATGGTGATGTTGTTTCCTGTTACCTGATTTTTGAATTCAGAGTTGGTTTTTTTTTAGACTGCATACTAATCAAATTTAGACCGCCTGATCTACCTATGTAACTAATAGCTAAGGAGATGGAGACACTTTTCTCAAGAGCCTTAATGCAAATGAGAATATATCAAACTAGGCCAGAGATTGAACTCTCTTCACTTATTCGTCTTTTGATTCCAATAACTCTGGCACAACTTCAGGCATCCCCCATTACACAACTGTTCTAGGGAAGAAGATAAACTCCATCCGTGTCCTGGGTAAGACAATAAACTACATCCAACGGCAAGGACTCTGATCAGGAGGTTTTGAGGAGCGTGGAACCACCTCTTATTTGCTGGTGTTCCCAGGTCAACCCTGACCTGGTGTGGTAGCACCTGTTCGGGTCCCAGCTATGGGAAAATAGTTAACCACGAACTGGGGTCAAAACACTATGAAAGTGTAAAAATAGGTTTTAATACAAGCAATAAATTTTTTGAAGAAAAAATTATTACCACCAATAGATTTTCAGAAAAAAAATATTACCAGCAATACATTTTTTGAAAAAAAAAAATATTAGCAACAATAAAACCTTGCCAGCATTAAATAACACATTGAGGTTGATATGTCGTAAAACAAACCAAACCTACATT
>OZ038512.1:75038011-75103011 GCA_964036315.1 Acanthosepion esculentum
AAGTAAATCTGTTTATATATAATTACCTCATCACACTACTGTAGTTTCAACTCTCAGATCATCAGGCTGGTTTGTTTTTATCCTTATATTTCACAACATATTTAAATGTTTGGTGACATGAGGAAGAATCGATGTAATGTGGTGAAGCAATTATATTGTTTTATCGTCTTGAGGACTTTGTGAAATCTGCTAGGGCCAGTAAATTTTAAGGTAAACTTGATTTAAACAAGTGAAGATATGGAATTTTTATTTATTTATCCAACTGATTTTATCATTTAAGTTATTTTTAGTGGATACCCATATTTGAGAAAATGCTCTGTTTATTTATTTTTGTCTTATATATACATATAAATATATTTCTCACTCACTCTCTCTCTCTCTCTCTGTCTATATATATATATATATATACACTCTCTCTCTCTCTATATATATATATATATACAGGGGTTGGACAAAATAATTGAAACACTTGTTAAATTCAAAGAAAATTTATTTAATATGGAGTTGGACCTCCTTTAGCCTCACATACATCTTTAATACGTCTAGGAATGGAATCATACAGCTTCCGAACTTCATCCAGAGGAATTTTCAGCCATTCTTCCATTAACACCTGCTCTAGCTCTTTAAGACACGACGGTGGAAGATAGCGTCTTCTAACTTGTCGCTCCAAAATGCACCACAAATGTTCAATAATATTAATATCTGGAGATCGGGGAGCTCATTTTTATGCTCTTCATACCAGTTCTTAATCACTCGAGTGGTATGTATTGGAGCATTATCATCTTGGAAGATGCAGTCACCATCAGGGAATAAAGTCTGGGCCATTGGATGAACATGATCTCCCAAAATGTTTTGCTGTTGATTCTACCATACAAGGCAAAACTATTGGACCGAGACATTTCCATGATATGGAAACTATAATTATCCCTGATCCACCTCCATGCTTCCCGGTTGGAAGATGGCAGTCAGTGTTGTAAGCTTTTTTGGGCTGCTTCTACACATGAACTAGCCCTGAAGTTGGGAAAAGAGAAAATCTGGACTCGTCTGAGAATATGACTTGTTTCCATTTGTCTGCAAACCAGGCATTGTGATCACTGCACAACTTCAACCTCTTTTGAATGTTGTGAGTGGAGAGAAGAGGTTTCCTTACGGCGACTCTTCCATAATATTCAAACTTATGTAGCTCATGACGAACAGTTTTAGTAGAAACTGGACTATTTAGATGATTATTTAACTTAGCACTCACTTTGGCTGCAGTAGTCCGATGATTTTTTGCCACATTGCATTTCAATGCATGTTGATCCCTGTCAGTAAGTTTGCAAGTCCAGCCCAAATTCCTGTGGTTGCTAGAGGTTTTGCCTTGTTTCTCAAATTGTGTCATAGTTCTTGATATGGTAGCTCTTGAAAAACCAAACAGTTCAGCAACCTTAGTGATCGAGGCTCCTGCCATGTGAGCTCCAACAATTTGCCCTCTTTCGAACTCAGAAGTCAAGCATTTAGCTTAAATCTTACTAAATTCTAAAAATAAATAAGACAAAGACAGTAAATTAGATAAATAAAGGTATTTACAATAGATATAACCTGCAATTACGAAGATTTAGTTAAAGTTCTTAATATAATAAGTCTTTGAAATATTGAGGTTTTACCCTGTTTCTCGAATTGCGTCATAGTTCTTGATATGGTAGCTCTTGAAAAACCAAACAGTTCAGCATCCTTAGTGATCGAGGCTCCTGCCATGCGAGCTCCAACAATTTGCCCATTTTCGAACTCAGAGAGGTCACGCATTTAGCTTAAATTTTACTAAATTCTAAAAATAAATAAGACAAAGAGAGTAAATTAGATAAATAAACGTATTTACAATAGATACAACCTGCAATTACGAAGTTTTAGTTAAAGTTCTTAATATAATAGGTCTTTGAAATATAGGAGTGGAATTTGCACCTGTTCCAATTATTTTGTCCAACCCCTGTATGTATATACACTCTCACACTATATATATATATATATATATATATATATATAGAGAGAGAGAGAGTGTTATTTATATTAGCTCTCTCTCACTCTGTGTGTGTGTCTGTATATATATATATATGCAGAGAGAGAGAAAGAGGTAAGATAAATAACTATATATATATATATATATACAGAAATATAGTCTTAAAGTGTGCTATATTTATGGGGTAAAGTGCTCAATATCAGAGATAGAGCGTGTGTAAATATAAAAGTGGACATGGAAGTCAGCACTTAGAGGCGACAGTCTGTTTCATGCTAGTGCAATCGTCAGGCGACTAGTGCTGTTATTTTTCTCGGCTGTTTATATAAGGGTCAGTGGTGCATTATGGGTAGTATATTTTGGCGGGTACTTTTACCGGAAGTCGCTTATTTGTTTATTTATTTATGTCAAATTATTTTGCTTGTTTTTTTGTTTGTTTTTTTTTATTTTTATTTTTATTTTTTATCTTATATATTTATTTATTCTTTTATTTTGATCGGTGTTTTTGGTTAACGTAGTAAAAAAAATTTGTTTATATAGCTTATTGTTGGTAGTCTATAATGGCCGCCATTTACCGGAAATCGCTTGTTCGCTTATTTATTTGGGTCAAATTGTTTTGCTTATTATTTTTATTTTTATTTGTATAACAGTTATAACTTTCGTCCGTTCTTTTGTTTTGATTTTATTTCGCATATTCTAACAGGTGTGGTTTTGTGATTTGTTTGGAGTAGTTTATTTTGCTTATTTTATTGTTGTTTGTTTATATATTTATTTATTTTTCTATTTTAAGTTACGTAGTAAAAATTTGTTTTCATGTCTACATTTTGAGATTAGCTCGGATCTTTTATTTAATAATTTATTTTGATCTGGGAAGGTAATGATAGCTATTTTTTCCTCCAAGCAAAGTTTGCAAGTTTTTGATAGGTTGTTGTAGGCTGATGATTTTTTCCTTATTTTCCAAGATATTTTTGGTGTGGTGTGTGTTTTGTTTTTTATTTCCCAGATATACTTAGAAAGCATATATATATATAGGTAAATAGATAGTGAGAGAGTCAGGCCAAGAAAGAATTTGAAAAAAATAAAACATTATTAAGGAGAGAGAATAATAAAAGAAGACTACTTAAGAAAAAGAGCACCATGACATAATTTGGAAACGGCATGCTGTACTTCCTGGCATTCCCAGCTCTACTACAAACATTGCAGAGTGTTTGGGTGTTAATGTGAGGACAGTGCAAAGGATTCAGAGAGAATTGGGTTAGTCTAATGGTTAGTCTGATTGTTCTGATAAGAAAAGAACTCTCAAATTGGTTGGTGAGAGCCTCGGACTCAACATAGAGGCCTACATCAAGTGCCTTGAGGTGGTAGTGCTGCCCTGGCCAAGAGGGTGGCTGCTGGAAGATGCTATGTCTGGCAACAGGACTCTACACCATGCCACACAAGCAAGGTAAACTGGTCATGGCTGTCAGATAATTTCTGTGAGCACATCACCCTTTACATCTGGCCACCTAACTCCCCAGACTGCAACCCCTTAATTATTATGTATAGGGCACAATTGAGAGAGAGAGCAACAAAACTCCTTGTAACACAAAAGATGAACTGATGGCAAAGATTATGGTAGCATTCACTAACTTAAACAAGGAGACCATCCAGAAGAGATGCAGGAGATTCTGAAGTCATCTTGAGGCCATGGTAGAACCAATTGTGATCTTATTGGATAAATTTATTCTTTAGTATTTCAAGATATTCTTGTTTAATTTTGGTAAATATATCTGTTAAAATGAGATGTCAGTGTTATTTTCATTTTTGCGTCATTTTAGATGACAATTTATCCATCTCACCCTCTGTGTGTGTGTGTGTACATATATATATATATATGGTTTCATTTTCCATGGTCAATCCCAGGGAATAATGATTCATAAGTATTACTTAAGAATGGCCCTAAAGTGCAAGAGTAGAAATGCTGGCAATTTCGATATGCAAACAGGAAGCCAAAGTGCTTCTTTGAAAAGGTTTAAGTGGTCACTTGGGTTTTGGAATATATCCCCTGAGGGTAAGGGAACATATACAGTGTGTGTGTATATCTGTGAGTGAGTGTGTGTGTGTATATATATATATATATATATATATATATACACTCACACATAAAACTTGTCAACTTTGTTAATTCTGACCATCCAATGCTGATAAATAAATGTGTCATTTGACGAATCTCACTCTCAAGAAACTTTCTGAAGGTTTTGCCAACTTTTAGACAATTCCTGACAGCTAGAGTAGAAGCAGATGTATAGTTTTTCTCTCAAAAATAATTTATATTCAACAATTTATAATTTATTTAAAATATGTCTTGTAAAATCTATGATGCTCACAAATATGTCAAAATTCATTCCTCTGTGTTATCTCTCTCTCTCTCTCTCTCTCTCTCTCTCTATATATATATATATATATATATATATATATATATATATAGGAACAGATGACTAGAAAGAAATATTTTTAAAAAAATATTCTAGCAAGCTAATTGAGTAAGCAGTAATTGAACAATACTAAACAGGAAGAAGAGAAAATATCCCTTAGGTATAGACAGTGGAATGAGAACCCCCCCTGTAGATTCAGTTCAAAATTCCTTGAAACTTACCCAGATAGACAAGCACTTGAAGAAGATTAGAGAGCACAGTGGCCAAAATGTTGTTATAATAGCAACAAATAAGCAGACGGTAGTTTGAATGTAAATAATAAAAATAAATACTTTTATTATTCCACATTTTTAGTTTGAAATATTTCCTTCATTCTTCAATTGTTTTTTTTATCGCAATATGTTAGCCATTATCTGTCTATATTTCTGAGATGAGGTATTATGTACACTATTTACATTATTCAGACTATTGTCCTCATATTTGTCGCCATATTTATTACAGTGTTTCGGCCTTTCAGTATCTGTCTATATTTCTGAGATGAGGTATTATGTACACTATTTACATTATTCGGACTATTGTCTTCATCTTTGTTGCCATATTTATTACAACATTTCGGCCTTTCAGTATCTGTCTATATTTCCGAGATGAGGTATTATGTATATTATTTACATTGTTTGGACTATCAAGCAATGAATACAATATGAGAAGCAGTAATAAGGAGTGCCAGAGAAAAGTAATAATAACAATGAAAATTGCAATATGAGCTCTGGTAAAAAACATTAAATGATAACAGCAAAATTTCCTATATGAGCACTGGTAAAAAATAGTGCTGAAGACATTTGTCTTATAATACCCAGAAATTCATACACAGATGTCCTCAAGCACACACGACACAGTGGATGAAGGTGATAGTTAGATCCAGTGACAGGACCCAAAGAGTGTGAGTTCAATACCTGGTTAAGTCAGCGCAAAACTTGGAGAGGGCAATTAACTGACATCCATTAGACATGGCACATGGAACGAGAACAGTCTACCCCAGTGAGCGAAATAAAGGGTTCAGTTCGAAATTCCAACCACCTGACAAAGGCCAGAGCGTACAACAGCTGAAACATTGTGATAAATATGGCAACAAAGATGAGGACAATAGTCCGAATAATATAAATAGTGTACATCATACCTCATCTCAGAAATATAGACAGATACTGAAAGGCCGAAACATTGTAATAAATATGGCAACAAAGATGAGGACATTAGTCCGAATAATGTAAATAATGTACATACTACCTCATCTCAGAAATATAGACAGATACTGAAAGGCCGAAACGTAATAAATATGGCAACAAAGATGAGGACAATAGTCCGAATAATGTAAATAGTGTACATAATACCTTATCTCAGAAATATAGACAGATACTGAAAGGCCGAAACATTGTAATAAATATGGCAACAAAGATGAGGACATTAGTTCGAATAATGTAAATAGTGTACATCATACCTCATCTCAGAAATATAGACAGATACTGAAAGGCCGAAACGTAATAAATATGGCAACAAAGATGAGGACAATAGTCCGAATAATGTAAATAGTGTACATAATACCTCATCTCAGAAATATAGACAGATACTGAAATGGCCAAAACGTTGTGATAAATATGGCGACAAAGATGAGGACAATAGTCCGAATAATGTAAATAGTGTACATAATACCTTATCTCAGAAATATAGACAGATACTGAAAGGCCGAAACGTAATAAATATGGCAACAAAGATGAGGACAATAGTCCGAATAATGTAAATAGTGTACATAATACCTTATCTCAGAAATATAGACAGATACTGAAAGGCCGAAACATTGTAATAAATATGGCAACAAAGATGAGGACATTAGTTCGAATAATGTAAATAGTGTACATCATACCTCATCTCAGAAATATAGACAGATACTGAAAGGCCGAAACGTAATAAATATGGCAACAAAGATGAGGACAATAGTCCGAATAATGTAAATAGTGTACATAATACCTCATCTCAGAAATATAGACAGATACTGAAATGGCCAAAACGTTGTGATAAATATGGCGACAAAGATGAGGACAATAGTCCGAATAATGTAAATAGTGTACATAATACCTTAT
This sequence comes from Acanthosepion esculentum, assembly GCA_964036315.1. NCBI lineage: Eukaryota > Metazoa > Mollusca > Cephalopoda > Sepiida > Sepiidae > Acanthosepion > Acanthosepion esculentum. The sequence goes on from OZ038512.1 coordinate 75,044,554, forward strand.
CTCAGAAATATAGACAGATACTGAAAGGCCGAAACGTAATAAATATGGCAACAAAGATGAGGACAATAGTCCGAATAATGTAAATAGTGTACATAATACCTTATCTCAGAAATATAGACAGATACTGAAAGGCCGAAACGTAATAAATATGGCAACAAAGATGAGGACAATAGTCCGAATAATGTAAATAGTGTACATAATACCTCATCTCAGAAATATAGACAGATACTGAAATGGCCAAAACGTTGTGATAAATATGGCGACAAAGATGAGGACAATAGTCCGAATAATTGTAAATATTGTGTGAAGTTAGAATAAAGGACAAAAAAGGTAAAAAAAGATAAAGTTAAAATAAAGGTAGAAGACTGATGCTTCTCGACTCACTACAATCTTAACCGCTTCAAGTTTCTTCTATCCTACATATCCTCATAATATGCTCCCCCTTACAACAACCTCATTCAGTAAGTCTCTACCTTGAGTGGCTCATGAGTATTATATTGGGTGATATCTAGTAAAAAAAATCCTAATAATATGTCCCTCTTGCTCCCCCACTGTATGTCCTTACAATATCATGTCGCAACTTGGATCTTGGACATTGTATTTGGTAAACAAAAATAAGGGAGCAAATTTCACTTAGAAAGTTTCTTCTCCAGAACCTTTTACTTTGTGGAGCAAACCCCCAAGAGAATGCTTCCCTGACCAATACAATTTTAACCTCATCAAGTCTAGGATCAACTGTTATCTATCCTACATATCCTCATAATATACATTTCCTCCTTCCTGATTACAATGCCACTCAGTAACCCTCTCCCTTGGGTGGCTCTTGGACCACCTATTCAGTGAACTAAAGTAAAAAAAAAACATTAAAGTAGTTCATTTTGAACATTAAATAATTTGTGAATTTTTCATGTCATACTGTTCTGTAACCTTTCTGCTCTTGTCTATTCAATAAAAAAATAAAAATATAGCTTGAGTGAGTGATTAGAAAATACATAAACCCAAATAATGATTCAACTGATGTCTATTCGTATGAGTCCATGTTCTAGTAATAGAAAATGGATGAGTCATGTTCAACAATTAGTGTAGGGAAGGTCGGTCGATTTTCTATACAACTCTGCTTTTTTAAGATATGCATTCGCTTTTGAATACGTATTTTCTTCTGGGATTCACTTCCAACACTCACCTTGGATTTCTTTTTCTTTTAATAACAGAGTGTGTTTGAGTATTTTGGATAGGAATTGCCAAATCAAAAGTACCATACAGCAATTCCATAGGTAAATCTCTTTGTTCGGTTTTTATTTCATTGGCAAATCTTGGTTTTAATTGGTTTAGATGCATTTTATGTCACCAATTTCAACGTTTTACTAGAGACGTCATCCTGCCAATGTGATTTAAGGAAAAAAGAATGATAAAGCTTTATTCTCAGAGACACTTTTATATACTAATATATATAATATATATTATTATATACTAATATATATATATATAATATATTATTATTATATACTAATATATATAATATATATAATTATCTCAAAAAGATTCTAAGATCTAAAAACAATTTCTGGCTTTAAATAGCTTAGAAAAGGTTGATAACCTGTCAAAAATCAATCAATCAAGTGAAAAAATGTATTCATCTCATGTCACTCAATTGCCAACCATTTATATATTCTGGCCCTCAGCCATGCAGTTCTTTCCATCAAATCTATTGTGCAAATCTGTTTTTCTGAGAATCTGTATTATTTTTGTATTATTTTTAAATCATTCAAAGGCCTGAAACATTATCATATTTTGTTCAGACCAGGATTCTTTGCAGTTGTTTTATTTTTATCTCCAACCCCCCACCCAGGCCCCAGAGGGTGTCTTCATCTTTATTCTAATGTTGTTTGTTTTTTTTCCTCGTCTTTCATCAACTTTTATTATCTGAGACATTGAGATGAGTTGTTAACTTTTTGAAACTGGGATCTCTCTTATTTTTTTATCTACCCCCAGGCAGAACTGAAAAATGTCATACTCCCCGTGTTGAGGTTTCTTAACCTCTCCTGTACCCACCCACCGTGCCCGCTCACTATCCATGACAATGTATTGAGAGATTATCTTGTCCTTGTCAGTCACTTCAGATTAAAAGCATTTCTTAAGAGATATTTATCAGCTAGTTCCATGTGGCTAACATTTAATGAATAATATAAAAAAAAAACCCTCATTAGTAGATCAAAATTGGAAAATTGTCAAATGAGAGATGGTAATGTGGGTCTGGAAAAAAGTGTGTGTGTAGGGGTTTCATATGTTATAATATAGAACATTTTCTAGCTATGAATGTTTCAAATGAATTGCATGTAAACAGTCATTTTCATTTTTGTTGTTTTGTGTATTACATATTTACACGGGTGGTGTACTGGATTGTGCCTCAAAATGAGAATTTGGAGAGCTGAGTTTGAATTCTAATCAAGTTCATTACAATCACTTAGAAAAGGTATGAATCCACCTCTACCCCCCAGCTATGGGCTAAATAGTAGGACTTGTGAATGGAAAAAATCATTGTTATTCTCAAAGTTTGTTAATGCAGTATTCAGATGCAAGATGTGTTTGTTATATTCACTTACACACAAATACTCTTGGGAAAGGTATGAATCCACTTCTTCTCCCTCCAGCTATGGGTTAATTACTAAGAATTGTATAACTAAATTATTATCTCCAAAAAATTCTTACAAAATCCAAAAATATTAAAGGAAAGTGAGAAGAAAAGACTAAACATCAATTTTAAGAAGATAGAATGTCGGGTTTTCAGCAATGGGAAGATCCCAACATGTGAGCTACAAATTTTAAACATCAATATAAAGCAATCAAGAAATTTAACTAAATGGAAAATGTTTTAACAGTATTATAAAATGGTAGGGGCGGGTCTGTTTGAAACAAAGATAAGAGTGCAAAATCTCAATATAGGAGATTAGGTACAAGATACCAGTTCAGCACATTTTTCTTTATTTCTGTTAATATTTTCCCACCACTTAATATTTTATTTAATTTCTGCAAGGCATAATTAAATATTCCTATGTAGACCTGGTAAACTACATCCAGCAGGAAGGCCTCTCTGATGTTGATGCTGAATATGGAAGTAGAACTAAGAGCAAGTTAGTTTATAATGAAAACACTAGAAACTAGCATTTCATGGTATCTTGATATATATATAAACATCAACAACAGGCAAATGTAAGTTTCCTAAAGAGGTATAAGTACAACCACAGTAGTTTTGACTTTGTTTACTAGTCTCAAAACGTTTTTAAACTTCATTTTGTAGCACAAGATTGATTTACATATTTGTATTTTATGGCTTATCAACCCTTTCTGGGTTATTTTAAACCAGAAATATATTTTTGGGGTGGCAAGAAAATATTTCTTTTTTTTTTTTTTTTGGCACACTGAATGATTTTAAAACCCTAAGTTGGTATATAGCTTGTGAAAGGTTATCAACTCCTGGTCTAGAAGGACCAATCTTAATTCAAAACTGGTTAGGCATGAGACTAGCAAATCCATCCCATGAAATCCAGCAGCAATGCCCTTTTATACTGAGAGCTGAGGTCCCCATACTCTTCAGTGGAGTCTATTGGAGTTCAATGAGTGAGTATTAATAAATGCAGATTCATTGAATTTTAATTAAAATGACTTGAATGGGAAGCAAATTTATGATTAAGTAATTTTAAATCAAAATGACTATGTTAAAGCCTCAAGTAGATTGAATTTAAAAACAAAAGAAACTTAGTGAAGAGCCTCTCAGTGCCAAAGCAGTTATATAGATTAGACATCTAATTGGGAAACTAAATTGGTTGGCTATGCAAGCAAGGCCTGATCTGAGTTTTGACAGGAGTTGTCTGACCATCTGTCGCAAAGAGAACAAATTTAAATCTGTCAAATGGAATCATTCAGCTGGCAAAGAAAGAATACTTGTACATTACCATTCTAAGCCTTGTTGATTTATGCAGACTGCAGTTGATAGCTTGCAGCAACGATGCATTTGCTAACTTTGGTGTGATAGTAGTTCTCAAGAAGGAAGGAAGGATACATGATCTTCAAAGTTGGCTGTAATGGAAATGGTTTCACTTTGCACTGACAATCCAAGAGAGTTTGTAAGCTAGTTATGAGCATCCTGTCTGCAGAAGCATTGGTAGTGCTAGATTTAATAGAGGACTGCTACAAAGACTTTGTTAGTGATTTGCTCAGCATTAAGACTTTTGACTTATTTTCAATTTGTACACCAGAATGTTCTAGACAGTATTTACATTAGTCGGACTATTGTCCTCATCTTTGTTGCCATATTTATTACAAAGTTTTGGCCCTTCAGTATCTGCCTATATTTCTGAGATGAGGTATTATGTACATTATTTACATTATTCGGACTATTGTCCTCATCTTTGTCGCCATATTTATCACAACGTTTCGGCCGTTGGTTGGAATTTCGAACTGAACCCTTTATTTCGATCACTGGGGTAGACAGTTCTAGTTCCACGTGCCATGTTTGATGGATGTCAGTTATCAGTTATCTCCTGCTAAATTTCCCTCTGAAAGTTCTCCACTGCCTTAACCAAGTATTGAACTCACACTCTTTGGGTCTGTCACTGGATCTAACCAACGCCTTTATCCACTGTGCCATGTGTCCTTGAGACAGACTCAGAATGTTCTAGGTTGTTTGATTCTGCAACACTCAAATAATTGATAAAAGATTGCAAATGGGCAAACTTCAGAAATTCTTAACCAGAACGGAAATACGAGATACACTATGGATAATTTCTGTCTTAATTTCTACGATGATGTAGCTAGCCATTCGTATTCGAGGATCGCCATCTACTAGGGCGGCTAGTCAATCCCTATTGCAGACACTTGCTCAGGCGCGTTTGTTTTATTCAGCACCCACAGAACCTGCCTGTGGTTTATACTGTAACCATACTGGGCAGACCTTAGTTAGAGTTTCTGGGAAAGAGCGTGTTATCTAGCGTAATCAACAATTTGAACAAGGCCAGCATAGCCCCAATCCCTCAGCCACGATGACTTGTGACTTCCTGCTAGCACAGCCATCAATGGCTCCCAAGACTATTAAGAAAATTAATGACAAAGTGTAAAGAAATTTTCTTGTGAGGCATTCTGTCATTTAGGACTACATCAGATTAAAGTGATGTTTACATTGATGTACCTACACGTGCGTATGAAGGCGAGGGGGATGCTGAAATTTTAAACATTTAAATATTCTTTTTTTTTAATATGTGTTTGGGTATTTTGGTTTGTGTATTTGCTGACATCATAATTATAAGTTCAATTCCTAGGCCGGGCAGTGCAGACTTAGACTCGATGGAAATGGAGCAAGCAATAATTGAGCATTACTAAAATAAGATATTTTCCTAGTGAAATAAGAACAATCATTTGAAATTCGTTGATGGTTACCCAAATTGATCAGGCACCTGATGATGGCTGAAAGGTATAATGGCTGAAAAGTTGTGATAATATCAACAACAATAAGGACACTAGCTCACATGTAGTTGTTTTCATGAGTTCTCCTCTTTGGTACTTTGACTGCATGAATTTAAATGTAGTACTAGATTGGCTGCTAGGTCTCATCATTTTGCTGTTCAAATAGCTAGCTGTCCTGGATATGAAGATAAACTGCATCCGCGTCCTGGGTAAAACGATAAACTGTGTCCAGCGGCGGGGCTTCTGGCCGGGAGGTTTTGCGGGGCATGGAGCCACCTCTTGATTGCTGGTGTCCTCGGGTCAGCCCTTACCCGGGGAAGTGGCGCCTGTTGGGGTCCCGGCTGTAGGCAAGTGGTTGACCCCTCAACCTGACTATGAAGGTGTAGGGGTGGATTTTGGTACCATGGGTGCTTTGTGGAAAGGAGAATTGGTATTAGCAGTGGATTTTTGAAGGAAGAAGATCTTACCAGCAATAAAAATCTTGTCAGCATTAAATAACCCATTGAGGTTAATATGACACAAAACAAAAAATAAAACAAACTATACATTTTTGAAAAAAATTATTACCAGCTATACATTTTTTGGAAAAATATATTACCAGCTATACATTTTTGAAAAAATTATCAGCTATACATTTTTGAAAAAAAAGGAAATTTTGTCAGCATTAAATAACCCGGTGAGGTTGATATGCTGTAAAACAAAATCAACCAAACCAAACTAATCAAATAGCTAAATCTAGGCATAATTTCTATTCTAATTCAGTTTTTTGCTTACCTGTCACCTTTGATCTTTAAAAATTTAAATGCAATCTTAATCACCATCTTCTGTCTTCCTGAACCCTGTTTGTTTCTTGTGCTTTTTCCATTCCCCGAAATCCCTTGTATCTTAGTTGCATTATCGCCTTGTTACGGGTGAAATGATTACAAAAAAAATGTAAATTCTATTGATATCCAAATAATATCAAAGTGTTACTGGACTTAAAATGAAATATCTTTCAAGATACTTGGGTATAAAACTGATTGCAAAGCATTTTCCGTATAGTTTGAAACTGAAAGATATGTATATCTCATGTAAGTAATGTTAGTTGACTGATAAGACATAAATTATACCATTATTTTTTTTACAATAGTGTTCATCCTGTATAAGTCTCAAGAGCCACTTGGGGTAAAGATCTATAGATTAAGAGGCACAGTCTGTAGGGATATGTCCAAGCATATGTAAGGGTTCTTCTTGAAAGTACATCCAGTCATTGCAATAAGTGAAATAGGGTCTCATCAGTGATGATAGAATGTCACTAGTTAGTTTTAATGAGGCACTGAATGTGACCGGCCAGTCCCCCCCCCCCCCGAGCTGTTAGAGCTACGTTAAAGGAGAGATCAGCTGCCAGGCACAAGTTCACCATAAAATAACAATTTAACTCTAATTTAAATTTAATGTATATATTTTATGACCAGTTTTTATGCAAAACATAAGAGGTCACACGATACACAGCTAATTTTTTGAAGAGGTTATGTTGTGGTAGGATCCACCTAATTTGCATAGTGGAGTACCGACCATATAAATATGGTTGGTACCGGGAAGAGAGGGAAACGAATCAAGAGATTCAACCAGAGACTCTGCCCGACTGCGACTCAGTCAACACATTCTCCAGGAACGGTCTTCCCAGGAATATACAAATGACTATATGTAAATATTGTGGACACTTTCTTGTTTCAATATATTTTGTTCTAAGTACATTTTGTGTTGCATTATTATTCCATGCATTAGTCAAGTTTCAACAGGTTAAAAATACTGCATTTTCAGTGATCGTAATCTTCTTGGTACCTCATGGTACCTTTGGCTAACCTTAATGGTACAGATAGGCTTCTTTTGGCTGCCTCCCATAACCCACATTATTTTTGTTGCTACCTGGACAGCAGAATGTCAATCACTTCAAATTTTGATAGACACAAAGAAAAACAGAAAGAATAATTGTACTTTTAATTTTTTTAGGCTCATTTCCACATGTTACTCCCTTTTAGACCCATTTCCACATGTTATCCCATTTTAGACCCATTTCCACATGTTAGCCTTTTTTAGACCCATTTCTACATGTTAGCTTTTTTTTAGACCCATTTCTACATGTTAGCCTTTTTTTAGACCCATTTCTACATGTTTGCACCTTTGTAGACCCATTTCTACATGTTTGCACCTTTATAGACCCATTTCTACATGTTAGCACCTTTGTAGACCCATTTCCCTGTTAGACTTTTTTAGAAGCCCATTTCCACATTAGATCTTTTAAGAAACCCATTTCCACGTTAGATCTTTTTAGACCCATTTCCACATGTCATACATTTTTTAGTCCTATTTCCACATGCTAAACTATTTTAGACCCATTTCTTCATCTTTGTCATTATCACAAGTTTTTAATGATAGACATCTGACAAAGTCTCGAGGCAAAATGGCTATTGTTTTGATGAAGACACTAGATGTGAGAAAATTGGTTTGAATGAAGCAATCTATAATCTAATTTGCAATTGTGTTGCAAGTCGTTTCATTACAAAAACATTTATGGACATGTTTGTTAAATTACTTCAAAGTTAATCGCTGTTATAATGGAGAATTTTTATAAATAAAATGTTTTTAAATGTCGAGGAATTGGTCATGGTGAAGTGGAACTGGCAAAAATGCTCAACAAACAGAATTCACAAAGTTCTCAATAAACAATATTATTTTATTACTTTAGTCAACTATGAATGAAAACAAAAGTACGTTATCTAAATCTTCATATCAGATATTTTACGGTAAGTTGTTTTTCTCACTGTTCTCCAAAACTGTGAGGAAAACAACTTACCTTTGTACAAAAATGAATAAAGACCAACTTAGCTTTGTACAAAAAAGAATAAAGACCATTATATATTTACTATAAAATATGTCCAGGATGATACCAAATACTCAATATTTGACTCCGGTAGGCTTACTACTATAAACTCAGAAGCTGGGGTCACATTATAAACAAGCTATATGAAAAGAAAGCATGTTTTTCACAAAAAAGATCCGGGGTTGCACTATACGTTAAGTAGACTTGTACACGAGTATATACAGAATTTGAGACAGCTATATTATGGATTAAAAAAGTGATAAAACCTGATGTTAGTCAAATTGCCAAAAGTATTTTCCCGAGATTAAAAAGTACTTAGGTGATGAGCAATTCTATGATATGGGAATAAAACTGGGAAAACATTTTCTGTTAAAATGATGCTTTTTACATGTTTAGAATGGTCATAAAAAATGTTAATACGTTAGTAAAGTCATGATTCCAGGGTCGGGGGTGCGGGGTGCGGGTGGGGGTGAACCCATCCTAGTGATGATATGCATGGCCACATACTTGAACTCAGTTTGTTAAAAAGAGCTTCCAGGGCAGAAAGATGGCTGAACAATGTGTTGCCAAGCACTGACACACAGTCACTCACTACAACAACATTTTACAAATCATTGACATTGCTTTGTGACAGATTGCACTTTGTCGGAAATTTATGTCATGTCTTCTGTCACTCATTTTTAAGGCAAAGAGAAGCGTTTATTTTCAGTTTGCAACATTTGTGTCAAATATTGGACTTAACAATCCAGTTAAAAATATCCAACATGTACCGCATTATTATTTACGCTGTTGTTCTCATCCTTGTTGTTGTTATCACAATGTTTCGGCTCTTATACTTTCTGGCCTTCATCAGGTGCATGTCGATCTGGATAACCTGCAGTGAATTCTGAACTTAACCCTTTATCTACGGGGAAAAAGTTTTGTTGTTCCACCACCCATTTCTAGGGATACATCGCATTCTTGTTTTTAGTACTCTCAGTTATTACCTGCCCTATTTCTATATAATTGATTAATTTGTTTTTTTACAACTTATCAACCTGTTTTAAGTTATTTAAAGCCGGGAAATCTTTTTTGATTGTAAGAAGTTTTTGGAGATAATAATGATTTTACTGATACAAGTCCTACTGTTTAAGCCATAGCTGGGAGGAGGAGAAGTGGATTTATACCTTTCACAAGGGCATTTGTGCATAAGCAAATATAACAAACCTAACTGGAATTCGAACTTTGATTTTCCAATTGCCAGCCGTTATTCAGTACACCACCTGCACATCCAAGCTTATAGCTCCTGGTGTTCTCTAGTGTTCACCTATCTTCATACTGACTGGGCCCGATGCTGTTTTCATTCTGTGGTTGAACAAGAACCAGTCCACACTGGGTATGACAATAAACTACATCCACGTCCTGGGTAAGACGATAAACTACGTCCAACAGCAAGGACTCTGATCAGGAGGTTTTGAGGGGCATGGAACTACCTCTTAATTGCTGGTGTTCCCAGGTCCACCCTGACCTGGGGTGGTAGCACCTGTTAGGATCCCAGCTATGGGCAAATAGTTAACACCCAAACTGGGGTGAAAATACTATGAAAGTGTAAAAATAGGTTTTAATAACAGCAATAAACTTTTTGAGGAAAAATTAATACCAGCAATACATTTTTGGGGGAAAAAAAATTACCAGCTTTATATTTTTGAAAAAATATTACCAGCAATACATTTTTGGAGAAAAAATATTACCAGATACAGATTTATGAAGAAAAAAATAATACACCAGAAATAGATTTTTGAAGGAAAATATTACCAGCATTAAATATCCCATTGTGGTTGATATTCTGTAAAGCAAAACTAACCAAATCAACAATCAGTGTTTCAATGTAAGCCTGTTTCTGCTGAGTCCCTGCCCAGGGATTGAACTCACAAATACTATGTTACCAAATTCCATGCTTTAATCCAATAGTCTGTTGTCCTGTGTACTGTATTGAGTGTGGCATGTAAGACCCTCCCTATCCACCCTTATAAAATTTGAATTTCCTAAACTTGTAACAAAGGCACAAAAATATACTTTTTTGATCTGAGCCAAATAAGCTGAGAGAGTTGTAAATTTTTCCCTGGCCACAGAATTCAGTTTCATTTGACGTAGCACAATCTTTTAAAAATATTTCCTCAAAGATGAAGAAGAGATTCAAGGCAATGGAGATGTGGTTCTACAGAAGGATGCTAAGGATATCATGAACCAAACGTGTGAGCAACGATGAGGTCTTATAGAGGCTTATACTTAACATCAGGAAGAGGCAGCTGAACTTCCTGGGAGGGTCTGGGGAATCTGATACTCACGGGTCGAATAGAGGGAAAGAGAGACAAGGGAAAACGACGCATGACATACCTGGCAGCCTTAAGCAAGTGGATGACAGAACATGGTATGGGGGAGGTGGCAGATGGAGGGAACTTGTTGAGAGCTGCAAGGGATAGAGGGAGGTGGAGAGCCATAATCGCCTACGTCCTGAAAGGACACAGTACATAGAAAAAAAGATAGCATCCTTGTGCCACGCTAAGTAAGAATTTATAAAACATTATTTACGAAAAAATATAGTCTTAAGATGTACTATATTTATGGGATAAAGTGCTCAATATCAGAGATAGAGTGTGTGTAAATATAAAAGTGAACATAGAAGTCAACACTTAGAGCCGACAGTCTGTTTCGTGCTAGATGCAATCGTCAGGCCACGAGTGCTGTTATTTTTCTCGGCTATTTATATATACGGGTCAGTGGTGTATTGTGGGTAGTCTATTATATGCAATCGTCAGGCCACGAGTGCTGTTATTTTTCTCGGCTATTTATATATACGGGTCAGTGGTGTATTGTGGGTAGTCTATTTTGGCGGTTATTTTACCGGAAGTCGTTTATTTCTTTATTTATTTATATGGGTTAAATTATTTTGCTTGTTTTTATTTATTTTTATCTTATATATTTATTTATTTTTATTTTGATCGGTGTTTTTATTAACGTAGTAAAAATTTGTTTATATAGCTTATTTAATAGTTTTGTTTTTGTTTGGGAAGATAAAGCTATTTATTCAATTTTTGGAAAAATAACAGCATTCGTGGCCTGACGATTGCATCTAGCATGAAACAGACTATCGCCTGTAAGTGTCGACTTCTATGTTCACTTTTATAAACCATTATTTATGAAGGAACCTTTTTTTTTCAATCTGAGATATATACCATTTGTGACAGCATCAAAGATCACCCCCTGTAACCCTTCAATCATGGCCATCCAACTGTCCTCTCTTTGTAGCTCTAAGCAGTGTTTGTCCCCCCCTTACTATCCCTCTAGGTTTATGTTTAGCCATTCATTTATACAAGCTCATCAGGAAGAAACATATTCATGATTTCCCTCTTACCTTCAATATGGTGATTTTCTAAGCACTGCTTAAATGTGGCATAAGGCCAAATGTTTGGGGCACCAGTGAGAATTGACCTCACTACTCACTTGTAATTGTTTTAGTAAGACAAGCTTGCTAACCATTGGTGGCCCCTCTTGCTTTTCAATATGTCCAATGTGTATCAAAGCAGCTGACTGACACTTTAAAAAAAAAAGAAAAAAAAGAAACCTTTTTCTGGCTTCTCTGCAGCCAGTCATGTTATGAGTACTTTTCTTGTTACAGGAATGTGAACATTTTGATTCTGCTGTTAGTGAAAGGGTTATGTTTTCCACAGCCAAATTTTTATTATCTTATTCTGATGGAATAAATACTTTGTAAAATTTCAGCTGGTCTTGTGTTTTGCTTTTGTTCTGTAGCCTTCTTTTCAAAATGTACTGCGTGGTATAGATACCACCTTCATAAATCTGTATACCACTTCACCAGTAGGAATCTAGCACTTATCTCCATTATTCTTCTTCTTCTATTTGCCATGTGCCTTAAGGATGCGGACAATCATGGCTCTCCACTATTTCCTGTTCTTTGTAGCTCTCAATAAAGTTTATCTTTTTACTGTCTCCTGTTCTGCCGACCAGTTACACAAGCTTGTTTTTCTTCTATTTGCCCTGTCCTTTCAAGATGTTTGCGATCATGGCTCTCCACAATTTCCTGTTCTTTGTAGCTCTCAATAAAGTTTATCTTTTTACTGTCTCCTGTTCTGCCAACCAGTTACACAAGCTCGTTTTTCTTCTATTTGCCCTGTTCTTTCAAGATGTTTGCGATCATGGCTCTCCACAATTTCCTGTTCTTTGTAGCTCTCAATAAAGTTTATCTTTTTACTGTCTCCTGTTCTGCCAACCAGTTACACAAGCTCGTTTTTCTTCTATTTGCCCTGTTCTTTCAAGATGTTTGCGATCATGGCTCTCCACAATTTCCTGTTCTTTGTAGCTCTCAATAAAGTTTATCTTTTTGCTGCCTCTCCTAATTCCTGTTCTGCCAACCATTAAAATAGCTTCTTGTTATTCTATGCATTGTGTCCATTAAGGAAGTGGGTGATTATAGTCCTCCACAACTTCCTGTTCTTTCCTTTTTGCTATCTTTCCTAATCCTTGTTCTCTTAACCATTTACTTAGTTTTTTAAGCAGGTTAAACACTGCTTTCCTCTGTCCCTCTTGACTTAAATATATCATTGTATCAAATTTCAACTTTCTCTTTCTGAGTTTAAGTATAAGGGTCATTTTCATTTCACTCCTCATATTACTTTATCGTAAAAGTTTGGTTGTCAACCTTATTATGAGGATCCCAATTTAGAATTTTCTGTCGTTGATAATATTCTCTCTTGTTTGCAATCTGTGTGATATTTTTGAGATGCCATAAATTTATTTATTTTTTGACAGGCAATCAAAAATGGCTCCGAAGCAATGCAGAACATGTATCCCGATCTCTTCGATCAACTGCTCATTTATATTGAATACGGTGTGAAGCCCCCAAAATATGGAGATGTAGAAACCAAGAATTTTGGATCTGTCAAAGGACCTCAGGTTAGTATGAATATTTTGATCAAGAAGTTTTCTTTTTAAAAAAATAAAAATTGTACCAACTCTCTTATTTTTTATGAAATAAAAAGAAAATAATAATAATAATATAAATAATAAGTATGTGCAAAAGTTTTGAGTAAAAAAAAAAAAGTCAACTGTGTAAAATTGTTTATGAGCATTTTTGCGAAGATTGTTAAATAATAATAAGCTTTTATGTATTTTCCCAGTTCATACACCTCCCCGGTCTTCTGAACAGGTTTGTCCCTTGTTCCCTGCTTAGGATTGGATTTCTGTTTCCTCCTAAAGTTTTTTCATTCTCTTCCACTTCCAGTAACCCCTTGCATCTTAGTGGCATTATCACCTTGCTTGGGGTGAATTGATTAATATATATATAAATATAAAAGTGAACATAGAAGTCAACACTTAGAGACGACAGTCTGTTTCATGCTAGATGCAGTCGTCAGGCCTGACGATTGTGTCCAGCATGAAACAGACTGTCGACTCTAAGTGTTGACTTCTATGTTCACTTTTATATTTACACATGCTCTATCTCTGATATTGAGCACTTTATCCCATAAATATAGCACACTTTATGACTGTATTTCTTCATATATATATATATATATATATATATATATATATATATATGCAATTTTTTGTATATATATATATTATTTATATATTATATATGCGCGGTACTTATTGGAAAGCACTCAATATCTGTGAGAGAGCTAACATATTTCATTGGATTGATGTAACTTCACATCAATCCAAATAAATATATATATATATATATATATATATATATATACATACAGTAGCACTAAGTACCAGAAGTGGATAATTTTACCGATATATATATATATATATATATATATATATATATATATATATATATATATATATAATTATCCACTTCTGTACAGGAAACATTCAGTAATTCCTGATTAAGAAGTTAGTGCTACTGTCAGTCTGAATTTATAAAAATGTTTTTCAGGAAATTCAACTTGTCAATTCCAGTAAAAAAGCTTGTTGCTCATACTGATGGGAGTTTCCTTCCAAACCTTTTTTTTATTTCTTCATCGTATTGGGAAGTCAGCAATTTCATTATAGCCTTCTTTTCGGTTCTTGTTATCTTTGCTAGCCACTTTAGTTGACTTCTAATATTATCTATATATATATATATATATATTGACTTCTAATATTATCTATCTATCTATCTATATATATATATATTGACTTCTAATATTATCTATATATATATATATATATTGACTTCTAATATTATCTATCTATCTATCTATCTATATATATATTGACCACTAATATTATCTATCTATCTATCTATCTATCTATCTATATATATATATATATATCTATATATATAGTAAGAGGACATTTATAATAAAAAAAGGAGTAACAAACAATGCATATTACCATAAGTTGGTCATACTGAAATATAACAACCAAAAACCACTAAACAGGTTCTTTGGTCCTCTCTGATCAGAGCAAAATTCAGACAAAAAAGTGAATACAATAACTAAAAAAACAAATACCACTCCCTGACTAATGTTATATGCAATCAAAAATATAATATTAAGGGCTTTAAACGAACCAACCTTTCATTCTCTTTCCCGAAAGATGGCCAGTGGGATTTAATGTATAATGATTAAACCAGATATTTTAAAATTAATTCTGCTCTTAAAGTCTTGCTGTTATTTCTCTTGTTTTTTTATTTATTAAATGAAATTATTCAAAATAATTTCTTGTATATTGGAAATCAATGTACTAATGTCTATTTATACTAAGTCTGCACTACTTGGTTCTGTGACTAAACTCAGAATTACTCTAGCACCAGAATTACTAGAATTACTCAAGTACCAAATTCACAACTCAACACTTGAATGCACTAGGATATTGTCTTATGATATGCTCCTGAACATTATTATACCAACAAAGATGAGGACATTAATCCTAATGTAAATAATTTTAACTTTGAAGGAACGCCATCGAACGAGGGCCAATAACCCCTGAAGTCTCCACTGCCACAGGAGTAAAAAAAAAATCTAACAGCAAGAGAAGAATATTTAACTATTTTTTTCATCTCTGCACCCCGGGCGATGGACCCAGGCTCAACAGCGGACCTGATCAAATTACCGTCCGAAAATGTATCTGCACAGGTTGCATCCCAAATCAACGACTTACCCATTTTAAAAGGGGAAAATGGTAATGCCATCCAGCCCCTTTCCATCACCACGGTCGAGGCCTACTGTTTCGATTTGTAAAGGGAACCCAGCTGCATCCAAACCTCTTTTGATGATGTCGTTTATTGCTGCATGCCGTGGAAAGCGGCTGGCACTATGATGACAGGAGAGAGGATGCAAACCAAACTCATCGATGGAGGCTCCACATCTGCATCTGTGACGCTCACATAATTTGAGTCCAAGACGGATCGCAACTCAGACCTGAGTGCACTCATCATCTAGAAGGGTACCGGTAGATGAAGAGGGCACTGCGATGAGCCAGGTGCCACTACTCGATTAAGGGACGAGCCTCGCAAAACGGAGTGGCTCTTGTCGCGTGTCTCACTGGCGATGGTTCGAGGTAATGCTTTCTCCATCATTGCGGCTGGCAGAGGATAGGAAAAAAAAATTGTTTATAGTTACATTGTTCTGGAATTGTCATCAATGGTCAACTGAACTTTGTTTCAATAAATTCTCTTATATACAAAAATAAAATATAATAAGTAAAAAAACGAAAAATAATTTAAGTCTTCTCTCCCAGAATTCTGAGAGAAAATATTATTTAGTTAGGTACTGACATATTCACATTTACCAGTGGTAGACAAATATATATGAACATCTTTCAAAAATTTGAAGAATTGCAGATAATTAACAAGGTGAGAAAACTAAATTTTCACTATATTAAAAACCTGTCGGTATGTGATATTGGTAAAATAGCACAGCTGCCATTCAAGGACAAAGAAAGATAGTTTTTGTGCAATATTCCTGCTTCTTTAGTACAAAGAATTCTTTGATGATAAATCTCGTCGGCCATTCCAGAAAACAAAGAAATATCTTCTGATAAATCTTGTCTGCCATACCAATTCCAGGAAAAAAGAAATATTTTATGAAAAATCTTGTCTGCCACTCCAAGAACAAATAGATGTTTTATGATAAATCTTGTCTGTGACTTGAGGAACAAAGAATTTTTTTTGATGTTTAATCTTTCTACCATGCCAGAAAAAAATCTTATCTGCTATTCAAAAAAAGAAATATTTTATGATAAATTTTGTCTGTCACTCAAAGGAAAATGAAATATTTTATGATAAATCTTGTCTGTTACTCAAAGGAAAATGAAATATTTTATGATAAATCTTGTCTGTTACTCAAAGGAAAATGAAATATTTTATGATAAATCTTGTCTATCACTCAAATAAAAAAGGAATATTTTATGATAAATCTTCTGTGCCACTAAAATAAAATTGAAATATTTTATGTTAAAACTCATCAGCAAGAAAGGAATCTTTTGAGAAGAATTTTGTCAGCTACTCCTGGAAATCAAAACTAGATTTTTAGATATCACCTCTTTACTATTCCATTTGGCACAAGGCCATAAGTATGGTGCACTAAGTGAGCATTGATCTTCAGTATTGATAGTGAAGTCAGCACTTTAACTCTTAATTCACCCTCAAGATGGCCCTGGTTTTTATTTACCAGAGTTAGCTTATTTTGACATAAGGCCATGTTAATAGGGCCCCTTATGAGAATTGAACTCACTACTTCATGGAAATGATCAGACTAGCTAGCTAACCTCACTCCAAGATGCCTTCACTTTTAGGAATTTGTTGGGTGTTTTTTTCTGAAGCAATCAGTAAACTAACTTTACATGACTTTTAAGATCAGCATCTTGTTAGTTAAAGTAACATTAATGTACTTACAAGCAAATAATTTCCTACTAAGATTTTTGCTTTTCAGTCTAGAACAGCTTTGTTTTCTTAATTTTTCTGACTGTGTCCGTTCAATTTATTAGTTAGTTGTCACCATTAATTTAAGTTTTGATTCAATTTATGTGTTGGTCGTCTTCTCTCTTTTCCTGCTCTTCTCCAGTTGAGGAAACATTTTGGCAGACATGTTTGTCCTGAGTTGACAGAATGAATGAATAATTTGACTGGTGAAGAAATGGTAATCAGGAAAGAATGCCAAAAACCTTTGACACCTGACACTCACTAAAGCTATTAACAGCTGAGCGCTTTCAGAACTTTGGACCTCTTTGTTAAAATCAATCATTTCTTGTTAGTTAATAAACTATGATGAAATAATTTCTTCAGATGTAATTAAAAGGAAGAAAATAACATTAAAAACTGTTGAAATTTAGCACTCTGCTTTTCTGTAATTAAAAATAATCAAGAAAGATAGATTTTTAACTTTGTTTCATAAAGAAAGAGGCATTGTAAGTCGTTGATTCTTCAGACTGACTAAATGCAAATGTTGTGTATTGCTGCCATATCTGAGCAGGAGGTACCCAATTCTCACTTTCCAGCCTTGATAGAGTTCATAAGCAATTCCACAGCCTTGTAGGTGATGAATTATTTTCCAACCTTTCCTACAGATTAAACCTTGCTAACCTCTCGCTACACCATTTTTATGGTAAATATTCAGATGAGCTTCATTCTCTAGTTCCACCAATTCAGGCCTTTATTGTTAGAACCTGTCAAGCTATGTACATGGCATCAAATCCTCCTCATTCCTTTTATATTCCTTTAATAAGAAGGAAGTTCCAGTCAGACAGCTTCTTCCTCAGAAGTATCACTTTGTAGAATAGATTCTTAAGAGGATGCTTCACTGATCACTATTATCTTAACCTCTACCAGTTTAGGGTCCCCCCACTATCTGTTCTACATATCCTCATGTTCCACCTCTTCTTTTATGCCCTTACAACAAACTCATTCAGTAGCTCCCCTACATTGAGTGGCTCTTGCGCCTTGTATTGAGTGAACAGTAACATAAAAAACAGAGTGCCCTAGAAGGTTCAAATGTCTTTTGCTGATGCTAATTATGTGACCTTTTGTTTCCATTCTCTTTAATTTTTGTTGCTCACAAGTTCATTCAATTGTATTCTCAGCATCCTTCTGTGGAACCATATTTCTGTTGCCTGAAAACTCTTCTTCATCTGTGAGGGGATTGCCCAGCATTCACTGCCATATAGGATTACTGATATTACATAAGTGTTCAGCACTTTGTTACCTAATTAAATTTTTCTGTTTCTTAATACTTAGCTTAGGCTTTGGAAGGCATCTTTGGTTATCTCAATGTGCCCTTGATTATGTGTTGCAGTTTCTGTCCTGTGTTAAAGCACTTCCCAGATATTTGAACTTTTGTGCTTGCTTGATTTTGGCATCTCCAATTTGTAATTCGCCTATTGGGCTGCCCCTTTTGCTAACAATCATACATTTTCTCTTCTTAAAATGTTTACTCCTTTCTTCTCATTTCCTTTTACTATCTTCTGTAGGAGTTCCTCTAATTTCTTGTCTGTGTTTGTGATTAACAGTGTGTCATCTGTATATTGTTTCACTGTAAAGGTTGAAGAAGTCTGGCGAGAAGACACATCCTTGTCTTATGCCCATCTTTTGTGTATTTACTCATCATGTTCTTGTAGTTTCTTGGCAAGACTTTCTTTATATTTCTGATTGTATGGCTACTGTTTAATTCCAGCAAAGAATTAATTTAGTATTTGACAGTCTGCTTTCGACTTCCAAATATCGGGAAAAAAAAAACCATAAATTAAAAAACGGAACATGATAGCTAAATATGGCAAGATATTGCAATTTAATTGAATTTTCCAGAGATCTGCAAATAAGTTTTTAAAATTAAAATCCTTCAGCAAATATTAAATAAAGTTTTATAAAGAAAAGAATAGTTTCATGCCATGGATTGCACATGCTACAAAAAAAATCTAGCTTAAATATTAATTTAATTTTTATTTCTATTTTTAATTTTAATTTGGGTTTTCATTTTAAGAAAAAAATATTTTCAACCTGTTCCCACCTTAGAAACCTCTCCACATTCCTCCTTCTCTCTCTGAATTAAACATTGAAAACAGCATTTGGAAACATGATTCCATCTTGGCTAGTTCAATTCAGACCTCTACAGAGTCCTCAATTTTTCGTAATAATTTTTAAAGTTTAATTAATTATTTATAACAGTCTTGATGTGACCCTCATGACCTGGCATATGCACCGATTCCTTCAAATTCTCCAGTTTCTTTCCCTGTCTTGTATTTTTACTACATTCCACATTGGTTGACAACCACCATCCAACCAATTTGCTCAGTGTGACTTACCGAAGAAAATATATTGTAATTTCAACATTTTAAACAAGAAACTTTGTAAGTACAATTTACTTATAGTAAATAGCTGGCTGCTCATTTCCATGTACACCCATCTATTAGGTTTCCTACTTCATCCCTGTTGCAGGTTCTTGCTCAGGCACATTTGTGTTTCATCAACACCCAAAGAGCCAACCTATGTTTAATTCTGTACCTATGCTGAGCAGATGTTAGTTACAGTTTGTGGGAATGAATGCATAATCTGCTATGATCAGTAGCAGAACAAGGCCAATATTCTCAAATCCGTTTCTCTACAATACTAACAGCCTTGAGTTCTCGCAATATGACCAAAACAGGCAAAAGTACTTAAACAAGAACATGGACTTTGAGCAGTTTATCTACAATTTAGATCTAGATGTGAAACAACTTATTTGTAAATTGGAATAAATACTATAACATATAAAATGGACACACTTTGCCAGTTGAATTTGATAAAACTTATATATATATATATATATATATATATATATATATAAATAAAACATATTCTAGCCTAAACAGTCCCCAAATAGAAAAAATACTGAAAGAATTTTTGCCGTTAAAAATAAAATTTTTATAAAAAATCCCAGACGACATGCATTTAGCGGATGTCAGAATTTGTTGAAAAATACATCCCTACCCATCCCTAAACATAATACCGCTTTCGAATGTAACTATTAACTGATACAATGAAAATTAAAAAATTGAACACCCTACCACCCTCTGTCTAGATGAATGGTTTCTTGGTATCCTTGGAAACACTCAATTATGAATCTTTGCCGTGCCTTTAAACTATAAATTTAAAAAAATAAGTTACTCCAAAAATTTGCTTGACGAGGAAATGGAACTAATCTCTTTAATTTAATAACAAAATTAAATTCGAAGGCTTTAGCTTCCATTTTTGAAACATGGTTATCACTGTGTAGCGAAAATAAACATATTTTAAATCAATTAATTTATAATATATATATATATAAAACAATGGTAGTTGGTTGGATACAACTACAGTGAATCTGGTAATGAAAGTAGAGCATATGAAATTACATTAAAAGTACAGAATAAAAAGTAGAACCAAAGCTCTCTCTCTCTCTTTTTATATATATATATATATATATATATATATATATATATAAAAAGATTACTTAACTTTAACATAAATTTCAATTTTTTGTTGTTTTTCCTGACTTCAAAGTTTTTTGGTAATCTATTCTTCAAGGGATTCTGTTTTTTAAATATTTCCAATTTTTTAAATTTATTCCACATCTTTTTCAATCTGTTTTGTACGCATTTGCATTCATGGATTTAATGTTCTTTTACACATACACATTCAATAATTTTTGTTTCAGTTCATGTCTTCAGTTGTAAGTATTGTAATTTTTTTTGTTGTAGATTTTTCTTTGAAATTAAATTTAAATTTAGGCCATGCCTTGACAATTGCATTTAAGCATGAAACAGACTGTTGCTGCTGAGTGTCTAATTTTATATATATATATATATATATATATGCAAGACAAAACTCGGCAAAGCAACAGTAATAAGGAAAAAACAATAACAAACTAAAAATGGTTTTAACATAAAAAATGGGCTACAGATTAAAAGCATTCTGACTTCAAGACAAAAAACAAAAATATGGCAGGTGAGGCCAAGAAGTGGTGTATCTTATTGGCTAGGAATAAATCCCATCATGCATTTGTACAATTTGTCTATAAATTTGGGGAGGGAGATATTTTTGTAGTCATTCCTGGATTGGAACTAACAAAGTTAAATTTGGAGTTGAGATGTTATCAATGGAATGTTTATGCTATATATATATATATATATATATATATATATAAGCACACACACACACACACACTGATTGATTGAATGTCTTTGTGAAGTTAATTAAAGCCAAATCTATTTTGGCGTGGGATTGTTAGAATATTTCTTCTATATTTTTTTTTTTTGCAAAGGAATATTGCATGAGTAGTTTTTTTTTTTTTTAGAATAACTGATTTTTTTACAGATACAAGTCCTATTATTTAATCCATAGCTTGGAGAATGTAATGCACAGTGCAGTGTGCTACTAATAGATTCCAAGAATTTAAGATAGAAAATTGCTCCTCTGGTGGAGGGGGGAGAATTACATTTAGTTTTGTCTTGTTTCCTGGTGTAGTGACTTCAAGAGATGTGTGACTTGTCCGCTGAGACATGAAACACTAAGTAATTTGGCAGATTAATTAAATCTGCCCAAATTAGCTAAACTTTTGAGTTTACACCTCATATATGTGACTGTGTGTGAAGGACATCGGCCTCCAATATATTCATTCATTCCTATATAGCTAATTGTAAGACAAAATGTAAAAAGTTTGCTTGTGACGCATTTCATCCATTAGGACTTCACCAGACTGGGTTTGTTGACATTGTTATAACTACATATGTCCATGAATGAGAGATGCTGGTAGTTTAAAAATTTTTGAAAGAATTTTTTTAAATAATTTTTTTTTTTTTTGCAAACTAAGTGAATTCATGTGTATTCTTCCTTTTTTTTCTGTCATCTTTGTATTTAAATGATAACATTGTGATGAAGACTATATGAACACAAGATAACATTGTGATGAAGACTATATGAACACAAGATAACATTGTGATGAAGACTATATGAACACAAGATAACATTGTGATGAAGACTATATGAACACAAGATAACATTGTGATGAAGACTATATGAACACAAGATAACATTGTGATGAAGACTATATGAACACAAGATAACATTGTGATGAAGACTATATGAACACAAGATAACATTGTGATGAAGACTATATGAACACAAGATAACATTGTGATGAAGACTATATGAACACAAGATAACATTGTGATGAAGACTATATGAACACAAGAGACATTTTAAAACAACAACACAAAAAACGCATTGGTTGTTCACTGTAACAAAACTGACCACAATTTTGATATAAAAATGTTATTCTAATAAAACAAGAAAGCAATTCACTAAGATGAAAATGTCTAGAAAATACTTTAATCACTAGTTCATCCACAGTAAATTTACATCCAGGATCTTACAATGTTTCACCATGCTTGGCAGATTTTGTCATTACAATGTGGGAGATTTTTTTTTTTTTTAAGCTTTTCACCCTTGGCAAGGCTGAAAGCCACTAGCACTCAAGGGGTTTTATAATAAACAGTATTAAACAACATTTACTGGCCTGAATGTCCGAGAAATTTTCATAAAATAATTGTCGGACTTTGTCCATTTCATAATGTGTGACGTCATTTGTTTACATTTGATACACCATGAGCAGATATGAATGTACATGAGAGATTCATGGAAGATTAACGTTTAAAGACAGTAAAATTGACCTTGCTAACCGAACACTCCTCTGTGGCCGAAACGGTTAAGGCACGTCAGGCTATATGACGGTTCTGTATAGGATACAGTTTCGATTCCTGTCGGAGGACGAAAATTTTCTATGGAAATTTCTCGGACATTCGGGCCGGTAAATGTTACTATAAAACAGAGCATTTACTTAAATATTTGTATCTATAAAAAGAATGTATAAACATAAAAATGTCTTAAAATATATATATATATATATATATATATATAGTCTTGGAGTGTGCTATATTTATAGGATAAATTGCTCAATATCAGAGATAGAGCGTGTGTAAATATAAAAGTGAACATAGAAGTCAACACTTAAAGGTGACAGGCTGTTTCATGCTAGACACAATCGTCTAGCATAAAACAGACTGTCGCCTCTAAGTGTTGACTTCTGTGTTCACTTTTATATTTATATATAATATATCAGTGGAGACTCTGTCAGGCTCAGGCCAAGTGAGTTAAAATTCAAGCATATCTATTTCAAAGCAACAAAAATCTTTCGTAGTGTGTCATTTTTATTCTTCACTTCATCTGGATCCAAAATTAATTTCTCTGACTCTGTGATTCAAAATATTGACTGAAATACATTTCATTGATATTGGTTATAATAAAGAAGAAAGAAAGTTCAAAATGAATGAAATAAAATTAACATGGCTTGTCAGGCAGCATAGATCTGAACCTTATTGAAGATAGAGACATAATAGACAATGTATTTCTTGCTTTAAGTTTATAAATAATCTGATGACTTGTATGCCTTGTTTTTCAAAGAACACTTTTTTATTTCAATTCTTTGTTTTCTACTGTCTATTTTAAATAACCGTCGATGACAAATTACATCCATGTTCTGGGTGAGGCAATAAACTATGTCTAACAGCAAGGCCTCTGATCAGGAGGTTTTGAGGGGCATGGAACCACTTCTTAATTGCTAGTGTTCCCCGGTCCACCCTGACCTGGGGTGGTAGCACCTATTAGGGTCCCAGCTATGTGCAAATACTTAACCCCTAAACTGGGGTCAAAACATGTAAAAATACGTTTTAATACCAGCAAAACATTCTTGTAAAAAAATTATTACCAGCAATACATTTTTGAAAAACAAATGTTACCAGCTATACATTTAAAAAATATTACCTGCTATACATACTTGAAGGAAAATTACCAGGAATAGATTTTTGAAGAAAACATATTACCAGAAATAAATTTTTTTGAAGGAAAAAGAAATATTACCAGAAAAAGAAAATATTACCCAACAATAAAAATTTTGTTGGCATTAAATAACCCATTGAGGTTGATATGCCATAAAACAAAACAAACCAAAACATTTTAAATAATTTATTCCTTACTGTACAAAGATTTTTAGCAAAATATATCAGTTGAAAAAGAGCAAATTAAATTTAGTGCATTAGTAAAAATAAATGAAAGTGGTAGCTTTAACTAGTTGACTGGAGGGTTGGGATGATGAGTGTGACTGGTCTAGTGTTGAGGAAATATGATATCAGTCAGCAGATAGGTACAGATCATAAACATACAATGAATTAAACTAAAATTACAGAGACAGAGAGATACATGAGAACACTAACATTTATAAAAACACACACGCTACAATCACTACCAAGCTACAAAACAATAAAAAAATGGAAAGTGGGCAATAAAGAGGCAAACATATTAAAGATTTTGTCCTCACTCTTTTTTTCTTACATGCCTGGAAAAACATTTTAAGATAAATGTTTATTTTTATAGAATTATTACAATTTATATTAAAATACCAAAATGGGTTTTTTAATTTCATGCACAGAGATCTTAAAAAAATATATAAATTTTAGTTAGAGTATATATATATATATATATATATATATATATTTGTTGTCCTCACACTTTTTTCTTACATGCCTGGAAAAACATTTTAAGATAAATGTTTATTTTTATAGAATTATTACAATTTATATTAAAATACCAAAATGGGTTTTTTAATTTCATGCACAGAGATTTTAAAAATAAAATATTTTAGTTAGAATATATATATATATATATAAAAGTGGACATGGAAGTCAGCACTTAGAGGCGACAGTCTGTTTCATGCTAGTGCAATCGTCAGACGACGATTGCACTAGCATGAAACAGACTGTCGCCTCTAAGTGCTGACTTCCATGTCCACTTTTATATTTACACACGCTCTATCTCTGATATTGAGCACTTTATCCCATAAATATAGCACACTTTAAGACTATATTTCTTCATATATATATATATATATATATACGTGTGTGTGTGTGTGTATATATATATATATATATATATATACACACACACACATACAATATTTTCTCTCTAATGATAGCAGTTTTCTTACAAGTCATGATATTTTGTTAATGCATGTCACTGTTAAGTAATCTAAAAACAAATTACCAGTCATTGTGAAACATATTGACTGTTTTTCTGTGTTTTGTACTGGAATTCATTGTGATTATCTCCCTTGGATCTTATTTAAGAATAATTATTTACATGATTGGTACTTCTCACTCAGTAGCTATTTCCCTGTATTTTGAATAGTTTGAGATTTTGTGTACAAGGCAATAATAAGCCATTAAAAATGATTTTTTTTTTTCCTCACGGACTGTTTATGGTAAATGCATAATCAGCATGTGGTTCATGACGAGACCACATGTTACAAGAAAAAAAAATTTTTTCTCATAATTATTTTTATTTCTCAATGGCATTAACCAGCTTTCATTCCATATTTCCCAAAGCTACTTGCGTTATTTAGAATAATAATATTTTCATCTTGCCAGATTTCTGGTGGCAGTTGCTGCCGGAAAACCATTTTAATCGTAATTTTTCTTAAAGGAAAAATTCTTGGATGATACTAGACATTTATGTATTTTTATGTTATGGCTTAGTTCGATTTTGTCCATTTTTTTATGAATGGACAGAATCTTTGGAAAAAATACATGAGATATTTTTTGTAAAATGACAAACGTATTTTTTTTTTCTTCAAATTTTTACCTTTATTAGGAAAAAATAAAGGGAAAAATAAAAAGTTTTGCTTAGCAATTTTATGTGTTTGTACAAAAAAAAATGGAGACACTTTTATTCTTTTCGTCAAACTTGTTCCTTGTTTACCATATTTAATGTTTTGATTTCTGCGATTGACATTATATTTTCTTCAAGAATATGGCAGATCTATTTTTTTAATTCCTAATTCTAAATATATTTTTTTCTGTGTGATTCTTGCCAGATTTCTGATTTGTTTAACTTTCTATATTTTTACCCTGCCTGGAGACGACATCGTAGTGGTTAGAGAATAGGATGGTTATTGCAAGGTCTTTAAATTGGTTATCAGTTAGGTTTCTTCACCTGACACGAAACCTTTAACTTCAAAGTCTTTATCAGTTTGATGGCATTTATCCAGTTAAACTTAGTAAGTCTGTAATTTTTGTTTTTCTTTTACATAAGTTTGATTCTTTGATTGATTCATTCATTTTCTATGACTTATCAAACTATTTCAGGTTATTTAAAGCCAGAAAATAGTTTTAGATTGTAAGAATTTTTTTTTTTTTTAATCCAGTGTCTTTGAAACATTTTTAGCAAGGTAGTCAATCAGCAGTTTTGCAGAATAGCAAATGAACATTGTTTTGTGTGAATGTTTCTTTAGCTTAAAGTTGCAGACAGCTCTTGACAATTCCGTTTTGATGACAAATCACTCAGTTACGCAGAAGTTGTAACAGCTGTCAGTGCTGTAGCATTCTTTATTTAAGGATTCAACAAGATTTTATAAAAAACTAATCTCTTTGTCATGATCAATATTGAACAGGGTTCATCCAAAGCTGCTGATAAAGGAAACACTATATACATTTAGATAAGTTATATTTATTGTGATAAACAGTTTATAAACAAGTTATTATTAATTTGTTGTTATAAACAATTTATCATAAACAATTTATTATCAATTTGTTATAAACAATTGTTATAAACAATTTATAAACAATTTATTATTATAAACAATTTATTAACAATTTGTTATAAACAATTTATTGTTATAAACAATTTATTATAAACAATTTATTATTATAAACAATTTATAAACAATTTATTATAAACTTGTTATAAACCATTTATTATCAATTTGTTATAAACAATTTATTATAAACAACTAACAATTTGTTATAAAAATTATAAACAATTAACAATTTGTTATAAACAATTTATTATAAACAATTAACAATTTGTTATAAACAATTTATTATAAACAATTAACAATTTGTTATAAACAATTTATAAACAATTATAAACAATTTATTATTATTATAAACAATTTGTTATAAACAATTAACAATTTGTTGTTATAAATAATTTATGAACAATTTTACATAATTAAAGATAAATAAGAAATTCATTAATTTGAAATTATCTTTTTAAAGTCATTTTTGATAAAGAGATTCGATCCAAATGGTTTTGATGATAATAATTTGGTAAGGCTTTCAGTGATATTACATTGAAACACTGGTGACTGCTTGAT
The DNA here is from genome assembly GCA_964036315.1 of Acanthosepion esculentum. Taxonomy (NCBI): domain Eukaryota; kingdom Metazoa; phylum Mollusca; class Cephalopoda; order Sepiida; family Sepiidae; genus Acanthosepion; species Acanthosepion esculentum. Next base: position 75,072,088 of record OZ038512.1, read on the forward strand.
AATATGAGCTGCTGTAAGCTTGGATAATGGTATAATGGATAATGGCTTGGAATTGTTAATCGGAGAGCTGAGCTCTGATTTCCTGTTAGGCTTATTATATTCACACTTATGTGTAAATACACTTGAGAAAAGTATGAATCCACCTCTTCTCTCCCCAGCTATGGGTTTTGTATTCTTCTTCTTCTTCTTTTGTGCTGTGTCCCTTCAGGACATAGGTAGTCATGGCTCTCCACTTCCTCCTATCCCTTGTAGATCTCAGTATGTTTTTTCATTTTGCTACTTCTCCAATTATTATCTTAAAAAAAAAAATTCTTACACTCTAAAATATATTTTATGGCTTTAAATATCCTGCTAAAGGTTGATAAATCATAAAAACTAATCAGTCAATCAAAAAACAATTTGATAACATGATTTCTGGTTATATTTAATGACTGATTTGTTTTTATGGGTTATCAACCTTTTGAAGTTTATTTAAAGCTAAAACCTTTTTTTTTAGATAATAATGATTTTACTGATATGTTCTACTATTTAACCCATAGTTGGGGGGTTCGTATCTTTCCTGATGTTATTTGCATATAACTGAATATGATGAACCTGACTGAAATGGGAACTCGGCTCTTCAACTTTCAATTCTGAGCCATTATCCATTACATCGAAGCTTACAGCATTCGGTATTCTTAAGTGGTCACAGATCTAGGTACTAACCATGCTCGGCATTGCTTAATTTAGGTGATCAAATGAGAACTAATGTCTCAACTTGATATAGCCATAAACTGTCTTCCTATGGATATAAAATCTTTATATATATATATATATATATATATATTTTTGAATTGGACATAGTCCGACAATTTATTTAAAGACATTTATAATATGTTTAACGTTCTTTTTATAGATACAAGTATTTAAGCAAATGCTCTGTTTTATAATAAACAGTATTAAATAGCATTTACCGGCCTGAATTTCCGAGAAATTTTCATAGAAAATTTTCGTTCTCCGACAGGAATCGAACCTGTATCCTATACGGAACCGTCATTTCGCGTGACATGCCTTAACCGTTCGGCCACAGAGACGCGTCCGGTTAGCAAGGTCGATTTTACTATCTTTAAACTTAAATCTTCCATGAATCTCTTCTATTCATATCTGCTCTAGCGTATCAAATGTAAACAAATGACATCATATATTTTTGAATTGGACATTGTCCGATAATTTATTTAAAGACATTTATGATATGTTTAATGTTCTTTTTATAGATACAAGTATTTAAGCAAATGCTCTGTTTTATAATAAACAGTACTAAATAACATTTACCGGCCTGAATGTTCAAGAAATTTTCATAGAAACAGAGCATTTGCTTAAATACTTGTATCTATAAAAAAAAAAGTTAAACATATCATAAATGTCTTTAAATATATATATAATTTCCAAGCCAACCTGTCTGCTAGGGTGGCAAACCAATCTCTGTTGCAGATAGCTGCTTTTTTTTTTTTAAGCATTTCACCCCAAGCAAGGTGGGAAGCCACTAGCATGTAAGTGGTTACAGAGAGCAAATAGGAGTGATAGAGAAAAGGATGAAGAGAAGGATAGCGGATAGATCAGGGCATTTGGAGATGTCAATTGACATTACATTTGCATAGTTAGAGATTATAACTATCAGGGAAACAGAAAGAGGGGAGGGAGTTCCACCACAGGCGAGAGGTGGGAGACATGAAGCTATTGGAGTAGAAGAGACGGCTACATTTAACAGTTTCGACAGTGAAAAGGTGGAGTGAGATGCCAGCCTAGTAGGACATTTAAATTCATGAAGTTTGGGAACCAGCGAAAGCAGCTCTTCGGAGCAGTTACCATGAAAGTATTTGTAAAAAAGACAAAGGGAGGTGACAGCAAGTCTGTGAGAGAGTGACTGCAGATGAGATGCCAGATCAGGGCCAATTACGTTGCATATCCATCTCCGGATCTTATAAAGAACCTTGAGACAAACATAAGGGGCACCAGACCATAGATGGCAGCAATACACTATGCAAGGGCAAATGGTTGATTTGTAGATTTGAAGGATTGACTTCAGCGAGAAAATTTCCTGGCACGGCACAGGGAGCGACCTTTCCTTGAGGTGGACAGAGCTATTGACTTAAAGTATTTGTTCCATCTCAGGTCAGCAGACAATGGGAAGCTTTGGTATATTTATTACTGTTCAGCTTCCACAGGAGCCACCAGTTATTTATACTGAAACTACACTGAATAGTTACATTCTCATTATCTGATGTAATTAACAGTTTGAACAAGGCCAGTAGGCTTAGACTCTCGGTCACGATGATTTGCAACTGCATGCCAGCACAACTATCAACAACTCCCAAATAGATCTGTCAACCCAATTTCACTCACAAGGCTTGGGTCAATCCATAGTATGGTCTTTAGGCACTTTCCAAAAGTGCCACATGCTGGGATTGCCTTCCCAGGCCGATAACATCAAGAAGTGAGCTTCCTGGTAAATCAGCTATGATGAGATTCAAATCTGTGTCTCATAGTTGAAAAGTGAACATTCTAACCACTTGGCCATGCACCCACTAGAAGATACCTATATTGTTTGTTAATCATATATTTTAATTGTTTTTTATGCCTCGGTTTGAGCTCCAACAGAAACTTTCCAAAAGACAAAAAACAGTGTCTACAAAGTCATCTACCCACCTCACTATATGATACCAAATCCTGGGTTGTTTACCGGAACCTCCTATATCTATCTGAGTAATTTACTTTCCTACCGCTCTACCATTCTAAAAGTGCATTGGAATGATTTAACACCAAAGGTTTAAGACTCAGAGCAACAAGTGTTGAAGCAATAATGTAAGACTGAACTTGTGTTCACTTTTGAGGAGGATGTGTCTTATTTGGAGAAACTCATCTCTGGCTGATGAAGTAGTCTGGCCCCACTGAAGTGATTCTCTGAAAAAGTGGATTCAACCACCACCAACAGGGCAACAAAGAAGCAGAAGATCTTTCCTTTGCTAAATCAAACCATTGCCCTGCTCGGTTGGAGCCTCTGTCAAAGATGCTTCTTTAGTCAATGTGGAAAAGCATCTCCCTCCTGTATTAATTTCAGTTTTATTCAGTTAGCAAACTTTTGTGCCACTGTGGTCACCACGACCCACCTTCTCTCACATTTGGGGTTCATAAAGACATTCAAGGCAGAATAGTGCAATGATTTCTGGTTCTTTTTGCACCAGGGATGTTGAGATTACCAGAACCCTGTTCTGAGGTGGATTTGTTTTTGAAGTTACCTTATTTTAGCCTTTGCCTAAAGAGGTAAGATCTATAATGAAGTAATTGGTTTGAATTCAGAGTTTCCTTTTCCTAGACTGTTTCCCACCCAAGGCTATAGGACCTAGTCTGTTCTGCTATTTTATTCATAAATGGCCGGAGTGAGGTAAGAGACGGATTCATACCTTTCCCAAGCATAATTGAACTTAGCTGGAATTCAAACTCAGCTCTCCAATTCCTCAATGAAATCAGAGTTTCTCTCTCTTAGACTGTTTGCCACCCAAGGCTATAGGGCCTAGTGTGTGTTGCTATTATACCCATAGCTAGGGGAGCAGGGAAGAGATAGATTCATACTTTTCCTAAAGATTTTAACGCATGAGTGAATGTAATGAACTCTGCTGGAATTCTAACTCGGCACTCCGATTCCTCGATCCAAGATTCTGACTATTAATCCACCATGCCGCACTCCCTTTTATAGGCGTCCTGGGTACGACGTTAAACTGCATCCAACAGCAATGGCCTCTTATCAGGAGGTTTTGAGGAAGTGTGGAACCACTTCTTAATTGCTCGTGTTCCCAGGTCCACCCTGACCCTGGGTGGTATTACCTGTTGGGGTCCCAGCTATGGGCAAATCGTGAACTTCCAGGTCTTTTCCAAACTTCCAGGTCTTTTCCAGCACATTTCTTTTCGAAAAAAAATTATTACCAGCTATACGTTTTTGAAAAAATATTATTACCAACTATATGTTTTTGAAAAAATATTATTACCAACTATATGTTTTTGAAAAAATATTATTACCAACTATACGTTTTTGAAAAAATATTATTACCAACTATACGTTTTTGGAAAAATATTATTACCAACTATACGTTTTTGGAAAAATATTATTACCAGCTATACGTTTTTGAAAAAATATTACCAGCTATACGTTTTTGGAAAAATAATATTACCAGCTATACTTTTTTTGAAAAACAATATTACCAGCTATACTTTTTTGAAAAACAATATTACCAGCTATACTTTTTTGAAAAACAATATTACCAGCTATACTTTTTTGAAGTGGGGAAAAAAAAAACCCTTTTCAGCATTAAATGGCCCAACGAAGGTTGATATGCTGGTTAAACAAACAAACTATCTATCTTTTATAGGCTTTACTAAATACATGAGAACCAGAAACAGATGTAGAAAATATCCTAAATCTTCATCTGCTAAGCAAAACCATAATAATTTTTTAATTTACTTCTACGGATTTTGTTTTTTGCTTCCCTCCCTCAAGCAAAATAATTTTGCATTGAGGAAGAGTGATGATATAATCCCTGCTGTAATGAAGAATGTAATATTTAATTGAAGAGAGGAAAAAAGGTGATAAATCTATTAAGCCTATCAAGGATGGTGTTACATTTTGTCAAATGAAGGAAAATGAAGAAAAAATAATCTGGTTATCATTCATTCCGTATATAAAAAAAGAAACTTTTTTTTTTCCACTTCAAATGTTGAAAAATAAATTTAAGCCACATCTGAAATGAAATCACCTTGTCTGTTCATTTTTTATGAAAAAGACAAAGTGCTTGATAATGTCATCATTGCAAAGAAACACATTTCCTTGTAATTTCTTGGTATCTTTTTAGAATGCATTCTCATGGGTGCTCTTTGCAAAACCTGAATATTTTCTTTGTTTATATTTTTTTTATTTGGCACTTTTTTTGTGCAATTATTGGGAAAAAAAGCTTAGTCCCCACCCCTAAAGTTGACCTCTTCCTTATTCCTGTTTTCGTGACAAATACAATCTCCAACTATTTAAGTATAATGTCAATTGACATCTCCAGCTGCCTTGATCTATCCACTTCCCTTCTCCACATCCTTTCACCTTTCATTCCTATCGGCTCTCGCTCCAAATCTTCTGTAACCCCCTTGCCTTGATCAATCCACTATCTTTCTCCACATCCTCTCCTTTACCACTCCTATCTGCTCTTCCTCCAAACCTTCTGTAACCCCTTGCATGCTAGTGGCTTCCAGCCTTGATTGGGGTGATAAGCTTAAAAAAAAAAAAAAAAAAAATTAAATCAAAAATAATCATTATTTTTTTTTAGTCTGTCTTAAACAAAGGAAAATTACAGGCAATTTTTATTTTAACTCGGATCAGTGCAAAAAAAAAAAAGTTTGCCTAAAAAACTTTGTGTACCTTGCATTTAAATCCTGATCAAAACTCTTTCTTTGGAAGTGAATAGATTTTGTTTTTTGTTGTTCTCACAATGTTCAGTCTGTTCTTCCGCTTTGAGCAAAAGAAGTTACAGTGAAAAGGAACAAATAATACAAAAAACTTCTCGAGAGCTCCTCTCTGCGGCTGCTCGGTCTCACGCTGTCCACTGACCTGAGATGGAACAAATACATCGAGTCAATTGCATCATCCACCGCAAGGAAAGTTGGCTCCCTGTGCCAAACCAGGAAATTTTTCTCCCTGGAATCGATCCTCCAAATCTATAAATCAATCATTTGCCCTTGCATGGAGTATTGCTTCCATATATGATCTGGAGCCCCTGCTGTTTGCCTCAGGGTTCGTGATAAGATCCAGAGATGGATATGCAATGTAATTGGCCCTGATCTGTCATCTCATCTTCAGTCGCTCTCTCACAGACGCGACGTTGCCTCGCTCTGTCTTTTTTACAAATACTTTCACGGTAATTGAATTTAAACGTCCTATTTTAGTTGTTGCTGCTGTTGAAAGTCCCCAAGTGATGTGGTTTCTGTTATTTGGTACAGTTCTTTTGTCTGTGATTCTGTAGCACCAGTCCACTAGGTTCAAAGAAGGATGATCTTTGCCAAGACACTCAGGCTTCATTATTTTCTCTTTCAGTTTCATGCGTTCTCCATTTTAATTGTTGCTGCTGTTGAAAGTCCTCAAGTGATGTGGTTTCTGTTATTTGGTACAGTTCTTTGTTTGTGATTCTGTAGCACCAGTCTGCAAGATTTGAACAAAGATAGTTTTCTCTAAAACCTACCTATTTCATTCACTCAAAACCATTTTAACCATTGATCTTAGAGAGAGGTTCTATACAGCTGACAGTTGCAATATTTCAGGCGCCATGCATGACATCCATATAAAAGTCTCAACCAAACGAGGCTACTTAAGAACATGACACATGGCACTGTGGATAAAGGTGTTAGTTAGATCCAGTGACAGGACCCAAAGAATGTGAGTTCAATACCCAATTAAGGCAGTGGAGAATTTGGAGACGGAAATTAACAGGAGATAACTGATAACTGACATCCATTAATCATGGCATGTGGAACTAGAAAAGTCTACCACAGTGAGTGAAATAAAGGGTAGAGTTTGACATTCCAACCACCTGAAGAAGGCCGGAGCGTACAATGGCCGAAACATTGTAATAAATATGGCAACAAAGATGATGACAATAGTTCAAATAATGTAAATAGTGTACATAATACCTCATCTCAGAAATATAGACAGATACTGAAGGGCCGAAACATTGTGATAAATATGGCGACAAAGATGTGGACAATAGTCCGAATAATGTAAATAGTGTACATAATACCTCATCTCAGAAATATAGACAGATACTGAAAGGCCGAAACATTGTGATAAATATGGCGACAAAGATGTGGACAATAGTCCGAATAATGTAAATAGTGTACATAATACCTCATCTCAGAAATATAGACAAACATGACTTGAGTTTTTAGGTTAATATTTTGGTTTTACAGAAATTTACAGTGTTGGGGGAAACTAACTCATAGTACAGCTTATTCTATTTACAATTTCCTTATCTGCTTTATTAAATTTTTTTTGTTGTGATTAACATACCAAAGGTATTTGTAGTTTTTCACATTTACTAATTTCACATTCAGAATTTTCATAATGAATTCAAGGTAGATGCCATCACTGCTTTCATTCCAATAAAAAGAGTTAACATGATAAATACAAGTAAGAACTGAATAATTAGGAAGAATAACGAAACAGTTTTCTAGAATGTTATTTCTTGATTTAATTTTAAAACATCATTTCCATAAAACGGACAAATATTTCTTGCCACTTCTCTTGCTGAATAGCCCTTCTTGAATTCTTCTAGCATATAGTTTTTGATGATTTATGATCAAATCATGCTGAAACATCATTCTAGTTTGATCACTGAGGTTAAGCATTGTTGAACCTGGTCATATTCTTAGATGGGAGACTGCTTGGTGGTGCCGAGTACTGTAAGGGAAAGAAAACATGTACAAAACCAGTTGTACATGGAATAAGCAACTTTATTTTGTAAAATGTTACTTACTATGGAAACCATAGCAACAATGCCTACTTTTTAGTGAAGTTACAGGACTTAAAGAAGAGACGGATCATGCCCAAAATGAGTCACATATGAACTCTCCTTTTCAAAGGGTAAAATCAATACAAAATTTACCCACCCTGATATTAAGAAATCTGCAAAGGAAAAAAAGAAATGATTTTATTTTTTTATTAAAGTTCATGCAATACGAGGCTCAAGAGCCACTCATGGTAGAGGGTTACTGAATGAGATGTGAAAAGAAGTGGTTGAAAGATTATGAGGATTAGGAGCACAGATAACGATTGGCCCTCGACTTGAAGATGTTGTGATTGTAGTGTTCAGGAAAGCACTCATGAAGAAATTTGGTCCACAAAGTAGCAGTTATTAGAAAAAAAGCTGAGCGAATCTTCCTCTTTACAAATGGAATAGAGAACAAATGTGGGTGATTTGACACAATGCATACAGCATGGTGAGTCCTAACCTGTAAAGGTCTGCATTGATAGAACTAATGAGTGAAGCTCATCTGAACACTTCCCATGGAAATTTCAGTAACAACGTTGCATTTGTACAGAAGAGGGTGTACAATGTTAAATAAATTATCCCATACAAGACAGTAAAAAGTTTGAAAGTCTCTGAAATCTGGAAAGTGAGGATTGAACAGTTCCAGCCCAGATAAAGTCTCAATACGCCATTATTGAAAATGTGCACTCAAAATGATTCTTTCCAATCAGCTTAAGCATCCTGGGTAAGACGATAAACTACGTCCAGTATCAAGGCCTCTGATCAGGAGGTTTTAAGGAGTGTGGAACCACCTGTTAGGGCCCCAGCTATGGGCAAATAGTTAACCCCGAAACTGGGATGAAAAACACTATGAAAGTGTAAAAATTGGTTTTAAAACCAGAAATACTTTGTAAAAAAATTATTATCAGCAATAAATTTTTGAAGAAGAAAGAAATATTACCAGCCAAACATTTTTTGAAAAAAATATTACCAACAATTTTTGAAAGAAAAAGTCATTACCAGAAATAGATTTTTGACAAAACAAAATATTACCAGCAATAAAAACTTTGTCGGCATTAAATAACCCATTGAGGTGTTGATATGCTGTAAAACACAACAAACCAAACTAAACCAAGTAATTTAAAAAAAAAAAAATTTACAAAAATAAAACCATCCAAGATTGTAAATTCCTTAAAAGAAGTTGGATTATACTCAAAAGTATGAGGAATTGAAAAATGGTTCAAATATATATATATATACATACACACCATTTTTACCAAACTATCACTATGAATCTATTTCAAAATTTTCTTGGCATTAAATGACACACTGAGGTTTTGATAGGCAATCAAACAACCAATCAGCTCGATTATTCTAAGAAATCATGTAGATTTAGGTTTAAAAAAAAAAGATCTTTCAAACGAAATGCTATTTTTTATTAATACTTTTTGTGGTCAGTGTTTTTGAAGTTTTTATAAGTTCTTCAAACTTTCTGAAACAGAACATTCCATGCCAGTATTTTGGTTAAGACAAAACATGGAATCAGAAAGAAGCAGATGAAAATAAAAACATTTTCAATGACATGAAGACAAAAAGTCTTTAAATCTTCAGACATCATCTGGCAATATCTAAAATAATTTTTGGTCAATTGAAAGGGAACAGTTAATATTACAGCTTCATAATTTGCCTCCTGTTAATTGGCATCCTATTAATTAACCTCTTAATTATAAGTAACGCAGATTATAGTGGCTGGAGGTAACTTTGGGCAGTAGAAGTGAAGGTCAAAAGTCGAGCTCAAATTTTAGTTGCTAATTGCTAATGACATTTGGAAAAATAGAATTCTATCTTTCCTCATACTCTTGCACCATTTCTTTAGGCATTTCAATTATGATTTCTTTAATAACTTGTCGCATAGATGAGCATGGTTAATGTTTAAGTTTTTGACTTTGTTTATTAACAACATTACGTATGGTGCAAAAATAATAAAAAATCTTTTTATACGTACACTCTGTTATCGGTTGCTATTTACATTTTTTTTTTAAATGTCATGTTAATCTAGGATGGAACTGTTAATGACTCTACCCAGGTGCCTTTTCCGTATCATCTGTGAATTGCCAAGATATTGGAGTACTTTCCTGTTGCCTTCTCTGCAGATTCCTTTTCTTTATAATCTGTGAATTGCTATGCATTCTTGGGAAACATAGTGGAGTAGTTTCCTGTTGCCTTCGCTACAGATTCCTTTTCTTTATAATCTGTGAATTGCTATGCATTCTTGGGAAACATAGTGGAGTAGTTTCCTGTTGCCTTCGCTACAGATTCCTTTTCTTTATAATCTGTGAATTGCTATGCATTCTTGGAAACATAGTGGAGTAGTTTCCTGTTGCCTTCGCTACAGATTCCTTTTCTTTATAATCTGTGAATTGCTATGCATTCTTGCGAAACATAGTGGAGTAGTTTCCTGTTGCCTTCTCTGCAGATTCCTTTTCTTTATAATCTGTGAATTGCTATGCATTCTTGGGAAACATAGTGGAGTAGTTTCCTGTTGCCTTCTCTGCAGATTCCTTTTCTTTATAATCTGTGAATTGCTATGCATTCTTGGGAAACATAGTGGAGTAGTTTCCTGTTGCCTTCTCTGCAGATTCCTTTTCTTTATAATCTGTGAATTGCTATGCATTCTTGGGAAACATAGTGGAGTAGTTTCCTGTTGCCTTCTCTGCAGATTCCTTTTCTTTATAATCTGTGAATTGCTATGCATTCTTGGGAAACATAGTGGAGTAGTTTCCTGTTGCCTTCTCTGCAGATTCCTTTTCTTTATAATCTGTGAATTGCTATGCATTCTTGGGAAACATAGTGGAGTAGTTTCCTGTTGCCTTCTCTGCAGATTCCTTTTCTTTATAATCTGTGAATTGCTATGCATTCTTGGGAAACATAGTGGAGTAGTTTCCTGTTGCCTTCTCTGCAGATTCCTTTTCTTTATAATCTGTGAATTGCTATGCATTCTTGGGAAACATAGTGGAGTAGTTTCCTGTTGCCTTCTCTGCAGATTCCTTTTCTTTATAATCTGTGAATTGCTATGCATTCTTGCGAAACATAGTGGAGTAGTTTCCTGTTGCCTTCTCTGCAGATTCCTTTTCTTTATAATCTGTGAATTGCTATGCATTCTTGGGAAACATAGTGGAGTAGTTTCCTGTTGCCTTCTCTGCAGATTCCTTTTCTTTATAATCTGTGAATTGCTATGCATTCTTGGGAAACATAGTGGAGTAGTTTCCTGTTGCCTTCTCTGCAGATTCCTTTTCTTTATAATCTGTGAATTGCTATGCATTCTTGCGAAACATAGTGGAGTAGTTTCCTGTTGCCTTCTCTGCAGATTCCTTTTCTTTATAATCTGTGAATTGCTATGCATTCTTGGGAAACATAGTGGAGTAGTTTCCTGTTGCCTTCTCTGCAGATTCCTTTTCTTTATAATCTGTGAATTGCTATGCATTCTTGGGAAACATAGTGGAGTAGTTTCCTGTTGCCTTCTCTGCAGATTCCTTTTCTTTATAATCTGTGAATTGCTATGCATTCTTGGGAAACATAGTGGAGTAGTTTCCTGTTGCCTTCTCTGCAGATTCCTTTTCTTTATAATCTGTGAATTGCTATGCATTCTTGCGAAACATAGTGGAGTAGTTTCCTGTTGCCTTCTCTGCAGATTCCTTTTCTTTATAATCTGTGAATTGCTATGCATTCTTGGGAAACATAGTGGAGTAGTTTCCTGTTGCCTTCTCTGCAGATTCCTTTTCTTTATAATCTGTGAATTGCTATGCATTCTTGGGAAACATAGTGGAGTAGTTTCCTGTTGCCTTCTCTGCAGATTCCTTTTCTTTATAATCTGTGAATTGCTATGCATTCTTGCGAAACATAGTGGAGTAGTTTCCTGTTGCCTTCTCTGCAGATTCCTTTTCTTTATAATCTGTGAATTGCTATGCATTCTTGGGAAACATAGTGGAGTAGTTTCCTGTTGCCTTCTCTGCAGATTCCTTTTCTTTATAATCTGTGAATTGCTATGCATTCTTGGGAAACATAGTGGAGTAGTTTCCTGTTGCCTTCTCTGCAGATTCCTTTTCTTTATAATCTGTGAATTGCTATGCATTCTTGGGAAACATAGTGGAGTAGTTTCCTGTTGCCTTCGCTACAGATTCCTTTTCTTTATAATCTGTGAATTGCTATGCATTCCTTTTCATTGGAATTTGTATAAAAGTTTCCGAAAAAAACCTGTAGGCCTCAAGTTGAGCAGCTCTTTATTTTACTGAGCCTTCATTTGTCATCCACAATGACAGAGTCCACTATATATACATACACACAGAAGAAGCACTGACCCAAGTGTCTAGAAATCTGGCCATGAAAATGAACTGTCATTTCTGTTCTTCAATTTCATGTAGTCTGTTCAAAAATTGGAGAATGATTTACGTTATATAAATTGAACACGCACCACATAATTGATATTGAAATAACCGATCCTACGCGCGAATTCCTGATAATAACTGTAACATTACTCTAATTATTGAACAATTTAGTTCATGCCACCTTTACTACAAAAAGCCTACATCTACAGTACAAGAACGCACAATTTTAAAATTTAAAAAATTCAACCTCAGCGTCGTGACTGCACGCTCCAAAATTATTCTTACAGTTAACAATATCACATTTCTAAAAAAACACTTCTTTCGGTTTGCACTATCTTTCGATGTCTCGTTATTACCTGGATTTAAAAAACTTACCTAATTTCCTACCTGATGATGATCGTATGCTTGGTAAATTTCTATTCTTCAAGGTGTTCTTGTTTTAAATGTTATTTCGAATTTTTTCAGTTTGTTCCGCATCTTTTTTAATCCGTATTTTACTCCGTTTTTTAAACGTGCATTTTCATGAATGTATCGTCCTTTTATATGCACACATTCGTGAATTTTTGCTTTTGTTTACATCTCCATTTATATATATATATATATATATATATATTGTGTGTGTGTTTGATTTTACTATAGAAATGCACCTGAAATCAAAAAGAAAGCATTATCAGTGTTCAGGAATGAATTAATTTTGTTAATTTTAATGCAAAATTGAGAATGATTAGTAGTGTGTCTTTCTCCATACATTTTATAGCCTTTGAAGGGCATGAAACAGATTATTGCATTTTCATTAATGTTGTATGGTTGATGAGCATTTTAAGAATAGTGATGCGGAAAAGAAGTCCTACAAAAATACTGAGCCACAAGCAAAAATATCACCTATCAATTCTTTCTTTAAAATTAAAGAGAATTTCTTTTTGCAAAGCGCAATCTTTATTACTATAGAAATTTTTATAGAAAGTACAAAATGTCAAAGTATTGAATTAACAGTTGTTTCTGCCTTTGGTTCAAATAATTGCTTTTGTTCGATATGGCATTGAATGGAAAGAGGTCCAGATTTTCTCTTTGGAAATTTTTCTCATTCTTCTTGGCAGTAATCCCAAAGCTCTTTCAGATTGTGTGATTTCCACTGAAGTTCTTGTTACATCAATTCTCACCAGAATGGTTCAATTATATTGAGATCAAGACTTTGTTCTGAAAAGTCTTCTAAAAATGAAACATCTTCATCTACAAGAAACCTTTTTGTTGCATGTGATGTTGTGCAAGGAAAACCATTATATTGAAAAGTTTCTCCATCTTTGCAGTCTGGCAGAAGATTAGACCAGTAAATTAATATAGTTTTCACTGTTTAGGTTTCCATCAAATTTTACCAATTTTCTTCTGCTATCACTTTTGATGCAACCCCACACCATTATGCGTTCAGCACCAGATTTTGCTGCCTTTTGGTGCCTCTTGCGTTGTCTATTCTTCCACTGGTCTTTTGACATTCTCTCCTATTAGAATTTAATTCTATTTTTCATTCATCATTAGTTCACTCACCAGTTCTGACCTTTACAGCCAGGACACACTATGCTATGTCCATGGAATCACATTATGCTCATTCCCTTTATGTTGAAATTGTTCCACTCAAATAGCTTTTCCCCAAGAACTGCCACATTGTGGGACAGATTCCCAACTAGATGCTTACCTATAATCTCACCCTCCTCAAGTCAAAGGGTCTATGGGTGGTTAGCTGTCCTTCTTATCCTTATAATATTTATTTCTTACAACCTCCTCTTATATTCATATCATGCACTCCATTCAATAACCCTCTACTTTGAGGGACTTTTGAGCCTTGAACTGGGTGAAATTTAGTAAAAAAACAATAGGCTACTGTATATTTACATTTTATACTAGTTGTCTTTGATGTAATAATTTCAATTATACATTTTTTTTATGGTATTTTTTTAAAATTCTCTTGAAAATGATCAACCTTTGGAGATATTTGAATCTTTTAATCTTGGGACCAGGTGTTTTAAAAATTGACAGTTCTTTATTCAAGAAATTCAAATGCTATTAATTTGATTCAAGATATAAATCTGATATTATTACAGATATTATTACAGATTAGGCTCTTTTCTATGATGTGAATGTAAAAAAAAGGTTATCAGCATGGAAAGTGGAAGCAACGAAATATTCTGACCTCTTCTATTGTGTTAATTTTCACACTAATGCCCTTGGAAAAGGAAGGAATTGATCTCTTTGGCATTTAGCTATGGGTGAAGTAGCAGGGTAGATGGGGCTTTTCTAACCTTGCACTCTCAATTTAAAACTGTCATCTAAAGTTACTTCTCCATATTTAAATGTTTAAGATGAGCTCAATTCTTTAGTTCCACAATTCTTTACAGCTCCAAAAAAAACCATATTACGTTCAATCACCTTCATCACCATCAAATCTACCTTATTTCCTCCATATTCCAGTTGTATGAAGGAAGTTCTCCTCAAACAGGCAATGGTGAACTACTCCACTATTTTTCCTAAGAAGTCATAACAGTTCACAGATAATAAAGAAAGTAAATCTGTGCAGTAATGTGATCACTGTCAACTTGAGGAGTATCGTATTTTTTGTGACATTTCCCCTTCATTATATAGATGATCATAGCTGTCCACAACTTCCTCTCCTTTGTAGCTCTTAACAATGATTGCTCCTTTATTATTGTTATATACCATACCTATGAACACTAATGGGCATGTCCCAATCGTCATAAATACATTGGACACTATTTTAAGTAGGGGTAATATGCTGTCTAAGTAGTTCACCACTAGCAGTGGTTTACCTACTTCACGCCGCTGGCGAGTATTGTATTTTGTTGATGTTATAAAGATTACCATTTCATTTCCAACCTCCCTTTTAGTTATTCCTCATTCAGTAACCTTTTCTAGGTTACCACAATTATCTAGTCCTTTTATATCTTATTATTATTTCGTCCTTAACCTCAGAAGGTGTCATTGGGGCATCAATGTGCATTGAGCTGTCTCCCATTTTCCTCCATCTGTCATGGTTCTATACTAGATCCAAGGTGTATACTAGATCCAAATGGCTTCTTAGGGTGCTTCTCAAATGGCATTTTAATCTGCCCAAACCCATCCCTGTCCATTTACATAATCTATATAATACATTCAGATTTCATCTGAAGGGACTGTAATCACTGCAGAATTGCACAGTATCTGTCTTGCCGTGCTTCGAGACCTCGCTACTTTGTGTTAAATAACAGTGTTAAATTATGACGGCAATCTTTAATGTTCTGTAAATATGAAAACAGACATTTATAACATATATACAGTATATATTTGCATATCATGCGACCTTTGAAGACCTAATTTTGAAGCAAATTTTACTATAGTAAACGGATATATAGTTTGGTCAATGGTGTAGCCAGGGTCAGCAGTAGATACACTAATTTTATATCTTGTGTATGATGCAACCCCCTTAAAATTAGCTTCAAAATTAGGTCTTCAGTAGTTGCATGATAAGCGAGTATATATGATACATACATGGGTTTAGCTGTAATTTTCTCTGAGTTTGCTACCATGTGAGCCTTTAGGGTTAAGGAAGCTATTCGTGTTTCTTTCTTTTAGCTGCTGCTGGTCTATGAGGCAGCACGGTAAATATGAGATAAGATGATAAAATCATATACAATATGAGGTAAGATAATAAAGTAATGTACAAGGTGAGATAAGATGATATACAATATAAGGTAAGATGATAAAGTCTTATACAAGGTGAGGTTGGATGTTAAATTAACATGCAAGTTGCCGTAATAAATAATGCCTATCGACATGCTTCAAAGATTACCTGTGCCATTTATTTTGTTAGATGAACATGAGGAAGTATTTTATTTTCAGCAAGTCAGAGCGCCTCCTATCGTTATTGTAATTTCAGCTCTTAAAGGAAACCATTTCCAGTCTGATGAATGCGACAAAGAGACAATGTTGAATGCCAACAGAGTTAAACTCATTTGATTTCCATTCCCTTTGGTAAAGTCTGTTGTGAAGTTTAATAAACTTGGACAATTACAAATTACGAGTGAAAAACAAAAGCGTTGCACAATTAACAGAAGATCTGAAATAATGTTAATTGTAACAATTTTTCTTTGTTAGAAAAGTTTAATTAACTTTTTAGTAATAGTCTCAGCTTCTGTTAAGAAACTCTGTGCCTACACTCATTACGATAATGGATTGCAATCGAAGGCAATTATTTTGACATTAATTGATGTTTGTAACACGTTCTCTTGATAATTCAAGCGATACTTTGTTGCAGAAGAAGCACATTTTGAACAAAAGCATTTCAATGTAAAGACTTGATATGTTTCTTGTGAAACTTTTCACTATTTTTCCCCAAATGCAAGGACTGAGAGCCACTCAAAGTAGAGGGTTACTGAATGAGTTTTTTTTTTTTTTTTTTTTTTTAAGCTTATCACCCCAAGCAAGGCTGGAAGCCACTAGCATGCAAGGGGTTACAGAAGGTTTGGAGGAAGAGCAGATAGGAGTGGTAAAGGAGAGGATGTGGAGAAAGATAGTGGATCGATCAAGGCAAGGGGGTTACAGAAGATTTGGAGCGAGAGCAGATAGGAATGAAAGGTGAAAGGATGTGGAGAAAGGAAGTGGATAGATCAAGGCAGGTGGAGATGTCGATTGACGTTACACTTAAATAGTTGGAGATTGTATTTGTCACGGAAACAGGAATAAGGAAGGGAGTTCCACAGGTGAGATGTGCGAGACATGAAGCTATTGGAGTAGAAGAGATGTCTACATCTAACAGTTTCAACGGTGAAGGGGTGGGAATGGGATGCCAGCCTCGTAGTCCTTTAAATTCATGAGGCCTAGGAACCAGCGAAAGCAGCTCCTTGGAGCAATTACCATGAAAGTATTTGTAAAAAAGACAGAGCGAGGCAACATCGCGTCTGTGAGAGAGCGACTTGTTCTATGAGCTTCAAAAGGAGGTAACAATTGCAGCTTACAAGGATATGTTGGAAAGATAGCAGTTAACCCTCGACTTGAAGAGTTTAAGATTGTTGTGATTGAAGAAGAATCTTTTTGAGAGTTGGTTCCACAAAATAATGGTATTTCTTAATAATGGAATATGAAGGAAATGGAGATGATTCATTTCCGTCTATGTGACATAGTGGGTCTTCACTGTGAAGGTCAGGGCTGGTAGAATATTGCTTGTTGGAGTATTTGCCATGGAAATAGTCATAGATAATCTTGTGATGTTTTGTACGAGAAAAAGAGTTATTCAAACTTTTAATCATTAGAAAAGTATTTAATTAACTTTCAAGTAGGAAAGTTATTATTAACAAAGAACATGTGCATTTTTGAGGGGACAAATTCTTTTATGCATTTTGTCACTTCAGGTCAGGGACAACGATGGCTCTCCACTATTTCCTATCTTTTATAACTCTGAGTCTGTTTACTATTCTCTCCAGTACCTGTTGTACTATTCATTTATAAAAACACTATAAGAAGGTTACTCACTGTTTACCTTTCCATATGTCCCCCATGTTCTCTTTCAGCTTATGGGCATAGAACATTAAATTATTGGTTCTGCCATCCTGGGTATAACAATAAACTACATCAGTGTCCTGGGTCATATGATAAACTACACCCAACAGCAAGGAGGTTTTCAGGAGCATAGAACTACTTCGTGATTGCTGGTGTTCCCAAGTACACCCTAATGTGGGTGGTTGCACTTGTTAGGGTCCCAGCTATTTATAAATTTTAATGAACAACATCAGCCAATGAATACTGAATGTTTCCTTATAAGGAAATGAATATTATAATTACTCTATATATATAGGAGGCACGGTGGAGTAATGGATAACGGCTTGGATTGAGGAATCAGAGAGCCGAGTTCGAATTCCAGTCGAATTCATTACATTCACTTACATGCTAATACCCTTGGAAAAGATGTGAATCCTCTTCTTCTCCCTCCAACTATGGGTAAATAGCAGGACAGACTGGGTTCTATAGCCTTGGATGGCAACTGGTCTAGGAGAAGGACAACTCTGAATTCAAAACCTGCGGAGTGTCGTTTGGGGACCTTGTGGCATTCGCTGCACCAGGTCCCTGTATTCGTCCCTCCAAAAAGTGTGGATGGCCCTGCACAAAGCCTTCACCACTATAATCAAATCTCATGTGTCGGTGTCGGGCTTTCAGTTTCTAGGAACTGATCTGCCTGACCCTCATACGTCGACTTCGACGGGAGAGTCGATCATCATATATATATATATATATATATATATATATAAAAAGACATTTTTATGTTTAACATTCTTTTTATAGATACAAGTATTTAAGTAAATGCTCTGTTTATAATAAACAGTAATAAATAACATTTACCGGCTGAATGTCTGAGAAATTTTCATAGACATTCAGGCCAGTAAATGTTATTTAATATTGTTTATTATAAAACAGAGCATTTACTTAAATACTTGTATCTATAAAAAGAATGTTAAATATAAAAATGACTTTAAATACTTTGTCCATTTCATAATATATATATATATATATATATATATATATATATATATATATAGTTTACGAAAATCTAGGTAAACCGTATAGGAAGACCCAATGAGGATAGAATCCAGAGAGCTCAATGTAAATCAGAGCTAATAATTTAAATAATACAAAATCATCACCTAATTTCTTTCTTAGAGAAGTTTCTTTAGGAAATTCTAGTTGCACCCCTATATATATATATGCATATATGTGAGTATACGGAAACATCTAAGAAGATATATGAAATTACCCATGTATATCAGTACACGTGTACCTGTATAAGTGACTGCAGATGTGAAAGATCGTATGTGTATGAAATTCACATAGATGTGTTTACAATGTATGATGGAGCATGATCTCTAATATTGCGTTAAAATGCCACTCCATATTAAATTATTAATACTAAATTCTAAGTAATAGAATTTACCAATGTAAAAATAGTCACTAATCAATCTCATAAATAAAATTCAAACTGATAAAGATATCACCTTAATAATCACTTACTACTAACTAGATGTAAACTTATATTTGAGAAAAAGTTTCTAGTATTTTAATGTAAACTCTATATTTTTCAATCGACTATTTCACATTAAATCCCCAAAATGTCAGTAATAAGGTTTTTTTAAAAAACTGTAACATATAATTAAATGGCTTAGACTGTTTAAACTGAAAAATTTACGAAATCTCAAAGTAAAGGAAAAAAAAAAACGCCTATTCCAATAGAAGTTAATGACACTTTTTTACAACTTCTTTCTCTTTTTTCTCTCTTTTTCTTTTTTTCTTCTTTTCCTTTTTTTCTCTATATACTACTTTGTCCATCCCACTTCCTAATCAAAATATAACTTCCGTTAACAGATTTAAAGTGTCAATGTCTAGATTTCAGCGAAAATTAAATTTGAAACAATAGAAATGTTACATCTAACTCAATGCTGTCTCTCTACCCCCCCTACACTGCCCCCACTTCATGAGTTTCCTTATTATTGCCCGTCATAAATGTGTAAATTTATTTTCATTTTTTCATTTCAACATTTGGAAATAAATCTGATGATCCACTGTCCTTTAAAAGGGCTGTGGTGAAATAATTTATTATATGGAACCTTAAAGCAATCTGTTTTTATTTAAAATATATATATATATATATATATATATATAATTATTGTCATCTGCAGACAGACTGTTTTGCTGTTTCACAGCTCTTCAGTGTGGCTAGACATCCGGTTGCCTTTAGCTAGGATCGAAACCCGACTGAATTGACGTCAGTTGGAAATTCTACCACTAAGCCGTCGGCGCACGCCAGGGATGAAGGTGAATTTTAGCATATTTATTTTTAGATAAACACGCAGTAACCGACAGGACTCAATTCGCTTTTGTCGAAGAGTCATGCTATATCAGCTTTAATAATCACTGTTTACAAACCCACACTTCCTTCCCCAGAGAGCTCAACCGAAATTAATTTTTTCAGGAGCCTATATATTCAGGTAAGATGAGAATGAATAGAGTACAATTCCAACATTTGTAACATTTAATTTAAAAGAGAGCTCAATACAAAGTAGAGCAATATTATTTATTTTATTATGTGCTACCATTGATTGCCAATCTACGAGTCATGACCCCTTTATGGAAAATATTTTCTTAATTTTGCTTCTTCAGTTAGTTTAAATTTAACATAGGTCATATTCAATTAGTTGATCTGAGATAAGCTTGCAAACCTTATATTCTCCAATTTTTTATTTTTTCTCACATAGTAACATTTTAACATATTTATTGGACACACAGCCACACCTCTCTCATGTAGGCTCACAAACCACCGAAACGGCATAAAAAATCATCTTTTAACAACACACTGTACCACTATTAACACATTCAAAACATCTGAAATGAGAAAAATCTTAATTAACAATGCCCAAATCCTCTATAAAAACAAATTCAAAAAACGATTACAAACTCTTGAAGCTATTCTAATTAAAAACCAAAACCCCAACATAAATAAAATAGCATTTAATACTGGCAGAAACATCTTAAACATATTTAATAACTAATCCTCCAAATAATAAACACCCCCCTCCTTATTAATAAAGAACAAATCCATCAACATTGTCTAAATACCCAAAATATTATCTATAAAACTAAAATAATAAGAAACTTATTTCAAATCAAAACATACAATCATGATGACGATTGACGATAACCAAAAGCGCTCGGCAAAACACAATGGACTTGGGTCTCTTTTCAACAGCTTACACCTAAATATTAAAAAACTAGCAAGAAAAAATATAAAAAAAGATTATTAAATGTAAAAGTTAAAATTAAAAGTTCCATAGCATGCCTTAATAATATAAATAAATATATATATATATATATATATATATAAATAAAAAGAAAGAACAGTAAGATATAAAATCCGGTGTTCTTATAGATATTTTTATTTTTACACAATAGTGCTCAATGTAAATTTACAGAGCATTAATATTTTATATTAATTGATTTAAAATATGGTTTTATCGCTTTTTTATAGCGATAAAACCATATTTTAAATCAATTAATATAAAATATATGTATGTATGTATGTTTGTATGTATGTGTGTGCAGTACATAGTGGAAAGAGCTCAATATCAGTGATAGAGCTAACATATTTACAAACTAATATCCATAAAACTGAATATATATATATATATATATATATATATATATATATATATATATATATATATATATATATAACTTGTAACTTTTATGTATGATAAATTTGTATTGTCCATTTTATAAAAAAGATATTCAATGAAATTCCATTTTTGTTTTTATTTCATTCCTTTTATATTTTTCTTTGATTTTCCAATAGAATTAATATTTTTTTCTCCACTGAAGAAAAAGATTGAGAGAGAACTTTTTTTGTTGATCAACCTTGATTACGCCCCTCCCCTACACACATACACACACACACACGCATACTTAATTTCAATCACATTAAAATGCACCCACATTTCCTGGGGTAACAGTTTTGAAAAAATATTCTGAAAATCTGTTTACAAATTGCCACTAAATTATTTGTTAATTTTATCTTTCCTCAAGGCCTTAAAATAAAAATTAATGCATCACATTGTGAAATAGGCACACGGTGACATACAGGGTACATGAAAATCAAAATGGGTCAAGAAACATGTTGTGGATTAGAATTAGCAAGACATTGTTTTATAGCAAACAAGATTTTCCCTTTGAATATTTAAGCAAGTATTTAATGTGTGCATGTGGGTTACCTCTTCTCTCTCGCTCGCTATCTTATTTCCTATATCTCATTCATTTGCAGCTAGTGAGAAAGAAATTTCAAGTGGCTTAGCACAATAAAGTTCAAGTATTTAGAAATTTCTGATTGATTTCGAGACCAGAATACTTTTATCGAGGACTGAATTGGAAGGCGCACTCTTGCATATAAATATGGAATCATTTACATTATGTGTGTGTTGCTGAGAATAGAATATTCTGTCGATATCTTTTTGTTTGGAATGAACTGAGTCAACTGTTTATGTGGCACAATTCTTTTCTATTTCTCCTCCGCATTCAAAAATAAATGTTAAATAAATAAATTTAAATTTGCCATACTTCAAACTTGATTAATATAGTCTATCACTATTTTAAATTTGTTCCAAAAGCATAGTTCTTTAAAAAAAAAAAAATTAAGGTAAGTTTACGTGATATTTTTATATTGTGAAATTTTTAGTCTTCTGTATACAGTAACGTCTAATTTTAGAGAATGAAACTTAAAAAAATAAAATAATTTCTAAGTTTAAAAATAAAATTGATCAATTCTACAGATTTGATCATAAGTATTTCCAATAAATATACTTAAAAAAAAAACTTGTTCCGCACTTTTGTTGATTGGTTGATTTTGTTCAGTGGCATATCAACACTTCTATAGGTTATTTAATGTCGAAATCTAAATAATTTGAACATAATTTTATAGCTTCAACTAAATATAATTTGAATGCAATTGCAGGCCTTCAAGTACTGATAAAATATATTGTTGGTCATTTTGCTATTAATATGTATTGGTCATTTTTTTGTATAAAATGTATTGCTAGTATTTTTACTATCAAAATGTATTTTCATACTTTCAGAGTGTTTTGTTTTTGTTTGGGGGGGGTCACTATTTACCCATAGCTGGGACCCTAACTGGACCCTAAGTTTCTATATAATGAACTAGGGATAAAATTATCAAATAAAACTTTTTCTCACAAAGTGCATCCTAAAAAACAGAATAAAATAAACATGTAAGTTAATGACATTATTAAAATATCTAGGTAGTATAGTCGTTATTTGCACATTGAATAGAATTGGCAAGATGAGTTCAGAACGCAACCTAATCTGCTCTCTCTGTCTATATCTCTGAGATGAGGTATTATGATTACTTACATTATTTACATTGCTGTTATCCTCATCTTCATTGCCATATTCACATGTTTCAACTTTTGTACACAATAGCCCAGTGGATAAAGACTTTGGTTAGATCCAGTGACTAGACCCAAAGAGTTGTGAGTTCAATACCAGGCCACAGCAGTGGTGAACCAAAAAATTGGAGAGTTGTCTTAAAGGGAAATAACTGAGACATCAGATGCATAGCACATGGAACTAGAACAATCTATTCCAGTGGACAAAATAAAAGGTTTGGTTCAAAATTCCAATCACCTGAAGAAGGTCAGAGCATATGACATCCGAAACATGAATGTAGCAATGAAGATGAAGATAACAGTCCGAATAATGTAAATAATGCAACTAATCTGCTCTGTTCACTTTAACGCAAATGCCTTTAGGAAAGAGTTAAATCCATCTCTTCTCCCTCATCTATGGGTTAAATAGCAAAGTAGACTGGACTCTGATCAAAAATTAAAAGAAAACTGTTAAATTCATAACCTTTTATTATTTAAAATATTTAAAACATAATCCCAAATTGAAATAATATAAATATTAATTACATTATTGAAACGAAACACTTTAAACACTTCTATTAATTAAACATTAAATTAGATCAGCTAGCATCTGCCATAATTTACATAGACTTTTCAGTTAGCCTGATGTAACCCTTTAGTGTTAAGGAAGCTACACAAGTTCCTTTCTTTTAGCCATTGCTGGTCTATGATCAGCACTGTAAATATCTGCTTCATACTCTGAATTTCTTTTCTAAGACACCATACGTCTTTTTATCATTTCTTTGAGTTTCTTCCAAATTGTTTTTCTTTCTGTTTGAAAAGTGTTTCTCTTGTTTGTGTATTTCTTTTAAAATGTATTTTGGTTTTCCATTTCCCCTTTTGAGAGAGATATTTATTCTTTAGATGGTGTTTTCCTACATAAAAGGATGACGCTAGTACGAAGCGGACAGTTACAGGTCAGTCAGTCAGTCAGTTAAATTACATCAGGTAGCATCTGCCGTAATTTACCTTGACTTTTCAGTTAGGCTGATGAATATTTATGAGCCTTCTTAAATTTAACAACATTTTTATTTATAAACACTTGTTGTAAAATAAAATCCTGACATTTGCCTCGATAAAGTCCATCAGAAGATAAAATACAACTGCTAAGATAAGTAGATAATTTTTTCTTTTGTCGTTATTCAAGTATATATATATATATATATATATATATATATATATATATATATATATATATATATATATATATATGAATTGCACATAAAGTGCTGGTCTCCATACACACTCAGCACCTGAAGATTACATTTGGCATGAACTCCGAGTAGTGTGAATGGTGTGGGATAATAAATATATATATATATATATATATATATATATATATATATATATAAACTAAAGATTAGAATATAAAAACCTGAGGGCTCAGAGCTTAAATATATATATACATATATAATAGCTGGCCACTCGTATTCAAGGATACCTGTCTATTAGGGTGGTTAGCCAATCCCTATTGCAGACGCTCGCTCAGGCACATTTGTGTTCGTTCAACACCTACAGATCCCCCCGGTGGTTTATACGGCAACTATGCCTAGCAGACCTTAGTTACAATTTCTGGGAGAGAGCGTGTTAGCTAGTGTGATCAACAGTTTGAACAAGGACAGCATGCTCAAGCTCTCACCCATGCTGACTTGTGGCTTCATCCTAACAAAGCTATTCACAGCCCACAAAGGTTCTGTCTACCTAATTTCACTCACAAGGCTTGGGTCAACCGGTGGTATGCTTTTCAGGCAGTCTCCAAAGGTGCCACACACTGTTATCGACCTTGATCCAGTCCGATAACATCAGGAAGTTTCCTTCTTGACAAATTGAACATGCTGAGATTTGGAGCCAGGTCACATGGTCAGAAAGTGAACTATCTAATCACTTGGCCATGCACCCATACATACATACATACATATATATATATATATATATATATACATATATACACACACACACACACACACATATATATATTATGAAATGGACAAAGTTGGACAATTATTTTAAGACATTTTTATGTTTATACATTCTTTTTATAGATACAAATATTTAAGTAAATGCTCTGTTTTGTATAGGATAATGGTTCAATTCCTGCAGAATGACGAATATTTTCTATAACGATTTCTTGGACATTCAGGCCGGTAAATGTTGTTTAATACTGTTTATTATAAACAGAACATTTACTTAAATATTTGTATCTATAAAAAGAATGTATAAACATAAAAATGTCTTAAAATATATATATACATATATATATATATATATATATATATATATATATATATATACACACACACACACACACACCTATATATATATATATATATATATATATATATATATATATATATATATCTATATCATTCATAGAATAATATTAAGAGTTGCTACTGTGTTACTATATGGAACTCTGAGTAGCAGATTTTGATATCATTGTAATAATAATAATATAGTGGTTATTGAAGTCAGCCCCAGTGACGACAGTCTGTTTCATGCTTATATGCAATTGTTAAACCAGGTTACCACTTGATGTTGACTACAATGTCCACTTTTATATTTACGTACACTCTATCCTTAATATTGCACTTTAACCCATAAATATAGCATAACTTAAACTCTATTTTATCATATATATATATATATATATATATATATATATATAATGTATAAGAGAGAGAGAAACACTTTCACAGTGTGCACAGATACTACATGTTGAGCTAAAAGTATCTGGGAGCAATACATTGATGCAAGACAGAGTGCACAGATACTACATGTTGAGCTAAAAGTATCAGGGAGCAATAAATTGATGCAAGACAGAGTGCACAGATACTACATGCTGAGTCAAATGTATCTGGGAGCAATACACTGATGCAAGACAGAGTGCACAGATACTACATGTTTAATCAAAAGTATCTGAGAGCAATACACTGATGCAAGACGGAGTGCACAGATACTACATGTTTAATCAAAAGTATCTGGAAACAATACACTGATGCAAGATGGAGTGCACAGATACTACATGTTTAATCAAAAGTATCTGGTAGCAATACATGGATGCAAGATAGAGTGCACAGATACTACATGCTGAGCTAAAAGTATCTGGAAACAATACACGGATGCAAGACAGAGTGCACAGATACTACAATCTGTTCAGTATTTACTGAGCATCCATGAAGGCAGGTTGTGACACAAGGTCGTTTTTAATGTGAGGTGTCCATGCACATACATATAGACCAAGAACAAAATTTGATTGCCCAGTATCTGTGACTACTGCCATACTGCCAGTAAGGGAGGTACTGGCGCAGGGTTGAAATCCCTAGGATTAGGTATCCCCCAAAGTTTTTCTATGAACGCTTTAAAGACACAAACAATTTTTCTTTTTAATCATTTCACTCCAAGCAAGGCAATAAAGCTGCTAAGACGCAAGGGGCCACTGAGTTTTAGAGAATATATGAGAAAAGTATACTATTAACGAGAGAGAGGTCAATAAAAGAACAAGAATTAAGACGACAGACGATAACAATTCACATTGCATTTAAATTTTTGAAAATCAAAGTTGACTGATCAAACATGGCCGAGAGGTGAAGAACAGATACTACACTTTGATTTCAGTCTGATACCACATAGTGTGACACTCTAATCCCAAGCAAAGGACTAAGGGTTGACACTTTGGTCTTTGGCATGGCTCCCAGATACTCTGATCTGAGTTAGAATTGATGCCTTGTCTTTTAATATCAACCACATTTATAATAAGAAAATGCTGATAGATTGTTAACCATAACTCTTCCTCACTTTGCTGTATTTTAAGCATCTACTTTATTTTCAGCTTGCATTTCTTTCTTATTTTATTTTTTAAATAAACTTCTTTTATAATAGCATAGTACCCATAAAAAATGTTATTTAAACATGGCTCATCACTTAATAACTTGGATCAGATTATTTCTGAAATCTGCTTAATATCAAATCCCACTCGCTAACTCTATTTTTGAGATCAGAGTGTAGCATATGTACACAATGTCTTGGCTCAAATTGTTTCTGTCTGATACTTGAACAGCAAAGCAAACACAACATAGAAAATATATATCTTCTTCATTCATTCTATCAACTGAGAGAGATCTCTTCTTTTTTTTTAAAACACCAAACCATAGAGGAGCAAACAGAAGATGTGGATGAAATGCTTATCTGTGGTTAGATCTGTCATTGTCATGCTCTGTATCTCTTTTGTTATCTTTAGGTTGGCCTGCCCAAATAAATCAGCTTTCTGTCTCCTGTCAGTCTTCATTTAGCTCCTCATTGATCAGAGACTACAAGGAAAAGACCGTGTTCAGACATTATTTTTTACTATCCAACATTTACCTTCAAATCCTCCATTCAATTCTTAGAATCTATTTATTATTTAAATATCTCATTGTCGAGACAACATTTATTCAATGCTATCAAAGTAGACATAGGCATCCTGGGTAAGACGATAAATTACATCCAGCAGCAAGGCCTCTGATCAGGAGGCTTTGAGAAGTGTGGAAACATCTTTTAATTGCTGGTGTTCACAGGTCCACCCTGACCTGGGGTGGTAGCACCTGTTAGGTATCAGCTATGGACAAATAGTTAACCCCAAAACTGGGGTCAAAACACTATGAAAGTTTTAAAATAGGTTTTAATACCAGTAATAAATCTTTTGAGGAAAAATTATTACCAGCAATATATTTTTGGAAAAAAATATTAACAACAGTACATCTTTGGAAAAAAATATTACAGCAATGCATTTTGGAAAAAAATATTATTACCAGCAGTAAAAATCTCGTCAACATTAAATAACCCATTGAGGTGTTGATATGCCATAAAACGGAACAAACGAAACCAAACAAGATATATTAAAAAAGGAGAAGAGGAAAATGGACAAAAGAAAATAGTCATAATTGATGGTAATATGGAAAAAATTATTAGAAACAGTTGTGTGGGTTTTGTTTTCATTCATCAGCGCTTGGTCTATGAATTAAAATACTATGCACTTTGACTAAATGAGAGTGGAGATGAGGATAAAAAATACACATATATCAATAATATATTGACATACAATAGGCTTCTGCTGTAAATGAATCACAATCTTTAGTTTACACAAAGAAAGCTGTCTCGATTTAATAAAAATTGTTTCAAGAACTTTCAGACGAAGGCCTGAATGGAATCTATCTAACACTATATTGACTATTTTTTTGCATTATTTACATTATTCAGACTATTGTCCTCATCTTTGTCTCCATATTCATTACAACATTTCGGCCATTGTACACTCCGGGCTTCTTCAGGTGGTTGGAATGTCGAACTGAATCCTTTATTTCACTCACTGGAGTAGAGTATTCTAGTTCCACGTGCCATGTTTAAATAAAGGGTTCAGTTCGACATTCCAACCACCTGAAGAAGGCCGGAGTGTACAACGGCCGAAACATTGTAATAAATATGGGGACAAAGATGAGGACAATAGGTCGAATAATGTACATCATACCTCATCTCAGAAATATAGACAGATTTTTTTCATCATTTCATCCAAAGCAAGGCAACAAAGCCACTAAGGCACAGTGTGTACTGAGTGTGAAAGAATATAAGAAAAAGAACAACATTATTAAAGAGCCGGAACAATAAAAGAAATTAAAAAGACGAAAAATAATGCATGGTTTTACATTTGGTTAGAAAGCCAGAAGGGAGTTCTACAGGTGAGAAAAAACTGTCAGTGTAGAATTTAGTTACATCTAGCCATTTCAACTGTAAAATGATGAACTTTTGTTGCCAATCTAGTACTGTAGTTAAATTCATAGATTTTAGGTACTGCTATGACTTGCTTCATAGCACTTATAATATAAGTAATGCTTTGACTACTTGCTGTGATGCCTGTATTAATTAGCCTGAAGACTGACTCCAAATGGCTTCTTAGCTCTGACTTGGAGCTCTTTATAATTAGGGATTCGTTTATATAGTCACCAACTGGTGTACTATTTACTCAACAACATTCCCACCTTTTTATAAATATTTTTTGTTAGTATTAGTATTTCTCCCTTTCTAGAGAATTTGACTTTGTAGCATTTTCATCTTGGATCTACTTCCAGTTCTTCAGTACGCTTTCTTTTTCTGAAACTTGTCCTTGTAGGTTCCCTTGACTTGTTGTGGTGCTGGCACATCAAAAATAGCAAACAGCATTTTCCTCAATTCTTCCAGTGTTTCAGGTCTTTCATTGATGAACTTTTTTTTTTCCAGCTGATTATGGTGCCTTTTAAGTTCAAATCTTTTCTCTTTTACCATTTTAGTCAACATCCCGATTTTTGTTGACATTATGTCGTCTTCCCAATTCTTAATTAGTCTGAAGATAGACTCCAAACAGCTTCTTCTTTCCTTACCTGGACCTCTTTATAGTTATGGACTAGTTCATATAGTCAATGGGGAGGGAAGTACTATTTACTCCACAACAGGTGCCATAAAGGAAAGTTTATCAGAACATTTACCATGAAAATATTTATAGAAAAGGCACAGAGAAGCTACATTATGGCAATGGGAAAGGGACTGAAGCCAATATGCCAGGTCTGGACTAATAACATTGCAGATTCTTCTTTGGATTTTATTAAGGACCTCTAAATTTATAACAGGATAAACAGATATGTGTCAGTAATATTCAAAGCGGGGATGAATAAATATGTAACATAGTTTCAGGTGAGAAAAATTGTTTAGCACAACACAATGAAGCAACTTTCCTAGCAGCAGACCTAGCAATTGATTCAATATAATCTTTCCACTTCATGTCAGCAGAGAATGTTAACCCGAAAAGGCACAATGAATCACACACCTGGAGGTTAGCATCAGCCATACTGATGGTAGGCAAAAAGTGATCTCTCAGATGATTAATAGAGAGCAGTCTTGCTTTGGACTCATTTATTGTCTTTGTTGTTGTTGTCATCATCACAGCATTTCGGCTGTTGTGCCTTCTGATCTTCATCAAGTTGATGTCAATTTAGGTAACCTACATAAAATTTTGAATTGAAGCCCTTATTTAATCTACTGGGGTAGATTGTTCTTGTTCTGCTCTTATTTAGTATTAAATAAGAACTAGACAAGATATCCCTAGACATGGTCAGTGAGAATAATCAACCCCTGTGGATTTAATAAAGAGTTCAGGGAAATGTTTATCCTTTATGCCTGACATCCTGGGTAAGACGTTAAACTACATCCACGTCCTAGGTAAGACGATAAACTACATCCAGCAGCAAGGCCTCTGATCAGAAGGTTTTGAGGAGCGTGGAACCACCTCTTAATTGCTGGTGTTTCCAGGTCCACCCTGACCCGAGGTGGTAGCACTTGTTAGGGTCACAGCTATGGGCAAATCGTTAACTATTACCAGCAATACTTTTTTGAAAAAATTATTACCATCAATACAATTTTGAAGGAAAAATATTACCAGAAACAGATTTTTGACAAAACAAAATATTACCAGCAATAAAAAATCTTGTCGGCATTAAATAACCCATTGTGGTTGATATGCCATAAAACAAAATAAACCAAACCAATCTAAACCAAAGAATACATATTCTATTCATACGAATCTATCCTAAAAATGTTGTTGGCATTAAATAACCCATTGAGGTTGATATGCCATTAAACAAAATAAACCAAACCAATCTAAACCAAAGAATACATATTCTATTCATACGAATCTATCCTAAAAATGTTGTCGGCATTAAATAACCCATTGAGGTTGATAAGCCGTAAAACAAAATAAACCAAACCTTTATGCCTGAAAAGAATGAGATTCTAAAAGAATGGTTATTTCCTTGACGCCACTATTACTGTCTACACTTTTGACTCCTCTGATAATGTTTATTGTTTTAAAATCTATGATGAGAATTTTAATAAACCCAAAAATATGAAAGTGAATTTCTACATTTTCTTTATTCTCGAGAATTGACACTAATTGATATTCTTATGAAATTATGAATAAAAACTTGTTTTCATGAT
>OZ038512.1:75110511-75140511 GCA_964036315.1 Acanthosepion esculentum
TGTTAGGTTCCCAGCTCTAGGCAAATATTTCACTCTCAAACAAGGGTCAAAACTCTATGAAAGTATAAAAATGGATTTTTATAGTAAAAATACCAGCAATACATTTTGGAAAAAAGAAAATATTGCCAGCAATACATTTAGAAAAAAAAATATATTGCCAACAATAAATTTGAATCTTGACAAAAAACTCTTTACAAAAATGTGTCAATGAAACCTGATCTACAAGCTGTTTTCTTACAAAGGACACATATTTTATTCATATGAACATATCCTAAATATCTTCTCGCCATTAAAAAAACCCATTGAGGTGTTGATATGTCACAAAATGAAAGAAACCAAACCAGAATAGTTGGATTTATGAAAGTAAATAAGAAGAAACAGTTTTTACATTAGTCGGACTATTGTCCTCATCTTTGTCGCCATATTTGTCACAACGTTTCGGCCGTTGTATGCTCCGGCCTTCTTCAGGTGGTTGGAATTTCAAACCGAACCCTTTATTTCGATCACTGGGGTAGACTGTTCTAGTTCCACGTGCCATGTTTGATGGATGTCAGTTATCAGTTATCTCCTGGTAATTTTCCCTCTGAAAGTTCTCCACTGCCTAAACCGGGTATTGAACTCACACTCTTTGGGTCTGTCACTGGATCTAACCAACGCCTTTATCCACTGTACCATGTGTCCTTGAGGAAATATAGACAGACTCCAAATAAGAAGAAAATCTTCGATATTCTCCAATATTCTTGTGTTCCTTGAATGACACTTGAAGTCGTTAATGTTCCACTGTATACACAGCCATCAGTCTACTGACGTCGCTCTACCTTCTTTTAACTATTGTCTGTTACCAGCTCAGCTTGGAGCACCATCTCTCTCTTGTTGTTTCTGTCTGAATTTCTGAAATGAGGATTTAGTATCATTATTATTTACATTTGGTCTATTATCCTCATCTCTGTTGTTATTATCCCAAGATTTAATTATTGTATCCTACAGCCTTCATCAGATGCTTGTTGATCTGGGTAACATTCAGGGAATTGAACTGGACCCTTTATTTAATCTATGGGACAATAATCTAGTGGATTGAAAGATTAGTTGTTGTTTTTTTTAAGGTTTTCATCCCAAGCAAGACGGGAGTGCCACTAGCATGCAAGGGTTTACAGAAAGTGGGAGCAAGAGTAAAGAGGGGTGAAAGAGGAAAGGATATGGGATAGATCAAAGCATCTGGAGATGTCGATTGACATTGTATTTGAATAGTTGGAGATTATAGCTATCAGGGAAGCAAGTAAGAGGAAGGGAGTTCCACAGATGGGAAGTGCGAGTTTGTGAATGTGATGTTGAAGTAATTGAGTCGAATCCTTTGGCTCAGTAGTAGAGACTTAGCAGAAACAGGAAACCAATCAGAGAACTGTACTAAAAAAATTTAGAACAAACAAGATATCCTTAAGCATGGTCAGCAGAAGAAGAATAGATTTTAATACAATCTATACATTTATGACGAAAAAAAAATTAATAGCAATACATTTTGAAAAGAAAATATTACCAGCAATAAAATTCTTGTCAGCATTAAATAACACATTGAGGTTGATATACTGTAAAACAAACCAAACCAAACCCTAGATTAATGTTGGTCCTTAACAGCAAAATGATCCTAACATTTGAAAAGTGAGCATCATCTTTATATATAAGTGTGTGCATATCTGAAGGTATTCATTATGAGAGTCTTTTGCATTATTTACATTTGGACTATTGTCTTTATTTTTGTGATAACAACATCAAAGATGTGACTTTGGCCTTCATTTGGTGTATATTAGGCTTATGCACCACATAGTGGTAAGACCCCACCTCCTAAATGAGGTAACATGAGTATCGCCATCTTCTGTCTTCCTGTAATCTGTTCTTTTATTGTCCTTTCTCCTCACTAAAGTCTTCTCATTCTCTTTCACTCCAAATAACCCCCTACATCTTAGTGGCATTATTGCCATCATCTGTCTGACTGAAACTGTTCTTTTATTATCCTTTCTCTTCACAAAAATGTTCTCATTCTCTTTCACTCCCAATAACCCCTTGTGCCTTAGTGGCATTATCACCATCTTTTGTCTTCCTGAAACCTCTTCTTTTATTGTCCTTTCACCTCTCATTCTCTTTCACTTCTAGTAACCCCTTGCCTCTTAGTGATGTGTCCTGGGTATGATGATAAACTACATCTATGTCCTGGGTAAGATGATAAACTACATCCGACAGAAAGGCCTCTGATCAGGAGGTTTTGAGGAGCATGAAACCACCTCTTAATTGCTGGTGTTCTCAAGTCCATCCTAACCCTGAGTGGTAGCACCTGTAGGATCTTAGCTATGGGCAAATAGTTAACCCCCCCCCCAAACTGGGATCAAAACACTATGAAAGTGTAAAAATAGATTTTAATACAATCTATACATTTATGAAGAAAAAAAGTTTCTAGCAATACATTTTGAAAAAAAAAAATATTACCAGCAATAAAAGTCTTGTCAGCATTAAATAACCCATTGAGGTTGATATACTGTAAAACAAACCAAACCAAACCCTAGATTAATGTTGGTCCTTAACAGCAAAATGATGCTAGCATTTGAAAAGTGAGCATCATCTTTATATATAAGTGTGTGCATATCTGAAGGTATTCATTATTAGAGTTTTTTGCACTATTTACATTTGGACTATTGTCTTTATTTTTGTGATAACAACATCAAAGATGTGACTTTGGCCTTCATTTGGTGTATATTAGGCTTATACATCACATTGCATTGAAACACCTGTTCCCACATAATCACCAAAGTTTAGTAACATCGAACTTGCTTAGTAACTTGATAGAAGACTACTTGGCTATACCAGATGCTGTAAGCCTTAAAGTGTGGGTAGTGCAATGAAAAATGGCTCAAAATTTAAATCAGAGAGCAGAGTTCAAATTCCAGTTGGATTCGTAATATTCGCTTGCATTCAAAGACCCTTGGGAAAGGTAAGAATGCATCTCTTCTCCCCCCAGCTATGGGTTAATTAGTAAGACTTGTATCACTAAATCATTATCTCCAAAAAATAAAAATTCTTACAATCTAAAAATATTTTCTGGCTTTAAATAACCTGCAAAGGGTTGATAATCCATAAAAATATGAATCAATCAATCCATTTTATATCAATCCAGGCAATATACAAGAAATCCTGAACTAAACATAACATTGGGACATATTGATATGTACCTGGGGAAGGGTGGAGGGCACAACAACTAAAATGTTGTGATGATGACCACAAAGATGAGGACAATAGTGTGAATGTAGATACTTCTGAACAAATACCTTTGGGAAAGGTATGAATCCACCTCTTCTCTCCCCAACTATGGGTTAATTAGTTATGACTTGTATCTTGCTCTTTATGTGCTGTGTCCCCTCAGAACATAGGCGATCATGGCTCCCCACAATTTTCTGTTCCTTCTAGCTCTTAATAATCTTTGTCTTTCTGTTATTTCTCCTAAGCCCTGTTCAGCCATCCATTTAAACAAGCTCACTAAGTATGTGATGCATGTTTTTCCTCTGTTCTTCTTGCTCTCAATCTGTCCTGCGAGTATCAAATTTTCCAAACCTTCCTTCCTCATTGTGTGCCCTATAAACCTCAACCGCCTCTTTCTGATGTTAAGTACAAGTTTCCTTTTTGTTTCCATTTTCTCCAAAACTTTGTTGTTACTCACATGTTCGGTCCATGGTATCCTCGGCATCACAAAATCATTATTTTCTACAAAAAAAAAAAAATTAAAAAAAATTCTTACAATCTAAAAATATTTTCTGGCTTTAAATAACCTGCAAAGAGTTGATAAGCAATAAAAATACGAATCAACCAATCCGTTGTATATCAATCCAGGTAATATACAAGGAATCCCGAACTAAACATAACAGTAGGATATATTGATACGCACCTGGGTAAGGCTGGAGAAATCAATGACTGAAACATTGTATTAACGACCACAAAGATGAGGACAATAGTGTGAATGTAAATAGTTTAAGTAATGATAACTCGTCATTCCAGAAATCCGAACAATCATTTTAGTTGTTTTGAAATTTTATTTATGCCCTTTTTCTTCTCTCTCACTTTAACAAGAAAGAAATGAAAAAGTCGGATGTAAGCCATTGATGATCAGTGGGGACACTAACTAGTCAGGAATGCCATCCTGCTGTTTATTTATGCATTGAGGTCTTCATTGACATCGTAAAATATGCAAGAAAAACAGAAAAAAAGGCGAGAAAATACTGATACGGTGGATAAAGTAGAATGAAAAATCATGACTCAAATTGTTTTTATATTCGAGAGAAAACAGAAAATAAAGAGTGATATTTTATTTTTGTTATTTTCGAAATAATAAATAAACCTGACACTTTGTAAATTGAAATGTCAGCACATTTCGAACGCAGTTGAATAAGTTGCTTCTTTTGAACTATCACATCGCACACATACGTACACAAACATGTGAGTGTATGCATGTGTACAAATATTAATGTATATGCAGCAATATGTATATTTATATATGTAATGCATTTGCATAGCTATGTATGTTTATATGTGTGCGTATACATAGATATGGCTGTCCAGGTAGTGTAAACGCAAATTGGCATGGAAAGGAGAAGGCGCATGCAGAGTAAAAATTCTTACCAAGTCTGTTATATTCCCTTTTTCCCTTTAGAATGACATGAATTTCTCTTCTCCTTCCACCGAACTGGGTATGACGATAAACTACATCCGCATCCTGGGTAAGATGATAAACTGTGTTCAACAGCAAGCCTCTGATCAGGAGGTTTTGAGGAGCTTGGAACCACCTCTTAATTGCTGGTGTTTCCAGTTCCACCCTGACCCAGGGTGATAGTACCTGTTAGGGTCTCAGCTATGAGCAAATAGTTAGACCCCTAACTGGTGTCAAAACACTATGAAGGTGTAAAAATAGATTTTAATACCAGAAAAACTTTTTTTTTAAATATCATTACCAGCAATACATTTTTGAAGGAAAAAAATATTACCAAAAATAGATTTATGAAGGAAAAAAATATTACCAAAAATAGATTTATGAAAGAAAAAAATTACCAGTAACAAAAATTTTGTTGGCATTACATGAACCACTGAGATTGATATGCCATAAAAAAAAAACAACAAACCAACTAGAAATAGATTTTTGGAAAAAAATATTACCAACAATGAAAATTTTGTCAGTATTAAATAACCCATTGAGGTTGATATGCCATAAAACAAAATAAACCAAACCAATCTAAACCAAAGAATACATATTCTATTCATATGAATCTATCCTAAAAATCTTGTCGGCATTAAATAACCCATTGAGGTTGATATGCCGTAAAACAAAATAAACCAAACCAATCTAAACCAAAGAATACATATTCTATTCATACGAATATATCCTAAAAATGTTGTTGGCATTAAATAACCCATTGCGGTTGATATGCCGTAAAACAAAATAAACCAAACCAGTCTAAACCAAAGAATACATATTCTATTCATACGAATCTATCCTAAAAATATTGTCGGCATTAAATAACCCATTGTGTTTGATATGCCATAAAACAAACCAAACCAATCTAAACCAAAGAATACATATTCTATTCATATGAATCTATCCAAAAAATGTTGCCGGCATTGAGGTTGATATGCCATAAAACAAACTAAACCAAACTAAACCAATTTTCTCCTTGCAACAATGTGTTAAATAACAAGTCAGACTGGGCTCATCAATCTTGGGTTGTCACCTGTCTATAAGAATGGAATATGTATTGTCAGCATGTCATTATTAAGGCATCTGTTGGTAAAGACTATGGAACTCATCTGTTTAATAATCTTTTTTTTTTCAGATTTTTCTTGCTTTCTTGCAAGTTTTTTAATATTTGGTTCTAAGTTGTTGAAATAAGACCCTAATCCATTGTATTTTGCCAAGCGCTTTTGATTATCATCAACCATCATCATGGTTGTATGTTTTGGTTTGAAATAGGATGCTTATTATTTTAGCTTTATCGATAATATTTTCGTATTGAGACAATGTTCTTGGATTGGTTCATTATTAATAAGGAGGAGCGTTGGTATTTATTATTTTAACAAGTAATCCTCCAATTAATAAACAAACCTCCTCCTTATGGATAATGAACTAATCCAAGAACATTGTCTATAAAACTTAATGCCTTAATTATATATGGACAGCTACCTTTTATTTCAAACATATTTCATTGAATATGACGGACAAGGAAACTTTGTTGAATTTTTTATTGAGATTTTCTAGTATTC
This sequence comes from Acanthosepion esculentum, assembly GCA_964036315.1. Taxonomy (NCBI): domain Eukaryota; kingdom Metazoa; phylum Mollusca; class Cephalopoda; order Sepiida; family Sepiidae; genus Acanthosepion; species Acanthosepion esculentum. Next base: position 75,116,803 of record OZ038512.1, read on the forward strand.
TGAATTTTTTCAATTTGATGGGGGTGAGGGAGTATAAAAATTGTTTGTAGTTTCTATTGTCCCTAGCACTTTCAGGCACTTTTAAGCCATTTGCAAGGGGTTTGTTGTTAATTATTATTATTAACTAACTTAAAAGCCACCCAATGAAGAGCCTTCTTGTGAAGGGCTCTTGATTGGGACTTTAGCTTCTTCAGGTGTTTGAGAATCCCTAAGTCTTTGCATATTCTCAGCATTGGAAGCTTTTCTGGCTGCTGTTTGATCTGGGTTTTCATTCGCATGGGACTTTCTTTTCCTCACAGCAGCCTTGGTTTTTTTCAATTGCAATCTGGTCCTCTGTTGGTGGAGATTTCTTTTTGTGAGGCAGACTGCTGTGAAATTCGATAGGCAACAGAAACCTACAGAAGAACTCAAAATTGATTGTTGCATTTAAGTATTACATTAATATTTAAGCTTACCTTTTAAAAGTTCAATGATAATTCTTATGCCGCTACTTAATTTAAAGAGAGTTTGATGTTCGTAGGGCCTTACTTTTATTATTTTTATTTTATGGTTGAATTTCACTGGATTTCGCATTTAATTTTGATTATTCCCAAATTATAAAAACTGTTATCGTACAAAACAATTTGTCACAAAAAATCAGGTAAAAAAATTGCCAAAAACAATTGCAGTAATGAATCTAAAATTTCTGTAACATAAGCTACTGAAAGTTAGAGAATTGTGTCCCTTTAATTGAAAAAGTGTGACACAGTGACACATTAACATTCACACTTATTATATAGACTTCTTTTCACAGTTAGCTTTTAAGATGTAATTGTGTGATGCATATTGTATGATAGTAATGTTTATTCCAAGGCTAACGAAAAGAACATGGCTGGAATTATAACTGTGTATATAATGGATGATCATAGTGAAATTGTTGTAGAAATCAATACTTTTGTTACAAGGTCTAAATGTTTGTCAGTAAATATTTAATGGTTCCTGGTGCATATTTGGCAGACTCATGTGAATCCCAGTAAAAAAATAAGTTAAACAAAACATGTATTTTAAAACAAACAACAACTAATGCATGTATTAACCCAAAGAAATTTCATTAATGTGTACACAGTTGAAAGTAAAGAAAAGGATATTAAAAACTTAGCTGTTAAGAAAGTGATTGTATGTGTGTGAGAAAGTTCAGGGAGTAGTTGACCGAGGAAGTGAATGTGCCTCAGTGGTGACACTTTTATTTACATGCTACTATATCTTGAATGAGGAAGAAAAAGGAAGAAAATTTTTGACTTTTTTATAGATTTAAACAGTGCCACTTAGTGGTTCATTTGATGAATCCAAGTGGGGTAACCCACAAAGTGAGAAACTGACAGTCACCGTGCAATATTAATTGTTATGTCCGCACTAATCAATAATAGACATTACACATATATATTTGGTATTTTTTCATATTTTTATTGATAAAATAATAATATACTCAACTAACTTTGTGCCTAACCAGTGTATGTAGCAGTGGATATCTTATGTGTAGAAGCGATGAAAGTTTTTCAGCTCACCCTGCCTCCCACAGTCTAAACAAATGATTAAAGATCAGAATTCTTTTTTTAAAAGGTTTCTAGTACAGCTGAGAACTATGTCTGTTTTTATCTTTCACTCTTATTTTTCGAGGCTTTTTGATCTCAATATTTCTAATTAAGGCATCCTTCGATTAATGTACATTCGATTAGTGTGCTAAGATTTTTATATACCGAAACTTGATTAGTGCATATATAATACTCGATTAGTGTGATAACATACATACATATATATATATATCGCCTGACGATTGCACTAGCATGAAACAGACTGTCGCCTCTAAGTGCTGACTTCCATGTCCACTTTTATATTTACACACGCTCTATCTCTGATATTGAGCACTTTACCCCATAAATATAGCACACTTTAAGACTATATTTCTGCATATATATATATATATATATATATATTGGATGCGATGGATAAATTGTCATCTAATTTATGCAAAAATGAAAATAACATTGACACCTTATTTTAACAGAATTATTTACATAAATTATGCAAAAATATCGTTAAATGCTAAAGAGTCAATTTATTCAATAATCTCCAGATGACTTCAGTATCTCCTGCATCTCTTCTGGACGGTCTCCTTGTTTAGGTTGTTGAATGCTGCCATAATCCTTGCCTTCAGTTCATCTTTGGTCTTAAAAGGAGTTTTGTTGGTCATTCGCTCAACTGTGCCCCACACATAATAATCAAGGGGGCGGCAATCTGGGGAGTTAGGTGGCCAGAAGTAAGGACTTATGTGGTTGCAAATTGTTTCACAGCCATTACTGCGTTCTGCTGCTTGTGTGGCATGGTGCAGAATCCTGTTGCCAGACATAGAGTCTTCTAGCAGGTACCCTCTTGATCTAGGGTAGCACTACCTCCTCAAAGCACTTGATGTAGGCCTCTGTGTTGAGTGTGAGGCCATCACCAACAAATTCAGGACTTCTTTTTTTTTATTAGAACAGAGTGTTTTCTGAGCTGCCATCAGTAATCACCATTAGATTCATCCAAATCTTTTTTCATCCTCAGATTGGATTTTCTGGCATGAATGTCAAGCAGTACAGCATGCCATTTCCGAATTTCCGGCAGAGTAAATGGTGCTCTTTTTCTAACGGACAGTGCCCAACTCACCCTACTATACTGTGCAGTCGACAAAATCAAAAACAAGCAACACACATGTGGGAAATTAAAAATATAAAATGGCGACAATTTAACCATAACACACTCTGTGTGTGTAACATGAAACAGCCTGTCGCATATAAGTGTTGACTTCAATGTTCACTTTTATATATATATATATCAATTCGCTTGAAGATGAAACAGGACTAATGCTTTTAATATAATTATATAATTAAATTTGAAGTTTTTAGCTTCAGTTTTTGAAACCTAGTTATTACAGTGTAGCGAAGAAACCATATTTTAAATCAGTTAATTTATAATATTTATGCTCTGTAAATTTACATTGTGCACTGTTTTGTAAAAATAAAAAATATCAATTAGAACACTGTATTATATATGTTACTGTTCTTTCTTTTTATTTATATATACATATATATATATGTGTGTGTGTGTGTGTGTGTTTATATGTGTGTGTGTGTGTTTATATGTGTGTGTGTGTGTGTGTTTATATGTGTGTGTGTGTTTATATGTGTGTGTGTGTGTGTTTATATGTGTGTGTGTGTGTTTATATATGTGTGTGTGTGTGTGTTTATATATGTGTATGTGTGTTTATATATATGTGTGTGTGTTTATATATATATGTGTGTGTGTGTTTATATATATGTGTGTGTGTGTGTTTATATATATGTGTGTGTGTGTGTGTTTGTATATATGTGTGTGTTTGTGTTTGTATATATGTGTGTGTGTGTGTTTGTATATGTGTGTGTGTGTGTGTTTGTATGTGTGTGTGTGTGTTTGTATATGTGTGTGTGTGTTTGTATATGTGTGTGTGTGTTTGTATATATGTGTGTATGTGTGTTTGTATGTATGTGTGTGTTTGTATGTGTGTGTTTATATATATGTATGTATGTGTGTGTTTATATGTGTGTGTGTGTGTGTTTATATATGTGTGTGTGTGTGTTTATATATATGTGTGTGTGTGCGTGTGTGTTTGTATATATGTGTGTGTGTGCGTGTGTGTTTGTATATATGTGTGTGTGTGCGTGTGTGTTTGTATATGTGTGTGTGTGTGTGTGTGTGTGTGTTTGTATATGTGTGTGTGTGTGTTTGTATATATGTGTGTGTGTGTGTGTTTGTATATATATGTGTGTGTGTGTGTGTGTTTGTATATATGTGTGTGTGTGTTTGTATATATGTGTGTGTGTGTGTTTGTATGTGTGTGTGTGTTTGTATGTGTGTGTGTGTGTGTTTGTATATATGTGTGTGTGTGTTTGTATATATGTGTGTGTGTGTGTGTTTGTATATATATGTGTGTGTGTGTGTTTGTATATATGTGTGTGTGTGTGTTTGTATATATGTGTGTGTATATATATATGTGTATATATGTATGTGTGTGTATATGTATGTGTGTGTATATATATATATATATGCGTGTGTATATATGTGTGTGTATATATATGCGTGTGTATATATATATATGTGTGTGTGTATATATATGTGTGTCTGTATATATATGTGTGTGTGTATATATTTGTGTGTGTATGTATATATATATATATATATATATATATATAAAATGTGTAGGTATATCAATTCAATGTGTTTGCCAAATTTTTCTGTAATTATGTCAGCTGTCATTTTAAAGCTCTTCATTTCTGCGCCTGATATGCAAGTGTAATTAAATTCCGATCTATGATAATTAACCGATAACATTTGCATCTTTCTGGACAGATGTCATTCTGAAATTTATTAAACTTTTGCCCACATTTCTTTTAATTGAAAAATAAGATAAATTCATTCATTCATCTTGCGTACATTTAGCTGTGATGCCATATGTTGCTTTCGATTTAAATCAACCTTTTTTTTCTTTTTCTTTTTATTCATTTAACTTTTATTTATTTTCTTCTTTTCTGACTGTCCTCAATTTTACCAAATGGAAAACATTTGCGAAATTCATAAACTGACATTAAAAATTTATAAAACCAACTTTTAATTTTTTTCTTGTTTTTAAAACTAAATATTTTGCATTCTGCTGTATACTATTCAAGTTGTTAATTCCACGAAACACAATCAACAATACTTTTGAAGTTTGCTAAAATTAAAAACAAAAACGAAACATGCCCAGAAACAACTTCATGTCAATGATTGACTTATCCTGAAAAGCCAAATTGATTTTATTTACATCCAGTATGCTTACGACAACTACAAAGATAAGCCAACATAATGAACAGAAAAGAAATAAAATAACTTCTCTCTTTTAAATAAGCAACCTTTTATTTTTCTAAGAACTGTTCAGCTTATTCAACTTTTCTTTTTGTCATTGCAATAACAAAAGCACTGGATTCATTCACCCTCAACGGCAAGGCTATCCGAAGGGAGCTGGAGGCCCTGCTAGGATTTATTGTCTTTGGGTGAAATCTTAACAGTATAAGATACACAGATGACACTGTCTTAATGGTAGACTCAGAATGAAAATCTTATCCTGGGTATGACGATAAACTACATCCGCCTCCAGGGTATGACGATAAACTATGTCCAACAGCAAGGCCTCTGATCAGGAGGTTTTGAGGAGTGTGGAACCTCCTCTTAATTGCTGGTATTCACAGGTCCGCCTTGATATGGGTGGTAGAACCTCTTAGGGTCCCTGCTATGGGCAAATAGTTGACCTCGAAACTGGGGTCAAAACACTATGAAAGTGTAAAAATAGATTTTAATACCAGAAATACTTTGTAAAAAAAATTTTAACCAGCAATGAATTTTTTTAAGAAAAAAATTGTTATCAGCAATACAAACAGTGATGCATTTAAAAAAAAAATATTAACAGCAATAGATTTTTAAAAAAAATATTAACAGCAATAGATTTTTAAAAAAAATATTAACAGCAATAGATTTTTAAAAAAAATATTAACAGCAATAGATTTTTAAAAAAAATATTAACAGCAATAGATTTTTTTTAAAAATATTAACAGCAATAGATTTTTAAAAAAAATATTAACAGCAATAGATTTTTTAAAAAAATATTAACAGCAATAGATTTTTAAAAAAAATATTAACAGCAATAGATTTAAAAAAAAATATTAACAGCAATAGATTTTTAAAAAAAATATTAACAACAATAGATTTTTTTAAAAAATATTAACAGCAATAGATTTAAAAAAAAAATATCAACAGCAATAGATTTTTTAAAAAAATATCAACAGCAATAGATTTTTTAAAAAAATATTAACAGCAATAGATTTTTTTAAAAAATATTAACAGCAATAGATTTTTAAAAAAAATATTAACAGCAACAGATTTTTAAAAAAAATATTAACAGCAATAGATTTTTTAAAAAAATATTAACAGCAATAGATTTTTTAAAAAAATATTAACAGCAATAGATTTTTTTAAAAAATATTAACAGCAATAGATTTTTTAAAAAAATATTAACAGCAATAGATTTTTAAAAAAAATATTAACAGCAATAGATTTTTTTTAAAAATATTAACAGCAATAGATTTTTTTTAAAAATATTAACAGCAATAGATTTTTTAAAAAAATATTAACAGCAATAGATTTTTAAAAAAAATATTAACAGCAATAGATTTTTTAAAAAAATATTAACAGCAATAGATTTTTAAAAAAAATATTAACAGCAATAGATTTTTAAAAAAAATATTAACAGCAATAGATTTTTAAAAAAAATATTAACAGCAATAGATTTTTAAAAAAAATATTAACAGCAATAGATTTTTAAAAAAAATATTAACAGCAATAGATTTTTAAAAAAAAAATTAACAGCAATAGATTTTTAAAAAAAAATTAACAGCAATAGATTTTTTAAAAAAATATTAACAGCAATAGATTTTTTAAAAAAATATTAACAGCAATAGATTTTTAAAAAAAATATTAACAGCAATAGATTTTTTAAAAAAATATTAACAGCAATAGATTTTTTAAAAAAATATTAACAGCAATAGATTTTTTAAAAAAATATTAACAGCAATAGATTTTTTTTAAAAATATTAACAGCAATAGATTTTTAAAAAAAATATTAACAGCAATAGATTTTTTTTAAAAATATTAACAGCAATAGATTTTTAAAAAAAATATTAACAGCAATAGATTTTTAAAAAAAATATTAACAGCAATAGATTTTTTAAAAAAATATTAACAGCAATAGATTTTTTAAAAAAATATTAACAGCAATAGATTTTTAAAAAAAATATTAACAGCAATAGATTTTTTAAAAAAATATTAACAGCAATAGATTTTTTTAAAAATATTAACAGCAATAGATTTTTTTAAAAAATATTAACAGCAATAGATTTTTTAAAAAAATATTAACAGCAATAGATTTTTTAAAAAAATATTAACAGCAATAGATTTTTAAAAAAATATTAACAGCAATAGATTTTTTAAAAAAATATTAACAGCAATAGATTTTTAAAAAAAATATTAACAGCAATAGATTTTTTTTTAAAATATTAACAGCAATAGATTTTTTTAAAAAATATTACCAGCAATAGATTTTTTTTAAAAATATTACCAGCAATAGATTTTTTTTAAAAATATTACCAGCAATAGATTTTTTAAAAAAATATTAACAGCAATAGATTTTTTTAAAAAATATTACCAGCAATAGATTTTTTTTTTAAATATTAACAGCAATAGATTTTTTAAAAAAATATTAACAGCAATAGATTTTTTTTTAAAATATTACCAGCAATAGATTTTTTAAAAAAATATTACCAGCAATAGATTTTTAAAAAAAATATTACCAGCAATAGATTTTTTAAAAAAATATTACCAGCAATAGATTTTTGAAGAAAAACATTACCAGCAATAAAAATTTTGTTGGCATTAAATAACCCATTGTGGTTGATATGCAATAAAACAAAATGAAACAAAGCAAACCAGAATGAAAACTATAGGACCTCCTAGACAAGGTACTAAGGGAAAGCAAGAAGAAAGGACTATCACTTGTAAGAAGAGAGAAAAGGCTCCAGATGTGAACTATGAATTGTAGATGTCACAGAAGTACAGAAGCTTAATTATTTAGAAAGTTTTTTTAACAATATATGACACTGAAGTCTGAAGGTGCACTGGAACAACAAAAGATGCCTTTCAAAAGCTATGCCCAGAACTAAGAAACAGAAACATTTAGTTAAAAACAAAGAGATTTGAAATATGATGTTGTATCAATCTTCCTACATTGCAACAAATTTTAGACAATATCCTCACAGATGAAGAAAAAACTTCAGCCAACAGAGATGTGGTTCTACAGAAGGATACTTTGAATACAATAGATGGAGCAGGTAAACAATGAGGATGTCTTACAGGAAATATTGAAGGCAAAAGAGAGAGGTAAATGGCACATAACGTACCCTTTTTTAAAGTAATAAAAAAGTTGGATTAAAAATAAAACCGTTAATATATATATATATATATATATATATATATATATATATATATATATATATATATTTCTTCCTTCCACAGATGTTATAAATACAGTTCTCAATGTCATGAAACAGAGTTATAAGTATGTGAATATACATAATATCCAATGTCGATAGCATGACTCAGAGTTTCATGCAGTTCCTGCAATCTTCGGGTGCAAATATGTTCTAAGCATTATGGAGTTTGCATTCTCATGGTGATGATTCAAAATTGTGTGTTAAAACTTGCATATTTAATTAGTGTTGCATAAAATAGTAGAATTAACTATTAATAATTTATATGATTCAAATTCTTAAGTTTGAAGGGCAAAGAATTAAAATAAAATTTTTAAAAAATTTCAAAATTATTTAAATTTAAATTTTGATTTAAAAGTAAACAATATATCAAAGGGATATTTCTATTTTTAGATAAAATATCCTGGTTTTAACAACTTAACTTAAACTAGAACACAGGATGGAACACTAGAACACAGTATAAAATATAAATGTGCAGATATTAAAAAAAGAAATAATAGAAAAATAATGGGTTGGAACTATAGATCTAATATACCTATAAAGGTGAAATTATATATCCTTAAATTTTCCAATACACATCGCACAGACAGACAAGCATCTCGACATCATGTTATGGTCCAACTCAAAAAAGACTGTCTTCCTAATAGAGTTAACAATCCCCTGGGAAGAGAACAGGGCAGAGGCGCACGAACTAAAGAAAAATTGATACGAGTCACTGAGTGCCGAATGTGTGGGAAATGATTGGACGTGTCATGTGATGCCTATTGAGATTGGGTGTCGTGGGTTTCTGGGATATTCGGTCATTTCCTTCTTTTCAAAAATAGGCATCACTTGGCGTTGGTTGAAGAGCGTTTTGCATAACATTCAAAAAACAGTTCATCATGCATCAGGTTGGATTTGGTCGAGATCGAAACAAGCAAATAAAACGCGCGTAACATCACGACCTAACATGCGCGAGTGAAATATTTGCGTGGTCGTCTATAACGATTTTTACTTGCGCGTCAATAACGGCAAATGCGTTCAGGAACTTTCATAACGGACAGAAGCTGCAACGAGGAACAATCGTTTATTTATTTCATTACAAGAATTTACAAATAGGAACGATTAATTATTTTATCTTCATACCCTGCCTGGTGGCAAACGCAGCTGGTGGCGCTAGGGGTGGCGGTTCCACCATAGCCACCAAAACCGTGATATCACCCCTGGTCGGCGGCTGATGAAGACAGGGTATCGCACGTGTTAATACACGTATGTTAAAAAATATATATATATATATATATATATATATATATATATATACACACACACATACATTATAAATTAATCAAGTATAGTGATATTGGACTGTATATGTGTATAGATATATAAGAAATGTTATTCATGATAGGATCTAAGAATATTAAAACTTGCTGCATATTAATATTCTTAAAATCTGTTTTAAATCAGGGTGAATGTGTTTTAGCAGGTGCTTGGATTATGGATACATGTAGACATCAATTCTGATCTTGTGTTCAGCAAGTTAGGGTTACTTAAGCGTTTTAAAAAGCTTCTCCAACAAGCACAAATTACATCTGTTTCCCTATCCATTGTATAGCTTTCATGATTATCTCCCAGCTGATGGTTGAGTTCTTATGGTTATTTTTTTAACCAACAAACTTATTTTGAAAGCGTTGTGCAGTTTTTGTATTTGATATTGCCCAGTGTCATTTTGTCGTGATAAAAACATGATTTCTTTTGTCACAATTAATGACCACAAAGAGAATTTCCTAAATCACCTCCAATACCAACTGCTCAACCCATCCAAAAACAACATTGGTATTATCAGGAAAAACCATTATGGAAAGAGCATGTAAGTTTACTAATAAAGGCTTTAGGAATCAACAAGTAACAAAATACAGCTGAAGCTTTCGAATGGTTCAGTAATATAAATAAGAAAGGAGATTGCACATTTTTACAGTTTGATGTCTGTGACATCAACCCATCCATCATGGGAGATCTACTGATGGCCGCTATTAATTTAGCAAAGAACTATGACCATATTTCTGACCAAGAAGTAAACTCCATAACAGTTAGAAGATATTTGCACCTGAAGATTGCAGGAACTGCATGAAACTCTGAGTTGTGATATTGACATTGGACATTATGTATATTCACTATAATATATATATATATATATATATATATGTGTTGACTTCTATGTTCACTTTTATATTTACACACGCTCTATCTCTGATATTGAGCACATTATCCCATAAATATAGCACACTTTAAGACTATATTTCTTCATATATATATATATATATATATATATATATATATTATAAATTAACTGATTTAAAATGTTTTTTCGCTACACAGTAATAACCATGTTTCAAAAATGGAAGCTAAAAGCTTCGAATTTAATTTTGGAATTAAATTAAAAATATTAGTTCCATTTCATCCTCAAGAGAATTTTGAAGTAACTTATTTTTTAAATTTACTCAGTTTTAAAGGCACAGCAAAAATTCATAATTCACTGTTTCCAAGGATACAGAGAAATCCAATAATTCAGACAAGGGGTGGTAGCATGTTCATTTTTATTAACTTTTGTTGTATCAGTTATTAGTTACATTCAAAAAAAGTGTTAAGTTTAGTTAGGATAGGGATGTATTTTTCAACTAATTCTGACATCCGTTAAATGCATGTCGTCTGGGCTTTTTTAAGAATTCTATTGTTAATGGCAAAAAATTCTTACATCATTTTTTCTATTTGTATACTTAAAGATTTTTTGTGGATGTTTAGGTTAGAATACATTTTATTTAACTACAATTTTAAAATATTTTCACTTTTAATTTTAATAGATTATATTTCTTTTTAAAACAAGTAACTTGAGCACTTTATCTTGTAAATATAGTACACCCTAAGACTATATTTCTTCATATATATATATATATATATATATATATATATATATATATATATATATATTGAAATTATTAGGAGAAATTGATAATTATATTTAATGATTCATCGAGTCTGAAACCTCAACAGAATGTAGAAAGCACTGGACGGCCGTTTCGTCCTATATTTGGGACTCATCAGCAGTGCACATCCACTACTGAGAATTGAAACCCTGACAGTTAGGTTGTGAAGCAAACACCAGGAATTTGTGAGTGAGTGGCGCTATATTGAGTCTGATTTGCTACCTCTTCACCGAGGCCCGTTGGAACAGTTGGTATGGTATTTGCTTCACAACCTAACTGTCAGGCTTTCAATTCTCGGTAGTGGATGCGCACTGCTGATGAGTCCCAAATATAGGACGGAAGGACCGTCCAGTCCAGTCCATTTGCCTAAATATGATACTGACTGATGATCACTCTCTTGTACTGGTTCCTGACAATTTACATCCATTTGTGTATTCCATGTACCTCAGCGACAAGGGGTGATCCAAGCAGGATCATGCCCTTTGGATGCATAGTAGAGTAATAGCTGGCATCTTGGATTGATGGATCAGAAGGCCGAGTTCAAATTCAAGTGTGGTTCATTATATTCACTTATCTTCTTCTTCTTTGGAATGGTGTGAATCCATCTCTTCTCTCCCCCAGCTATGGGTAAATAGTCTTGAGTGGCAACTGATCTAGGAGTAGGTCAATTCAGAATTCAAAACCTGAATGGTAGGTGACTAAACTGGCTTCCCCAAGGCAAATTTTCTAAACAAGCACCAATACCGATTACTCAACCCAACTAAAAATAATATTGGTAAAATCACCAAAACCATCATAGCAAATACATGAAAAATACTCTTGGAATTAACCAGCGGCAAAAAACATCTGAAGCCTTAGAATGGTTTACTAATATAAGAAAGAAAGAATTAATGTACATTCATCCAATTCGATATTTGTGACTTTTACCCATCCATCACTGAGAATCTGCTAATATTGGCTATAAATCTAGCGATAAATTGCTTACCTATTAACAATCACGAAATAAATATCATAAAGCAGGTACAAAAACCTACATTATTCCATAATGATTATCTGTGGACCAAAAGAAGCAACCCAGAATTTCGGATTGCTCTGGGTGCATATAACTTGGTGGAGACATGCAAACTTGTTGGAATTGTATTATTGTGACAACTTAGATTTATTTTCGATATCAAGGAAACCAGACTCTTAGAGATGAGAGTGTCATTCTCCTCTGTAAAACTAGCACATGAAATATAGACCAGTTGAGAAAGGAACTGGTAAAACTTTTTAAAAATTGTGAACTAAATATTATAACCACCACCAGTGTTATATATATATATATATATATATATATATATATATATAAATAAATATAAAAGTGAACATAGAAGTCAACACTTAGAGGTGACAGTCTGTTTCATGCTAGATGCAATCGTCAGGCAACTGTTGCCTCTAAGTGTTGACTTCTATGTTCACTTTTATATTTACACACGCTCTATCTCTGATATTGAGCACTTTATCCCATAAATATAGCACATTTTCAGACTATATTTCTTTTTATATATATATATATATATATATATATATATATATATATATATATACAGTGTAACCCGGATATAAGAGAGTTGTCGGGGCCGGAGAAGAAGTCTCTTATATCTGGGTTTGGTCTATTATATATACATTAACACAGGCTCTAATTTGGGACCAGAGAAAATCTCTCTTATATCCGGGTTACACTGTATATATATATATATATATATATATATATAATATATATATCTTGAAAACTTTCATTAAAAAGAACTGATAAGGTCTGTCTTTATAATTCTTTTTATTCCAACTTGTTTGGATGAATATAAACTGCAAAATATACCTTATCTATCTGATAAATAGTTGTGTCTGTCAAAATTCAAGTCAGATGATCAGTCATTATAATTTTTATATATGTATTTACTATATGTATAGGATTAATACAAGTAAAATTTGTCAACTAGCTGATTGATGTTATATTCAGCTGCTTGACTCCAGAGTTTCATATGCAAACATTTTCATAATCATTTGATTCACTTGATTTGTTTCACCAATTGACATCTATTTTCTCAATTTTTTCCTTATTTTTAGATAATATTTAAGTTTGATATAATTAATTCATGTAAAAGATGTTATCTCAGTGACATTTAATAAGACTATAAGTCTAAATATTTTTCATATATAAAATAAGTGTTTATTCACTTCTGGACTTCATCGTATTAATGTTAGCTGTGGAGGGTATAGGGTATTTTGGGGCATTCTTCAAACATTTGATCTTCTTTCTAGGATATCATGTATTTATATAACTTTTGTTAGGGTACGATGCATTTATAAAGCATAATGTTCTATCATCAAATTCTGTGTGTGTGTGTGTGTGTGTGTCTTAAGTTCAATGAGGTTAACTTCCTATTTATGATAGTGCAGCTTATAAGGCATGATTCTGTACTTAGTGGCCATGAGGTTACCTCCTCTGAGGCACCTCACCCTTCTGACATTTTGATGCAACATTAAGTACAACACTTATGTTTTATCTCTTAGGATGAAGCCAGTATATCTTTTGTTACTACAGATCAATTTCTCTTAGATCAAAGGTTCTTGATTGACATTGAATTTAATGTTATTAATTTATATATATATATACACACACACACACACACACACATATATATATATATAAGAATGAAAAGAATATAACTTCAAACATTCATAACATTAATTTAAAAAAGGGCTCAATACAAGAGTAGAGCAAATAACTATATATATATATATATAAAAAAAGATGTATTGATTTATAACATCTTTTGTATTTGTTATTTTCTTGTGACCTGAGGATTGCAAAATTTGCATTGAAACTGTTAGGAGTGCAGAAGAATGGGTGCTGAAATGTTTGTATCAAATTGCATTAGATCAAATATTAGGTTACATTGATCTCTGTCTTTTTGACCACCTTAGCACTCTATTGTGCAATCATTAAACACACACACACACACACACACACACACACATATATATATATATATATATATATATATATATATATATATAGCTGAGTCATAAATTATTTTTATTTCTATTTATTGTCTTTCGTTTTCAAAAAATAAAGTACAATTGCATTTTATTCAATTATATGTTCACCTTTATTATTTGCAATGACTCCTTACCACTTGTCAGGCAGCTCTTTGATTCCTTTTGAGTAAAATTTCTGATTTTTGAGGTTTTGGATTTGAAAAAAATTTCAATGAACTCTTGAATCTGGTTTTCAATAGAGAAAAATTTCCCCATCAAAACATTTTGCAGTAGTTGACAAAGGTTGTTGAAAGAATCGGTTGTTACAAGGTCAGCCAAGTATGGCAAGGGCAGTAGAATAGATCAATTGAATTCCAATTTGTTTTTTCTTTTCTCTATGCAACTCTGAATTGGTTATGGACGAGGACGACATTTTACTTTCATCCACTGTGTACGCTGCCACTGTTAAGTTAGTGTACTCTAACTGCCACTTATGATTTGGACATTATGACTCAACCATATTAGGATATCATATCATATTACAAATTACTAGAACTGGAATGAGGGATTATATATTGCAATAAAATAAAATAAAATATAAAACAGTATTTAATATTAATGCAGGCAGAATTCAATTTAAATTATAATCACGTTAAGTCCTAGCAGACACTCCCGCTGCTTACAGAAGAAGGGCTGTTTGGACTGGGCATAAATTGGTTCCAACAGCTTTATCTGCAATAAAGAGCAAGCATGACTCAAGATGGTAAACAAGTCAATGCTAAAGTTAGTGGCACAATTTGTGTTTCCAACAGCTTTATCTGCAATAAAGAGCAAGCATTACTCAAGATGGTAAACGAGTCAATGCTAAAGTTAGTGGCACAATTTGTGTTTCCAACAGCTTTATCTGCAATAAAGAGCAAGCATTACTCAAGATGGTAAACGAGTCAATGCTAAAGTTAGTGGCACAATTGGGGTTTCCAACAGCTTTATCTGCAATAAAGAGCAAGCATTACTCAAGATGGTAAACGAGTCAATGCTAAAGTTAGTGGCACAATTGGGGTTTCCAACAGCTTTATCTGCAATAAAGAGCAAGCATTACTCAAGATGGTAAACGAGTCAATGCTAAAGTTAGTGGCACAATTGGGGTTTCCAACAGCTTTATCTGCAATAAAGAGCAAGCATTACTCAAGATGGTAAACGAGTCAATGCTAAAGTTAGTGGCACAATTGGGGTTTCCAACAGCTTTATCTGCAATAAAGAGCAAGCATTACTCAAGATGGTAAACGAGTCAATGCTAAAGTTAGTGGCACAATTGGGGTTTCCAACAGCTTTATCTGCAATAAAGAGCAAGCATTACTCAAGATGGTAAACGAGTCAATGCTAAAGTTAGTGGCACAATTGGGGTTTCCAACAGCTTTATCTGCAATAAAGAGCAAGCATTACTCAAGATGGTAAACGAGTCAATGCTAAAGTTAGTGGCACAATTGGGGTTTCCAACAGCTTTATCTGCAATAAAGAGCAAGCATTACTCAAGATGGTAAACGAGTCAATGCTAAAGTTAGTGGCACAATTGGGGTTTCCAACAGCTTTATCTGCAATAAAGAGCAAGCATTACTCAAGATGGTAAACGAGTCAATGCTAAAGTTAGTGGCACAATTGGGGTTTCCAACAGCTTTATCTGCAATAAAGAGCAAGCATTACTCAAGATGGTAAACGAGTCAATGCTAAAGTTAGTGGCACAATTGGGGTTTCCAACAGCTTTATCTGCAATAAAGAGCAAGCATTACTCAAGATGGTAAACGAGTCAATGCTAAAGTTAGTGTCACAATTGGGGTTTCCAACAGCTTTATCTGCAATAAAGAGCAAGCATTACTCAAGATGGTAAACGAGTCAATGCTAAAGTTAGTGGCACAATTGGGGTTTCCAACAGCTTTATCTGCAATAAAGAGCAAGCATTACTCAAGATGGTAAACGAGTCAATGCTAAAGTTAGTGGCACAATTGGGGTTTCCAACAGCTTTATCTGCAATAAAGAGCAAGCATTACTCAAGATGGTAAACGAGTCAATGCTAAAGTTAGTGGCACAATTGGGGTTTCCAACAGCTTTATCTGCAATAAAGAGCAAGCATTACTCAAGATGGTAAACGAGTGAATGCTAAAGTTAGTGGCACAATTGGGGTTTCCAACAGCTTTATCTGCAATAAAGAGCAAGCATTACTCAAGATGGTAAACGAGTGAATGCTAAAGTTAGTGGCACAATTGGGGTTTCCAACAGCTTTATCTGCAATAAAGAGCAAGCATTACTCAAGATGGTAAACGAGTCAATGCTAAAGTTAGTGGCACAATTGGGGTTTCCAACAGCTTTATCTGCAATAAAGAGCAAGCATTACTCAAGATGGTAAACGAGTCAATGCTAAAGTTAGTGGCACAATTGGGGTTTCCAACAGCTTTATCTGCAATAAAGAGCAAGCATTACTCAAGATGGTAAACGAGTCAATGCTAAAGTTAGTGGCACAATTGGGGTTTCCAACAGCTTTATCTGCAATAAAGAGCAAGCATTACTCAAGATGGTAAACGAGTCAATGCTAAAGTTAGTGGCACAATTGGGGTTTCCAACAGCTTTATCTGCAATAAAGAGCAAGCATTACTCAAGATGGTAAACGAGTCAATGCTAAAGTTAGTGGCACAATTGGGGTTTCCAACAGCTTTATCTGCAATAAAGAGCAAGCATTACTCAAGATGGTAAACGAGTCAATGCTAAAGTTAGTGGCACAATTGGGGTTTCCAACAGCTTTATCTGCAATAAAGAGCAAGCATTACTCAAGATGGTAAACGAGTGAATGCTAAAGTTAGTGGCACAATTGGGGTTTCCAACAGCTTTATCTGCAATAAAGAGCAAGCATTACTCAAGATGGTAAACGAGTCAATGCTAAAGTTAGTGGCACAATTGGGGTTTCCAACAGCTTTATCTGCAATAAAGAGCAAGCATTACTCAAGATGGTAAACGAGTCAATGCTAAAGTTAGTGGCACAATTGGGGTTTCCAACAGCTTTATCTGCAATAAAGAGCAAGCATTACTCAAGATGGTAAACGAGTGAATGCTAAAGTTAGTGGCACAATTGGGGTTTCCAACAGCTTTATCTGCAATAAAGAGCAAGCATTACTCAAGATGGTAAACGAGTCAATGCTAAAGTTAGTGGCACAATTGGGGTTTCCAACAGCTTTATCTGCAATAAAGAGCAAGCATTACTCAAGATGGTAAACGAGTCAATGCTAAAGTTAGTGGCACAATTGGGGTTTCCAACAGCTTTATCTGCAATAAAGAGCAAGCATTACTCAAGATGGTAAACGAGTCAATGCTAAAGTTAGTGGCACAATTGGGGTTTCCAACAGCTTTATCTGCAATAAAGAGCAAGCATTACTCAAGATGGTAAACGAGTGAATGCTAAAGTTAGTGGCACAATTGGGGTTTCCAACAGCTTTATCTGCAATAAAGAGCAAGCATTACTCAAGATGGTAAACGAGTCAATGCTAAAGTTAGTGGCACAATTGGGGTTTCCAACAGCTTTATCTGCAATAAAGAGCAAGCATTACTCAAGATGGTAAACGAGTCAATGCTAAAGTTAGTGGCACAATTGGGGTTTCCAACAGCTTTATCTGCAATAAAGAGCAAGCATTACTCAAGATGGTAAACGAGTCAATGCTAAAGTTAGTGGCACAATTGGGGTTTCCAACAGCTTTATCTGCAATAAAGAGCAAGCATTACTCAAGATGGTAAACGAGTCAATGCTAAAGTTAGTGGCACAATTGGGGTTTCCAACAGCTTTATCTGCAATAAAGAGCAAGCATTACTCAAGATGGTAAACGAGTCAATGCTAAAGTTAGTGGCACAATTGGGGTTTCCAACAGCTTTATCTGCAATAAAGAGCAAGCATTACTCAAGATGGTAAACGAGTCAATGCTAAAGTTAGTGGCACAATTGGGGTTTCCAACAGCTTTATCTGCAATAAAGAGCAAGCATTACTCAAGATGGTAAACGAGTCAATGCTAAAGTTAGTGGCACAATTGGGGTTTCCAACAGCTTTATCTGCAATAAAGAGCAAGCATTACTCAAGATGGTAAATGAGTCAATGCTAAAGTTAGTGGCACAATTGGGGTTTCCAACAGCTTTATCTGCAATAAAGAGCAAGCATTACTCAAGATGGTAAACGAGTCAATTCTAAAGTTAGTGGCACAATTTGGGTTTTTAATAAAATGCTCTGTGATGGAGGAACCATATGTTTTTTGTGCGTGTGTTTTTATCACTTTAAACATTATTTTTAGTGGATACTCATATTTGGATACACATACCATTTATTTATTAAACAGTATTATTATTATTTATTTTTGTCTGCTTGCCTGAATATTTGTGAAATTTTATTAAAGAAAATATGTGCTCTTTGGCAAGATTCAGACCTGCATCTACTTGAGCGAGGGAACTGTTGTTAGATTCAAAATACTTTAACCCACTCGGTCACAAAAAACCTTTTTGCTAATCAAGCAAGGCTGAACAGTGCCATTAAGCTAAATCCTTCTCATCATAGATTATCTCAGATTATCAGATCTGCTCAGTTTGCTATCCAAATGTAAATAAAGTCATTTTCTAAGGGCCTACTCAAATGCGAGTATCCGCTAAAAATAACATTTGATGTTGGATTAATAAATAAAAAATCTATTACTTCTTTAGAAATATATATATATATATATATATATATATATATATATATATATATATATATATATATATATATATAAATAAACAATGCAGCCTGCTTCATGGTTGAGGTAGTTGTATCTTTTCCCCTTGATTAGGGTCCTTGTTTAAATGCAATTAAAAGTTTATCTGTTCAGTGCTGATATCATAGTCAACAAAGATTTGTCAGTTTAAATGATTGGAGGAAAACTATTCTTTTTCCTTATTTGTTTTAGATTTGCATTTAATTAACATAAATGCAAATTAATATATACCTATGTAAAAATATAGAGGTAAGGTGGAGGGATGGGTAGCAGCTCAGAGTGAGGAATCGGAGAGCCGAGTTCGAATTCCAGTCAGATCCATACAGTCACTTATATGCTAATACCCTTGGGAAACATATGAATCCCCTTCTTCTCCACCCCTCCAGCTATGGGTAAAATAGCAACACAGACTGGGTTCTATAACCTTGGGTGTCAACCAGTCTAGGAGAAGGAAAAAACTGAATTCAAAACCGGCCGGTAGAGGGTTGGGCTCCATCAGACTATCTTGCCCAGGAAACACCACTTCTACTGTGGCTGCAGTACACATGGTGCCCCTACGACCCTACCAAATAGCAGAATGGACAAGGTTCTATAGCCTTGGATGGCAACCGGTCTAGGAAAAGGAAAACTCTGAATTCAAAAATGGCCTAGAGAGGGTTGGTCTCTGTCAGACTATTTTGCCCAGGAAACGCCACTTCCACTGCAGGTGCAGTACACATGGTGCCCCTACAGCCCTATGGGTAATGGGATAAAAAAATAAAAATAAAAAAACATATATATATATATATATACAGTGTAAACCGGATACAAGAGTTGTCGAGACCGAAGAATAAGTCTCTTATATCCGGATTTGGTCTATTATATATACATTAACACAGGCTCTAATTTGGGACTAGATAAAAATCTCTCTTATATCCGGGTTTCTCTTATATCCGGGTTTGGTCTATTATATATACATTAACACAGGCTCTAATTTGGGACCAGAGAAAATCTCTTATATCCGGGTTTCTCTTATATCCGGGTTTGGTCTATTATATATACATTAACACAGGCTCTAATTTGGGACCAGATAAAATCTCTTATATCCGGGTTTCTCTTATATCCGGGTCACACTGTATATACACATAAGTTTGAACTGTTGTTTGGATGCACTTCCAGTGTTAGCCGAATCCAGATTTTGATTTCCTTTTGTGTGTGTCTGTCTGTCTGTCTGTTTCTTCTTCATCATCATTATCTAGACATCATAATAAAGTCAGTGGGCAGCTGACAAGTTCCTGTCACATGTCTGCGTAGAAAACCAAAGAGGCATCCATTCATCCATAGCATATTTTAGGCAAGTAGACATTGAGAATCCCATCTCTCCCCATGTCAAACCACAACCAGTCTTCTAACTTGAAAGCTCACCTTGGTCACAGACACCTGAACGTTGATTCTGTGCTCCTCTACTCATTATAGATGCGAATGTTTGAATCGATATATCGAGAGGTTGACACTGTTTTTCATTCGAGATATTTTTTTTGACATAATTACATAAACAGAGACAAACGTGCTTTTTAATTTGTTTTATTTAAGTTTTCCTCAATATTCTTCCCAGAGTGCAAGATTAGTGATCATGTTAAGAGAAGATGACCTTTACAGCTAGGAACCACCTTACCATTCCCTTAATGTTCTTTTGATAGAGGATGCTTTCTTGACAACTATAATCTTAACCGCTTCAAGTCTATCTTAAATATCCTAGTAACATGCACTTCTCACTCTCCTTCTCTTAAAAGGATCTCATTAAATTACCCTCTACTTTGAGTCATCCTGGGTAAGATGTTAAACGGCATCTGCGTCCTGAGTAAGACAATAAACTACGTCCAGCAGCAAGGCCTCTGATCAGGAGGTTTTGAGGAGCGTGGAACCATCTCTTAATTGCTGGTGTTTCCAGGTCCACCCTGACCCGAGGTGGGAGCACCTGTTAGGGTTTCATCTATGGGTAAATAGTTAACGATTACCAGCAATACTTTTTTGAAAAAAATTATTACCAGCAATACAATTTTGAAGGAAAAATATTACCAGAAACAGATTTTTGACAGAACAAAATATTACCCGCAATAAAAAAATTTTTGTCAGCATTAAATAACTCATTGAGGTTGATATGTCATAAAACAAAATAAACCAAACCAATCTAAACCAAAGAATACATATTCTATTCATTCAAATTTATCCTAAAAATATTGTCGGCATTAAATAACCCATTGAGGTTGATATGCCATAAAACAAAATAAATCAAACCAATCTAAACCAAAGAATACATATTCTATTCATACGAATCTATCCTAAAAATGTTGTTGGCATTAAATAACACATTGAGGTTGATATGCCGTAAAACAAAATAAACCAAACCAATCTAAACCAAAGAATACATATTCTATTCATACGAATCTATCCTAAAAATGTTGTCGGCATTAAATAACCCATTGAGGTTGATATGCCATAAAACAAAATAAATCAAACCAATCTAAACCAAAGAATACATATTCTATTCATATGAATCTATCCTAAAAATGTTGTTGGCATTAAATAACACATTGAGGTTGATATGCTGTAATAACAAAATAAACAAAACCAATCTACTTTGAGTGGCACTTGGGCCTTGTATTGGATAAACTAAACTAATAAAAGAGAAGCTATCATAAAGTGCTTCCTTATAATGAAAGTGGCAAGGTTCTCAACTTTCTAAACTTCTGTTGATGTTTCTAAGATTTATGGTCAGAACAAATCTGTCTGTTTCATAAGTTGTATTACAGTCTATTTTTAGAATTGTTCTTTTTTATTATTGGTTATTCTTGTTAGTCTTTTATTGTGCCTCATACGATCTATGGTAAGAACAAATCTTCTATCCATCACAATGACTTTTATTACAGTCTATTTTTGGAATTGTTCTTTTTTATTATTGGCTATTATTGTTTATATCTTATTGTACCTAATTTATAAATTAAAATTTATCATAGGAAAGTAAAGAAAAAAAACTGAAAGAATGTTGTTAGTAAGATCAAACTTATTAGATATTCTACGTACACTGACTCAAAGTTTCCCATGAGCTATAGTTATAGCTCTGTTTATGTTAATTACCTATTAGCTAAACCAATCCCAGATTCTTTTGTGTTTGACACCCTGCATGAATCTACATTCTCTCCCCGTCTCACTGGTTTTACAAGTATTTCTTGTTATGGGTGGGGGGACTTTGATCTCGTTCTTTTATCCTCAGTATCTCTAAGCTCAAGTTGGTTTTCATTTGTATTTAATTTTTCAATCAACTCCTCTTGTTGGATGAAGTCAATACAAACTTCAAAAGTTATTTGGTTTGTCTGTAACCGCCTTAAAATTTTTACTCTATGTGAGATGTTCTACAGTTCTTCTACAAATTGATGTTGAATTAATTCTTCCTTTGTACTTATTCCTTGTTGTCCTAGTTCATGAAATTCACAATATCTGCTGGTATCTTTTATGGTTCTGAGATATTTCCTTATACAGGGTGACCCCAAAAAACAGGAGTTTTTGAAGTGCGTATTGCCAGACATGAGCAAGTGGCAACACTGCGAGACAGTGACCTTGAACAAGTAAACATTTTGCTATTTTAGTAATGAGAATGAAATTCACAGTATCCCAGCTGAGATGTTGCAGAAGTCAATGAGGAATCTCAACAGCAGATTTCAAGAATGCATTCGTACAGGAGGACGCCATCTACAGGACATAATTTAAAAAAATGAAAATTCTTTCATTGTTTCTTAAATGGCATGTTTTAAGGTTTCAATTACTATGAATTAAATATTTTTCTTCCATCACTCTTGGTTTTATTGCATTGTTAAAAAGTTCCCGTTTTTTGGGGTCACCCTATAGTTTCTCCAAATTCTTGTTTCAATGTTAAGAATTTGGTTTGTTCAGATATGACCAATCTTTTCTTTGGTTTAATATTTCTCAATATTATTTCTTTGACTTCCTTAAATATCAAGTTTCCAATTTCAGCCAGATAAGTCATTAACGAAATCTGCATAACTGTTTTGCATCCCACAATGGCCCAAAATGCATCCACAGTTTCTTTCTATCCTTTAGGTGTTTGGTTATCTCTTAACTTATTTATTCTGGCACGTACCTGAAAATATTTTATCCAAATCTTTGTTTTCAGGTTCTTCTGTGTTCAACAGAGCTCCGTCAGATGATGCCATTTTGTTATGTTGATCAAACTTAGTAGACGTAGATATTCTATTTACATTAAGTCGTGAACTGTTGTTGTAGCTCTCTTTATGTCAATGACCTCTTAGCTAAACCAATGCCATGACAAAAGTATTGATAAAGTTTGGTAAATTCTTCATTTCCTCTCATCAGTTAGGAGTCTTGTAAAGTAACCATTTAGACAGGAGCTATTATATGTACATTAAAAAGATTTACCAATGTTTATAGACTTTACTCTATTTTTCAAACATTTAAAAAACTGAATACAAAGCAATAAATCATGTAATTGTCTTGAAAACATAAAATCCAAAAGGTCTGTGGAATCATGAAGTGAGTTTTCATAAAAACTTCTATCAAATGATTGCACTTAGTTTCTTTGTTCTTCTTCTTCTTCTAAGTGTCATGTCCCTTCAAGACATTGGCAGTCATGGCTCTCCACAATTCCTTGTCCTTTGTAGCTGTTAATAAATTGTATCTTCTTTGTTAAAAGTTGTAAATGTCAGATGATCACGAAGATGGTATTTGTTCTGGGCAGAAGTTGATGTTTGTGTATATATATATATATATATTCCTGTTTTGAACCTGTTGAGATGTCTTTAAAGGTTT
>OZ038512.1:75145511-75175511 GCA_964036315.1 Acanthosepion esculentum
TACCATTCTTACTCCACTCACCATAATACCGCAAAATCTCTATGTAATCCTAACTAGTTCCATATATATGTACAATTTGTCTGTGGGTGGGGGAAATAAAATAACATTTAAAAAAAAAAATGATGAAAGCTCATCAGGACAAATGCCCTGAAAATATTTATAGAAAAGTCACAGAGAAGCGATGTTACAGTGGTGAGACAGTAACTGAAGCTGAGATGCTAGGTGAGGACTGCTAACATTGCAGATTCTTCTTCAGATTTTGTCAAGAATCTTGAGAGATATAGTAAGAGAACCTGACCGAATGTGGCAGCAATATTCAATGCGCAGAAGAATAGTAGATATATAAACATGCAGTGCTGTTAAATTTAAAACACTGGAACATGTTGCACAACTTGATACAGAACATTTACTTTTGACCGATGGTTATCAGTAAGTGAAGTCAACTTCAAAGTACAGAGCAAGAGGCTCAGACGGAGAGAAAGTCATGGACAGAAGATTAGTTACTTTTTTAGAGGAAGATGACAAGTCAAAGAAAATTTTTCCCGTGAAAAGGTGCACAAAAGGAATGAAGTAAGCCTTGCCGAACAGACTGTGCCCCTCCCCACTTACTTATGTCTCATCTCTATTTCACACGCTTATAGCAGTAAGTTATAACCCAAGCATGAAATCCGGTAGAAGTTGTTTTGTTCTTCACTTGTTGGTAACAATCAATTCAAAGAGTAATTTTTAAGACAGTCATTTGACTGGAAGAACTTGCTATGTGAATTTTTCTTTTCTCCAATATGGAATTTTTCCATGTGGAAATGAATGCAGTTATATTGAATACTTCAGGCAGCTGAATACCCCTGCCTTGCATCATTCATTTTCTTAAAATCAACCCCCACCCCGTTTCCACAATGTTGAAACTGACGGACTTTTCATGAATTGGGACATACATTGTAAAAGAAACTGATCATGAAAAATGTTTAACTTTTGTGCAAACTGGAGTTATCAGTAGAAAAAAATTTAAATTAACGTAACTTCCAAACTAAAACTGAAATATTCTCTGTTAATCAAATCATGGCGTTAACTTGCACTAAAGGGAGTTGAAATGCCAAGAACAAAAGTCTTTGAGCTGGACATAATATATTTCTTGGAAAAATTTAGAAGTTGGTAGGCAATAATAAATGACTATACAGGGTGCGATGGATAAATTGTCGTCTAAATTGCACAAAAATGAAAATAACACTGACATCTCATTTTGACAGATCTACAGGGTGCGATGGATGAATTGTCGTCTAAATGACGCCAAAATGAAAATAACACTGACATCTCATTTTAACAGATATACAGGGTGCGATGGATGAATTGTTGTCTAAATGATGCAAAAATGAAAATAACACTGACATCTCATTTTAACAGATATACAGGGTGCGATGGGTAGATTGTCGTCTAAATGACGCCAAAAGGAAAATAACACTGAAATCTCATTTTGACAGATATACAGGGTGCGATGGATGAATTGTCGTCTAAATGATGCAGAAATGAAAATAACACTGACATCTCATTTTAACATGGTATTTCCAGTATCTTTCTGTAGATTCATATTTTTATTGCCTCAAGTCGCTTCTTCATCAGTAAGGAGATTGTCCAGCATTCACTGCCATATAGGGAGGACTGATATTATGCAACAGTTCATTACTCTTTTCTTTGTTTCTAATGACATTTTCCTCTTTCTTAATACTTTGCTTATCTTTTGGAACAACTTATTAGGTATGTTATCCACTATGACCATCCGGCTTTCAGTATGTCCTGTGAGTGTTAAATTTTCCAAGCTCTCTTTTCTCTCATGTCCTTGAAATATTAATTCTTTCTTTTTGATTTTAAGTCTAAGTGTGCTTTTGGTTCTCATTTTCTTTTAAAAAATCCTTATTGTTCACATGTTCAGTCCATGATATTCTCAGCATCCATCTGCAGAACCAAATCTCTGTCACTAAGTTTCTTTTTTAATCTGTGAAGACATTGTCTAACATACATTCCTATATTGGACGATATGGCATATCTGTTTAACACTCTTTTCTTTGTTTCTCAAAGATTTTTCTCCATCTTAATACCTCACTTAGTTTCTTAAATACCCCTTTCAATAATCCGATCATCCTGAGTATGATGGTAAACTGCATCCGCGTTCATGCGTATGATGGTAAACTGCATCCACGTCCATGGGTATGATGGTAAACGGCATCCACGTCCATGGGTATGATGGTAAAGTGGATCCGCGTCCATGGGTATGATGGTAAACTGCATATGCATACTGGGTATGGTGATAAACTATGTCCAACAGAGGGGCTGTTTTTGAAAAAATAAGGTTGTCGGCTATACGTTTTTGGAGAAATAGTATTACCAGCTATACATTTTCGAACAATACATTTTTGAAAACCAAATGTTTCCAGCAATACATTTTTGAAAACCAAATGTTTCCAGCAATATGTTTTTGAAAACATATTTTCTTTTGTAGTTATTTTAGTTTATTACTGCTGTTGATTGTCCTTAAGTGATGTGGCTTCTGTTATTTGGTTCAATTCTTTGTCTGTTATGAAGTTACACCAGTCCACAAGATTCAAAGAAAGATAATCCTACCATGATCCACAGACTCACTTACTCAAAGCCATTTTTAACCATTGATCTTAGAAAAAGATTGTATACAGCTGGCAGTTTAGATATTTCTGAATCATTTTTTTTTGCCATACATGACATCCACATGAGAGTTTCAATCTGATGAGGCTATTTAAGAACATGAGTTTTAAGGTCAGTGTTTTGGTTTTGTAGCAGCTTGTGGTGTTGGGTGAAACTATCTTTAGTGCAGTCTACTTATACTAAATTTCTTATAATTTATACATATGATGAAGTATTTGAAAAGGGGATGCGATCAGCAGAGAGAGTTCAAATTCCAGCTTGGAAAGTTTCCCTGCATTTTGCCTTTTGCATTCATGCCCTTGGGTAAAGTCTGAATCCAATTCTCCCCCCCCCCCGAAATGTATAAATAGATTTTGGAGTACTGTAACCTGAAACAACAGTAAAGTCAGTTGAGAGTTGTTATGACTGTCTACTCTCCAAGGAGTTTGCAGAAAAAAAAAAAAAACACAATCTTGTGCCAAGGATTTGCTGAACCAAAAAAAAAAAAAAGTTGAAATGTTGAATGTGGAGTGAGTAGCCATAGCCAAATGCAAAATAAGTAACATAACTGATCAAAAAACAGAATTGACAAAGTTTGCAATAAACAATAATAAGAGAAAAGAAAAGAAGAGGGCAAAAAATAATATGAAGAAAGCAAACAAAATATGCAACAAGGCAAATTAACAGTAATATAGCAAAAAGTTCACAAACTAAGAATTGGAGTTGACACACAAAAGCAAGTTTGGACAAGCAAATGCAGCATTCTGACTTCAAGACAAGACAGACCGGGACTGAGTCAGATAAAACCAAGAACCTGCCTATTTTATTGGCTAGGAAAAAAGATCCCAGCATGCTTTTGTGTGTTTTTGCCTATAAATAGAGGGAAGGGAAAGTATTTTGCAGTCATTCCCAGTAAGATTGGAATCAACATTGAATAATGGTGAAAAATGCATTAAATTAATGAAATTTTCACTTATAGCTCTCCACAGCATCTTTACTTTAATATGTATAAATTACTATGAATATTCTTGGAAAAGGTATGAAAGTGGTTTCCTGTTTTCTTCATGAATTGTAATTTAGCATTGTCTTTCTCTCAGACTGGTTACCACATTCAGTCTAGAGAGTTAAGTCTGCTCATATATTTTCCCAATAGCTGGAGGGGGAGGGAGAGATGAATTAGTGCAAAGTGAGCTTGAACTCACTCTTCCAATTCCATTTATTGTGTGGATAATTGTTATGTCATCCACACATCCGTATTTACTAAATTCAATTCCAAACAATCATAAAATTACTTCAAAAGATTTTCAGACATCAACACTGAAGTGGGAAATACTTTTACATGTCAGGCAGAGATTTGGAAAACTAATTCAAGCTGTTTGTAGACATTTGATATGTTTCAGCGACTGCTTTTAGATTCAAACTATCCTCTTCCTGCTCTCTGTACCGTTTGTTTCTAACGCAATCAAGTGCTGAATTATTTTGCCTGAGTGACAATCCGCCATTTCATGCCTTCAATCAAAAAACAAGAGATTAAAGGCGTTTTTGGTTGAGAAACCATGTTAGTCTGCTTTAGAACGTCAGAACATGCAGCCTCTTGAGAGAACCTTGCTAGTTGATCACTTATTGAACTGTTTTATGTGTTTCTTTTTTATCTAAACACTTTGTTGGCATTCAAAAGCTTTTGATATATCAAACCAAAATGACCAAATGGCTGCGTAAAATTAAAAACTCAAGTTACTTTTCTTTATTGACAATTAAACTCTTCATTCTTGAACTGTTGAGAAATTACCTGAAGACGAGCATATTACCTGTCAAAAAATATGGGGGTTAATTATGTCTGGATTAGCACTTCTGCAGAGGATCAGTATATAGCATATGTTCTCTCAACTGCAGATCAGAGTCTTGCTCTCCAGTCTTCTGCTGAAGATCAATGCAATATCTGTGTACTCAAATGAAGAAGAAAGTGTTGCTCTCCAGCCCTCTACCAGTGTAGTATCTGTGCACTCTAATAAAGATCAAAATGTTGTTCCACCAGCCTCTGCTGAAGATCAGTTTAGTATCGGTGCTCTCCACTGAAAATGAAAGTTTTGCTCTCCAGTCCTCTGGCAAAGATCAGTGTAGTATCTGTGCCTTCCATTTAAGACTGAAGTGTTACTCCACAGTCTACTACTAAAGATAAGTGTAGTATATGTGTACTCCAATAAAGATCATAGACTTGTCCACAGCCCTCTGCTGAAGATCTGTTTAGTACGTGTATACTTCAATGAAGATCAAAGTATTGCTCTCCAACCCTATGCCAAAGATCAGTTTAGTATCGGTGCTCTCCACTGAAAATGAAAGTTTTGCTCTCCAGTCCTCTGGCAAAGATCAGTGTAGTATCTGTGCCTTCCATTTAAGACTGAAGTGTTACTCCACAGTCTACTACTAAAGATAAGTGTAGTATATGTGTACTCCAATAAAGATCATAGACTTGTCCACAGCCCTCTGCTGAAGATCTGTTTAGTACGTGTATACTTCAATGAAGATCAAAGTATTGCTCTCCAACCCTATGCCAAAGATCAGTTTAGTATCGGTGCTCTCCACTGAAAATGAAAGTTTTGCTCTCCAGTCCTCTGGCAAAGATCAGTGTAGTATCTGTGACTTCCATTTAAGACTGAAGTTTTGCTCCACAGCCTACTACTAAAGATAAGTGTAGTATATGTGTACTTCAATGAAGACTGAAGTGCTGCACTCTAGCCCTCTAACAAAGGCCAATGTAGTGTCTGTGTGCCCCAATAAAGATCAAAGTCTTGTTCCACAGCCCTCTGCAAGACACAAGCATAATCTTGAACTGTAAATAAGACATGCATGATTTTTTTTTTTATTATATTGGCCTGGACTATTTCTTTGTTTACCACTGTACGCTCTGGTATTTTGTTTCTGATTTATATTGAAAGCAACATTTCAGCACTGGTAATGGTATTGTAATTATTTATACTATTTGCATTGTTTGGACTGGGCCATGTGTCCTTGTGGGTAAAAGCAGTGGTTGAAGTAATCCAGAGACTTGACTCAAAGAGTTTGAGTTCAATATCTGGCCACAGCAGACGTGAACAAAAACTGAGAGAGTTGAGTTACAGAGTGATAACTGATATTGAGACATCTGGAAGAGGCATGGCACATGGAAGTAGAACAATCTATCCTGGTGGATGAAATAAAGGGTTCTATTCAAAATTCCAATCACCTGAAGAAGGCTGGAACATACAATGGCCAAAACATTGGGAATATGGCAACAAAGATGAGGACAGTAGTCCAAAAAATGTAAATAGTATAAATAGTTACAATACCTCATCTCAGAAATATAAATAGATCCTGAAGAAGGACAGAGTGTACAATGGTCGAAACATCACAAATGTGACAAAAAAAAGATGAGGACAGAAGTCCAAACAATGTAAATAGTGTAAATAGTTAAAACACCTCATCTTTGAAATATAGATAGATCCTGATGAAGGCTGGAGAATACAATGGTTGAAATGTCATGAATAGGGTAACAAAGATGATGACAACAGTCTGAACAATGTAAATAGTGTGAATAATCTCTGTATTATTCAAAAGATCAAATGAAATCTGAAGCTGATGTTGTTTCTGCTCATCAGTCAGGATTCAAAGTGTTGTCTTTGAGGAAGTCTTTCTCATTTTTAAATTCTCCGTTAAAATCTCTCATGCCGTTTCCCTATTTACATTCCTTTCTTCTATCAGTTGTACACTAATCTTTGAGGTCACACTTCATTTTTGCATCTGTTCTTTGTATTTTTGGCCACCCACTTCTTGTGTTATCATGTACATCTTTTTTACCTTCCTTGAATCACCTGTGCCACTCAAAAACACATGGCTTCTTCATGGTATGTCCAAAATAGACCATTTTTAAAAAGAGTTAATATTTCACAAGCACTTTTGCCAAATTTCACAGAAAAGTTGATGTTAATCCACTGCTTCAGATTTCTTTCTGCTAAAGTTGTAACATGAAAAAAACATAAAACTTTCTCTGCTGCTTGGCAAAAAATGACTAATTTGGTCTTTGTTTCAAGCAAATAGAAGTTGGGACAAGTCCAGATGTCACAAATGTTTGCCTATGAGGTTTTGAGGAAGCATGGAACCACATCTTAATTGCTGGTGTTCCCAGGTCCACCTTGACCCAGGGTGGTAGCATCTGTTGGGGTCCCATCTATGGGCAAATAGTGAACTTCCAGGTCATTTCCAGCACATTTCCACGTCCTGGGTATGACGACAAAATAAATCCGCGTCCTGGGTATGACGACAAACTACACCTGCATCCTGGGTATGATGACAAACTTCATCCGCATGCTGGGTATGGCGATAAACAACATCCGCATGCTGGGTATCATGATAAACTACATCCGCATCCTGGGTGTGGTGGTAAACTGCATCTGCATATTTGAAGCGGTGGTGTTGCCAACTGTGCACTTTTGAAACAATAATGTTGCCAGCTACACGTTTCTGAAACAATGATGTTGCCAGCTATACGTTTTTGAAACAATGATGTTGCCAGCTATACGTTTTTTGAAACAATGATATTGCCAGCTATACGTTTTTGAAACAATGATGTTGCCAGCTACACGTTTCTGAAACAACAATGATGTTGCCAGCTACACGTTTCTGAAACAATGATGTTGCCAGCTATACGTTTTTGAAACAATGATGTTGCCAACGTTATCCTTAAATTACGTTTACAAAGTATATATATTTAATAAATATGTGGAAACTGGATCTGGCATTAAATAACTCATAGTGGTTGATATGACATAAAACCCCAAACCACCAACCAA
The DNA here is from genome assembly GCA_964036315.1 of Acanthosepion esculentum. Classification (NCBI taxonomy): domain Eukaryota; kingdom Metazoa; phylum Mollusca; class Cephalopoda; order Sepiida; family Sepiidae; genus Acanthosepion; species Acanthosepion esculentum. The sequence continues at coordinate 75,152,990 of OZ038512.1, forward strand.
CCAACCTCATCTTCATTGCCATTTTCACAACGTTTTGGCCATTGTACACTCTGGCCTTTATGTTTATGTCTGTATATATCTGTCTATATCTCTGAGATGAGGTATTATGATTACTTGCATTATTTACATTATTCAGACTGTTATCCTTATCTTCATTGCCATATTCACAACACTTTAGCTGTTGTATGCTCCAGCCTTCTTCAGGTGATTGGAATTTTGAACTGAACCCTTTATTTTGTCTACTGGGGTAAATTGTTCTAGTTCCACGTACCATGTCTCTTCTGGATGCCTCAGTTATTCCCCTTTAACTCAACACTGCAAGTTTTGGTTCAGGTATTTACTCTGTGTCCCCTCTAAGGTGAGTTGTGACACACGGTCTTTTTTAAGGTGGGGACCTGAGCACGTACACCTGAGCAAGGAACAAAAACTGCTTGTAGCCCCTGCAACCGTTGCTTGCACTGGCCTCAGTGCTAGCTCTGATCCCTCTCTCTGGTGCAATGAGAGGGCACAGCCTCGGGCAGCTCTTCCTCGGGGCTTGGCACCTCTCAGTGTAATTTTCCCCAGTTGCGACTCTGTCCTTCTGATTGCACTCTGCCCAAAGACAGAGATGCAACTGAGAGATGATAAATAGATACGTTACAAACTCCTCGAGAGGAATTTACACACTGGATCTAACCAACATCTTTATCTAGTGGGCCATGTGTCCTTGAGGAACTAGAACACTCTGTCCTGGTGGGTGAAATAAATGTTTCAGTTCGAAATTCCAATCACCTGAAGAAGGCCGGAGCATACAACGGCCGAAACGTTGTGAATATGGCAATGAAGATGAGGATAACAGTCTGAAGAATATAAATAATGCAAGTAAGTTTGATAGTTGTGCTTAATTTAATTTATAATGTAAGTAGGAAAAAAAAGCAAATATTGAAAAGATAGTGAGGGTTAGAAAGCTACAATCAGATTTGCACCCCCCACCAAGTTCGGGCAATTCGTGTGTAGTATGCAGAGGCCCTGCATGTAAGCGCAAGAATGATTACTAGTTTTTTATGTTTAATAATGACGTGTTCCATGAACAGAAAATTCATGCTATTTTTCTTGTAAAACCAATTTAAGTATTTCATTAAATTAAAGATGCAATTAGTTGCCTGTTGCCTAAAATAAATTCAATGTAGCATCCGATTCATGCGAGTTTCCCCAACAGACAAGAAAAACAAATTCACCATTTCAACAAAGTAATTTCTTAATGCTAAAAGTTAACCCACCAAGACTTTGTTTGTAAGTGCTGTCAGCTTCAAAGAACATCAGTTGTACGACCGGATTCAAAAATAACTTGCTTTGTTTATAATCTATTTGTTCTGTATTAAGTGCTTGTTTTGATATGTTCTCTGCATCGACATGTATTTGTAATGCAAGAGAATTCTTGGAGCTGTTCAGCATTGTTCAAGCATAGAAGAAGTTGTCTATCACTTCTGTTGCTTGAAAAAGTAGCCATTTTATTCGCTTGCTAAAATCCTTGTACCATTAGTGGCCAACCTTATAATGTTACTGACAATTGGTATATTGTTACTGGTAATCCTTATACCATTACTGAGAATCTTTATACTGTCACTGCGTTGTAGAGTTATTTCCTCAGTGGAAACTGTATTTGGACTAAATTCGTCCTAAATAGGTTCAACGTACAACAACGCTAGGAACTTGTAATAATCAGTATTACGCAGAGTAATCGAGTTGTGGTCGCTGACTACTTTTCGTATTCGACTCCTACTGACTCCTACTTATATTAGATGGGAGAGTCTATTATTTATAGACTAGGTGTCTTTCACCATAACACACTGTTACTGGATTAAATTGAAGAATTTTATGGTTTTAGTTGACTTTAATCGCTAACGAATCCTCTATGGATTTAAGGGAGGAAATTAAACAGTATCAACCAACCATTGAATCAAATCGTATTCCAGAAGCAAGACTTTTCTGTTTTCTTATTGCTTTTTTTTTCCAATCATTTCACCCCAAGCAAGGGAACAAAGGCACTAAGAGGCAAGGTGTTACTGAGAATATGAGAAAAAATACTATTAAGGAGAGCAGACAGTAAAAGAATCAGAATTAAGAACATAGAAGATAAAGATTGACATTGCATATAAATTTTTGAATGTCAGAGTTGACAAGCAAGAAACAGGAAGATAGTTCCATAGGCAAGAAGGGAAATTGAAGAAACTGTTAGCATAGAACTTACAGTTACATGTAGCCATTTCAGAAAGTCTAAGTACCATAGAACAAAGTTCATCAGAACAATTACCATGAAAGTATTTATAGAAGTGGTGCCCACATTATGTTGGTGGGAAAGTGACTTAAGCCGAGGTACCAGGTCAGGAGTTTGAGATGCAATAGTCTTTCAAGGTGCATCTGCTCATAAATATATTTTTTTTTTAAAAGTGAACTCTTTCTCCACCTGTGGTAGACTGCGACTCATAAGACTGAAGAATTTCAGTCATTCTGCATTTTCATGGGCTGATGCATCCCCATGAGAGGCCGAGGCATGCAGCAGGAAGATTGGGGATTTTATTGAGACACATCTCTAGACTGGTTACCAACCAAGGCTATAGAATCAAGTCTGTCCTGTTATTTTACCTATAACTGGCAGGGAGAAGAGATGGATTCACACCTTTTCTATTTACACTTAAGTGAATGTAAAAAGCATAGCTGGAATTTGATCTCTGCTCTCCAGTTTCTCATTGTGAACAATAATCTATTACACCACCTGCACATCCTATGAATATATTTAGATATATCATGTATTCACAGGTGCATTTCAAAATAAACAATTTAACTTATGAAGGCATAGAACTGATATTTAATATGGAACTGTTCTAAGTAAATTTAACGCTCAGTGTCATGAGAATTTAAATGAAGCAGATAATGTCCATTTGAAATCTCTCAGTTTTTGTACCAAATGTATGTAGCTGAGGGAAATATATCCAATACTTGTACAACTCTATGTAAAATTTAATTTTATGCCCTCACTCCACACCCAAGTAACTTGAGTTAAGGATAAGACTTTTACTTGACTTTTATCTTTTAATCTCGAGGAAAAATCATTTTATTGATGAACCAGAATAAATGATTTCTTTTTCTTTTTGAAGATAATATTTACAGACAGTTCAACCACATCTGGCTGGCCAAATATGATATGAATATTTAATTGCATTTCTATTACCAAAACCAGAGTTTCATCTGCCTAATTCTGCATTTGGTATTCTTTTTCATCTTTTATATGCATGTCCATTCATGATGTGAATAACATGGCTCTCCACAACTTCCTATCTTTTGTAGCTTTAAGCATTGTTTGCCCATTTACTATCCCTCCCACACCATGTTCTGCCATTCATTTACACACATTTAAAATGGAAATATATGTATTAAAAATTAAAATAAGTTTAAACATATTAAATTCAATAGAATTAAATTAAAAGCATTATCTAATATATATATATATATATACATACATACATATATATATATATATATATATTTATATATGCATACATATATATATATATATATATATATATTTATATATGCATACATATATATATATATATATATATTTATATATGCATACATATATATATATATATATATATATTTATATATGCATACATATATATATATATATATACTTTATTTTAGGATATTACAACATGAAAATAAATGCTACCTGAATGCAATTATGTTTCAATGTGTACCATCTCATCAGGTGTTAGTATGTCATATTGACCCACAGAACAATACTTATCTGATTCATGTATACATATATATTTCTCTATGAATGTAACTGATTGTCCAAAGTTAGAAACAAATTTTTATCGATGATTATGAAGTGAGAGAAATATAAATAAAGCCTCCCCCTCCTCTTTTTTTTTTTCCTGTCACCATTTTGTAACATTTGCACTTTGTTCCATTTTCCTTCTTTATCTTTTATTTTTCTCATTCTGTCAGCAAACACTTGTCATACTGACATAGTAACACCTGATGTGTTGGTAGACATTGAAACATGATTGCATTCATGTAGCGTTTATTCTCATCTACTAATATCCTAAAATAAAGAACACAGCTCTACTTTTGTATTGAGCACACTTTTAAATTAATGTTACAAATGTTGGAATTTATATTCAATTCATTCTCATTTCATTTACACACACACACACACACACACACACACACACACATATATATATATATATATATATATATATATATAAGGAAGAGGTTATAGTGGTTCCAACGAGAGAAAACTGTGTATATTAAAAAGAAGAGAGGTACCACAAACGTTTTTGGTTGTAATGTGGATTTTTAAAAAAAAACATTATCCTTTATTTTTCATAATTTTACAACACGTGTTTCTGGTCTCGCGACCGTCTTCAGGTAAAGGGTGGAGATTTCCACATATTATTAAAAATAATTAATTCTTTCTTTTTTTATGTTTTTCAATGTTAAATATTCTTGATATGACACATTCTCTATTTTTGTGTTAGTAATCCGAATGTCTTTCTTGAAATGGCAGTGAAGAGTTAACATATATATATATGTTAGTAAAGTCACTAAAACACGGGGTGGGGGGTTACTGTGTGTGAAAGAATTAGAAAAGAGAAAACATTACTAAGAAGTGCGAACAATAGATGAGTGATGAGAAATTGAGATTGCATATCAATGGTGCCACCTGTTGGCCGTGGGTGGTGACCCGTGATTCCTGGGGATGGGGCCCTGGTGGTTGAGCAGGTCATGACCCAAGTATAAAGTGGTCATGACCCTGCAGCACACCACTTTGGCCCTTATCTGAGCTAGACGGGCAGGCGGTCGGAGAGGCCCGATCTGATCAATCAGCTGGTCATGTCATGCCCCATCACATCTAACCCATCCCAAAACAACTACAACTTACAATTAACTTTCCCACCCAAACCCTACACTAAATATACTAACACCTTACCCCTAAAATGTGATGGAAAGCGGTGGCTTAGGGTCAATCAGTAGAAAAAAAAAATTAATCAATGATGTTGCCAGCTATACGTTTTTGAAACAATGACGTTGCCAGCTATACGTTTTTGAAACAATGACGTTGCCAGCTATACGTTTTTGAAACAATGACGTTGCCAGCTATACGTTTTTGAAACAATGACGTTGCCAGCTATACGTTTTTGAAACAATGACGTTGCCAGCTATACGTTTTTGAAACAATGATGTTGCCAGCTATACGTTTTTGATATATCTAGTAAATACTGGATCTGGCATTAAATAACCCATAGTGGTTGATATGCCATAAAACCCCAAACAAACAAACAAGAAATTGAGATTGCATATCAATTTTTGGTAAAATAAACCATGATGGAACTTTTCATTAACCATGATATATTTAAGAAGGATATTATACTAATCTAGAACCTATACTAGTGACAAACTGCCTTCATACAGATAGAAAATGATTGAGTAAATATGATAAAATAGAAAAGGTGAAAGACAAGGATGGGTCTTCTTGCCAGACTTCTTGAACCTATACAGTGAGGTGATTCTGAGAAAATTAAAAGTCTTATCAGGGTTCATTATTGGTGGCCACAACCATAACAACATAAGATATGCAGATTGCACTGTGTTGATAGCAGACAGTAATCAGGTAGTAAAAAGAAAGCAAGAAGAAAGGACTAATTATTAATGTTCAGAGAGAATAGTTGTCAACAGAAGTCTATCAGTAAGAACTGAACTAGTAGTATGTCGGATTAGTATATAAATTGTTTTGCAGTGTGGTGACTCACAAAATATTTCTATATCTGTCAAGTTTGGAGATATTTGTTTTAACAAATTCTCTTATTTAAAGACATTTTTATGTTTAACATTCTTTTCATAGATACAAGTATTTAAGTAAATGCTCTGTTTATAGCAAACGGTATTAAATAACATTTACCGGCCTGAATGTCCAAGAAATTTTCATAGAAAATATTCGTCTTCCGACAGGATTCGAACCTGTATCCTATACGGAACCGTCATATAGCCTGGCATACCTTAACCGATTCGGCCACTGAGGATTGTTCGGTTGGCAATGTCGAATTTACTGCTTATAAACTTCAATCTTCCATGAATGTCTCACGTACATTCATAACTGCTCATGGTGTATCAAATGTAAACAAATGACGTCACACATTATGAAATGGACAAAGTCGGACAATTATTTAAAGACATTTTTATGTTTAACATTCTTTTTATAGATGCAAGTATTTATTTATTATAAACAGAGCATTTATTTAAATACTTGTATCTATAAAAAGAATATTAAACATAAAAATGTCTTTAAATTCTCTTATACAAAGTTTTCTTTTAACAAGAGGTGATGATTTTGAGAAAATAAGTTGGCTTTAATAAGTATGTTTGATTTTGTTTGGTTTCCTGGTCATTTCCCACCATATTTACTTGTGATTGTTAATAGTGTGCAGTTGGCTTTGAATTGATAAAGAAAAAGCAAAAACAATAAAACAAATTGAAAGAAATGTGAGTGATAATTGCTTACGGTCAGTCTGTCGTTTTATGGCCATAGTTGCATGGAATAATGAGATACGTACAAAGGCTGGCTGAATTTGAAAAGTTTTGTGGGAAGAAGTTTGGTTGCTTTTTTATAAAAACTTTTACTTTCGGAGTATGTTTAATTGGTTCCTTCATGGAAGACAATATCTGACTTACTTCACTGACATTGTTTTTCTTTTTTTTATATTCCTGTCTTCATGTTATGTAAAGAGGCTGCTGAAAAGTTCACAGGCTCACCAATTCCCAATATCTGAAAAAATGACTTAGCATAAACACCTTTTTGGTGGGGATTCCTTTCTTGGTAAGATGACAATTTTTTGCAGTACCTCCTTATTTGTAGAAGCCATGTTCACACACACACACACACATATATACACACACACACACACACACACAAGTTTCATTAAAAATGACTACACAGGTACTGAGGTTAAGTTTTTGATTTAATCTTTCACGTGTTCTTGTAATTTTCTTCTTTTCTGGATGTAAATTATATAGAAATTGTACAAATTGTGTGTCCAAGCACTTTCGGCTATACTTTTAGCCATTATCAAGGATGAATGTTAGCTTTAACTGAATATGCAGATTGTTTTATGTATATATCTAGAGTTATAAGAATGTTTTACCTTCCAAACATGGTCAGCACATTGTGGCCATGTTCATAGTTGATATTATTGAGTGCTGGCTTTTTCTTTTTTTATTAATAATGCTTCCATTGTTTTTAGCCTTTTCTATATGTGGATGATGCTGTTATACATGTATTATCAATGAGTATATTGTAGATAGTGTTTGGTAAGTCTCCATGTGTATTGAGATGAGATCGAATTGAGCTATGCCCAGAGAAATGTCGCATGAGTCTTCTTGTTAGGCATGTTGTAGTATATCTAGTATAATTATTTACAAATTTGGATTGCTGCTAAATACACAATTATATATGTATATATCTATATCAACTGTGAAAACTTAATTCCCAGATAAAATCAATATGTCACTGGAGTAATGAGATGCAAACCAGTTAAGTCATCATTTATTGTCAAGCAGTAGAGGAAGTTGCATGTGTTCATGCTATTCTGTTGTTGGAAAATGAACAAAAGAATCTACACTAGTGGATTAAAATTAGATTTTGTGTGAAGCTTGGTTAAAATGCTGGTAAGATAGTAGTCCTATTAAAAATGGCTGATGTTGAATCTGCTATGAAGAGGTTAAAATTGTTTTTGAGTGCTGCAGGTGGCTCAAAGAAGAGTAAGAGGTGGCCAGTTAAAAACACAAAAAACAGATGCCAATGTGGATAGTGTTCAAACCTTGGTGCACTTAAATCAAAGATTAAGTATCCTCAATTGCAAAAAAAAAAATGAATATGAAATAGGAAACAAGCAGCAGATTTTAACAGATAATTTTTTAGTAAGAGACATTTCCTGAAAAGGGGGTACCTCAAGACTTCCTGGGATGACTCTGTGAAAGCATGTGACATTGTCACATCATATGTTGTTCAAATTAGTGCTTGGGTATCTACAGTTTTTTTTTCTATACTGGGCTGTGCTGGTAGTATAACTGCATTATTTTTATGGCTGCTTTCAGGCCAATGCACTAAATTCATACTGTCAAATCAGCCATCCTTTCACCAGGAGGAAGGTTTTCTTGTAGTAATAAATAGCACAATGTATGGTGTATACTGACTATTTTTATTGTCCCCAGTAGGGAAATTTTGCTGCTACTTTTTAGTTATGGAGAGGACGAAAGTAAGTTAGGGAACTTTCCAAGCTCAGCCTTTTGCTCCCAAACTAAAATTCTAACCAAAGAATTTTGAAGCAAGGAACACATTTTTGTTTCTTTTTTTTTTATCAGGAATTTTCACAATCTTTCTATTTGCTGATTAATCAACTCACAAACCAATGAAAAGACCTTGCCACATCCTGCTTCTTTTCTCTTCTTCTTGTGGGACTTATGACTGTCAACTGATCCTGTTAAATTATGTTTCAGAAATACAATATATTTCTAACAATTTATGTGACTGTTTATTAGTCCTTATTAGTTTATTAATCATTTACTAGTGTTTTTTTTCTTTGTAATCCTCAAGCTTAAATTCTTTTCTTTTTTTTTACCTGGTCAGTATTGGCTTTTGTCATCTTTAAATTACTTCCCTTGTGAAGCTAGAGGTGATAGTGACCAAGTAAAGACAACAAAGGAATTGTTGCACCTTGTATATATCACTGCATAATACGTGCTGTTTGGAAGATATATTTATTGGGAAATTGGCTTGTATGATATATAAAATATGCAGGAATAAGAAACATTATCTCATAAGAAAATCATATCCATTTTTTATCGACTCCTTAAAGACACTTTTCTTCTTCCTGTCTTTGTTTTGTTCTGTTATGTCTTATATGCAAGCGAGAGACAATCTCTTTCCACTATTGGCAGCTGAATATAGATTTCATCTTGAAATGGGATTGTGTTGGCGTTGTAAATGGATAGTGGCTTACAGTGAGAACTCAGAGAGCCAGGTTTGAATTCCAGTTGGGTTCGCTAAATTTATTTATGCACAAATACCCTTGGGAAAGATATTTTTCTATCTACTGCCACTGCTATGGGTTGAATTGTTGGACTTGTATCTGGAAAAATTATGGTTATTCTCAGAAATAGTTTAAATAATATTCACTCGAAAAAGAAAAAATTATAATCTAAAAAATGTTTTGGCTTTAAATAACCTAAAATGGGTTGATAAATCATAAAAAAGCTGAATCAATGGTTAGCAGATTGGAATGTGAAGTCAGAGAACTGAAATTTGAATCCTACATGGGTTCATTATATTTACTTCTGCACAAATAGTCTTGGAAAAGGTAAGAATCTATTTCCTTCTTCCAGCTATGGGTTAATTAGTAGGACTTGTATCTGCAAAAATCATTGTTATTCAAAAAAATCTTTTAATGTAATATTCACTTGTAAAGAGAAAAAAAGAATTATTCTTAAAATCCCAAATATGTTTCAGGGTTGATAAGCCAAATCAAATTGATCATTGCAATATGCATTTCATGTGATTCTTCTATCACAATGAGGCTTAAGGACATGTCATATTGAAACATTGATTCTCCTATGATGACTGGTTAAGCAACATCAAGCCTGGTCAGCATATATGTGGGTGACCACTTTGGAATATCGGGTTCTGTAAGCTTGAGCATGTAGGTGATGTAATGAATAAGTGCTCAGAATTGGAAATCACAGATTCTTTAATATAATTCTTTAATATAAAATGTTTTTAAAAATATATTCTTACTTAATAGAAATTATCTAAATATGATTTATTGTTAATCTTGTTAATATATCTCTTTTGTACGTACAATTTGGTACTTTTTATATTTTTATTTTTATTTTTTATATATAATTTTTATATTTTAATTTTTTATATTCAATTTTTTTTTGTATATAAAACTCCCTTTTCGGGTTGTCCTTGGTTTCAAAGCAGCACTTCATTCTTCATATCACCCCAGTGTGGAGTCATGAGGTTAGTATCCATGTTGATTTTGTTGAGCGTCTTCCCTTTCAGACTGATACCTTTCACCTTCCCCCTTACTACCAACTCTAGCATTTTGTCTGGCTGAGGCATTGATATGGGAAGGTTTTGTATCAATTTTTTTACTGCTGTCGAAGTTAAATTTTAAATCTTTAATTCTGACATGTCCATACACCAAGGTTGAATAAGACTGATGTGCTTCACGTTGATTAAAATAGATCTATCCCCATATGAGGTAATTTGTGATTTTGTTTACATAATATATATATAAATATACATCCATATATATATATATATATATATATATATATATATATATATATATATGCAGAAATATAGTCTTAAAGTGTGCTATATTTATGGGGTAAAGTGCTCAATATCAGAGATAGAGCGTGTGTAAATATAAAAGTGGACATGGAAGTCAGCACTTAGAGGCGACAGTCTGTTTCATGCTAGTGCAATCGTCAGGCGACTAGTGCTGCTATCAAAAACCTGCAAACTTTGCTTGGAGGAAAAAATAGCTATCATTACCTTCCCAGATGAAAATAAATTATTAAATAAAAGATCCGAGCTAATCTCAAAATGTAGACATGAAAACAAATTTTTACTACGTAACTTAAAATAGAAAAATAAATAAATATATAAACAAACAACAATAAAATAAGCAAAATAAATTACTCCAAACAAATCATAAAACCACACCTGTTAGAATATACGAAACAAAATCAAAACAAAAGAACGGACGAAAGTTATAACTGTTATACAAATAAAAATAATAATAAAAAAAAAACAAAAAAAACAAAAAAAACAAAAAAAACATTAATAAAAGATAATATACTACGTTACTTAAAAACCGAAAGCCAAAAAGATATAGTGTAACAAATAAATAACAACAAGTATAATAAATCGATCTAAATACATCCAAATATATAAATAAACTAACAACCGATTACGATAAACTAGCCATTTAAAAAACAAAACAAAACAAAAACAAATAAAGATAACCAACCTAAATAGATAAATTAAAAACTGTTCCCACCTAAATAATAGTCAGAAAAAACCACAAATTCAACAAACAGATTTAATCAATGACAAATAAACAAATATATAAGATAAAAAATAAAAATGAAAATAAATAAAAACAAGCAAAACAATTTGACCCAAATAAATAAGCGAACAAGCGATTTCCGGTAATGACGGCCATTATAGACTACCAACAATAAGCTATATAAACAAATTTTTACTACGTTAACCAAAAACACTGATCAAAATAAAAGAATAAATAAATAAATATATAAGATAAAAAATAAAAATAAAAATAAAAAAACAAACAAAAAACAAGCAAAACAATTTGACATAAATAAATAAACAAATAAGCCACTTCCGGTAAAAGTAACCGCCAAAATAGACTACCCATAATGCACCACTGACCCTTATATAAATAGCCGAGAAAAATAACAGCACTAGTCGCCTGACGATTGCACTAGCATGAAACAGACTGTCGCCTCTAAGTGCTGACTTCCATGTCCACTTTTATATATATATATATATAGTTGTATAGTTGTATATTTAGGCAGCAATCCTTCTTTTATGCAAGTTTCATTAAAAACGACAGACAAGGTACTACGGTTAAGTTTTTTATTTAATTTTTCTTGTGTACGAACAAGAGCTTTCTTTGCTGGACAAAGGGTGTGTGAGAACTGTCCAAATGTTTTATTTTTCTGATCGCTTTTGGCTATATCTTTAGCCATTATCAAGGATGATTTGATTTTTCAGACTTAGTTGAGTGTGTGCATTATGTATATGTCTTAGTCTTGATAGACACAAGACTAATCAGAAACAGAACAACTGAAAATCTAAAGTCAGCATCTTGTGTCTATCGTCTTTTCATGTTGACTTAAATATCATTTCATCCTAAGTATGTTTCTAATAACCATGTCCTGAAGAGGGTCTACTAGACCGAAACGTCTGACGTTGACAGTAAAACAACATTAAAACAGTAAACTTGCATATTCGGATTTTGTTTTGTCTTTTCCATATTTTTCATCATACAGTAGGATCTACATCCACATATTTGCTTATATATATATACATATATATATATATATATATATAATTAAAACAAAAGATGGTCCATGTGTGCATCTTATAATATGTAAATTTAATTGGTCATTTAATGGTAATGGAGTAATAAAAAGCTAACAAAATGATAACAATATTGGTAATAGAATTGATGATATTTATTATATATTAACCATTTGACTAAATTAAGCATAAGGAGAAAGATTTTAAAGTTGGAATTATATATATATATATATATATATATATATATATATCAGAGAATAAGATATATAAATTTTTATATATCAGAACAATATTTTGGAATTGAATGAGAAAGGGGAAAAATTCTGTTTAATACATTTTGTTCTCTTGAGGTACATCATTTGATTAAAATAACGGTTTTATTGATGGAATCAAATATATGTAGAAACAGGAGGGTGATATAGAAATGTGAGAGTCAGTTATAATTATGTACCATGTGTGTGTGTGTGTGTGCGCACACACACACATATATATATATATATATATATATATATATATATATATATATGTGTGTGTGTATATATATATATATATATATATATATATATATATATATATTACACATATTTTAAACTACATGATCCCACAGCTTTATATGATACCAACACCATGTATTACAAACAATATCTTGTTAAACGACAAATTGATTTTGCCAAAAATAAAATTATATGCAGGACTATGTTGTCTTTGACATTCAACACAACATGTTTAAAAGAAAAGTTGCTGCCAAATTACACACACACACACACACACACATATATATATATATATATATATATATACACACACACACAGTAATGGATAGTGGCCGGGTTTGAGGAATCGGAAAGCTGAGTTCGAATTCCACTCGGATCCATTACATTCACTTCCATGCTAATAACCTTGGGAAAGGTATGAATACTCATCTTCTCCCCCTGGCTATGGGTAAATAGTAGGACAGACTGTATTCTATAGCCTTGGATGTCACCTGGTCTAGGAGAAAGACAACTCTGAACTTATAACCTGCGGAAATCGTTTATGGACCTTATGGCATGTTGTGCACCAGTTCTCTGTATTCGGCCCTTCAAAAAATGTGGATGGTTCTGCACAAAGCCTTCACCACTAGAATCAAATCAAAACATATATATATAGAAAGAGACATGCACACACAGACATATATATATATATATATATATATAGACAGGCACACACACACATATATATAGAGAGAGAGAGAGTGAAACACACACACATACACATTGAGAGAGACATATATATAGAGAGAGTGGGACACACACATATATATAGAGAGAGAGTGAGACACACACACACATATTTATATATATATATATATATAGACAGAGAGAGAGAGAGACACATACACACACACACACACACACACACACACACACACACACACACACACATATATATATATATATATTGAGAGAGAGAGAGAGATTTATATTCAGAAAGAGAAGATTTATTTCATATTTATATATTTCTTGGCTGATCTTTATTCTGTTTTGTTCAAGCGTTGAACAAGAGAAAGTGAGGGAAAATATATTTGCTCTGTCTAAAGATGTAATTGCGGTCAGTGGAGGAGACCATCTCATTTAATTACGATCGGACGTCTATCAGCTGCGTAAGAACATTCAAAAGGCAGACTCAATCATCCAAATCTCTCTGCATTTTCTTATTTTCAGATGTCAGTGACAGACTCGGTCTTAATTCAGTCACTTTCTTCAGAACTTAATTCCGCATGCTTGAATGTTCAAGTGATACTTTTTATTTCATAATTTAATCAGACTAATATCCTTGATGTTTCTATCTTTATTTATGTCCATGTAGTGTGATGGTTAATGATTCAGAACAAGATTCGTTTGTCTGAATTTGAATTCCTGTTGATTTCAGTACATTCACTTTCGCACGAATACCCTACAGAAAAGCTATGATGACATCTCTTCTTCTCAGTTATGGGTTACATAGCAGGGCAGAAAGGGCTCTCTTGCTTTGAGTGGTTAACCAGTCTAGGAGAATCAAAACTCAGAAGGGAAATCCCAAACTCAGCCAATTGAATTTGTACAAAGAAAATTAAACATGGGATGCAGATAAACTGTCTGTAAAACAAAAACAATATATTTCAACAACTATGGAAGCCCAAACAAGAGAGAAATTATCCCAGATGTTGTTGTCACCAATGGGCAGTGGTCTAATGGAAAGTGGATGTTAGTTGAACCAGAGGCTGAAAATGTAGGCCCCTCATTGAGAAATCGACTCATTCCAGGAGTCATATTTTATAGGAAGAGCTTGTTACTATTGTTTTAATCATTGCATTCCTTTCTTTTCCTCTTTGTTTAAAAATATGAAAGCAGTTATTGTATTGACATGTTATTTGGATTATGTGACCTCCAAGATGGTGGTGAAATGGTCTCAGACCTTTTGTTTCAGAGTTTTTATTGTTTTCAAAAAGGGTTTATTGTCCATTTTCCACTCAAGGCAGAGGTTGCATTGTCTTGAAGTAGTGTTATAAGCTGGTTCTGTTCTCCCATGTTATTTTTGGTGTTTTTAAGATTTTATGTGTCTTGATAGTGTGCATATTTTGTTAAATGATGCTTCATGTAACAACATTTCTGTTTTCTTCTGTTATTCTGATATATAGCTTTTTACTGTTTTTTTATCTTATATTTGCTTTGTATATTATGTTGGTTTGTAAGTAGTTATCATTTAGTGGGCATTTTACACATATTGAGCCCACACAAACAGGAATAATGCATAGTCTGACAATCACTTATGGCATGATATTACCAGTAATGATACCATTTTCATTTTTATATGCATATGTGGCAGACATAATGAGACAGAACCTGGAACGAGCACAACTGGTTCCGACTTGCCTTTTCCCCGCCAAAAAAGAGCCCGTATTTGCTTAGCATGTAGGGCTACTGCAGTTGAAATGAAGGAGAAAAAAAGAAAGCACTTACCGCTCTGCCGTAATCCGTCCTCAGCCAGATAACGTAAAAGAATAAGGGGAGACTTGCATTGCCTTTTTATGCAATGAATATGCAATGCATTATGGGACAGAGACGGAATGAACTATGGGATCGCATGAAGATGCAAGGGATTATGGGTATATGGACAAATATAAAAGCACCTAGTTTTTCCCAGTTCGAGACAAGCTTGGAGTGACGTTCCCGGTTGGTGGCTGGAAAAGTCTGTTTGTGCGATTTTGAGACGGAACAACTAGAGGTTGGATTACCAGTTGGGAGAGCTCGAATTTACTCGCTGGTGGCTGTTTTTCTTTTTATTTCATCACAGCATAATATATATATATATATATATATATATATATAATACATCAAATTTGAAACGATATAATTATATTTTCTTTCACACACAGTGAATGTTAAATTTTTTTTTTAGGTTCAATCCCCTTTCCAAAATCAAACTAACTGACTAATCAGCTTTTATTTGTCTTATGGCCACATCATGTACAATCACCATAGTTAAGCAATGTTGAGCTTGGTCGGTAATTAGATGGGTGATCGCTTGGGAATACCAGGTGCTGTAAGTTTGGATGTGCAGGTGGTGTAATGGATAATGGCTTGGAATTGTCAATCAGAGAGCTGAGTTCCAATTCCCATTGTGTACATTATATTCATTTATGCACAAATACCCTTGGGAAAGATATGAATGTACTACTTCTTTCTTCCCAGCTATGGGTTATTTAGTAAAACTTACATCACTAAACCATTATTAGCTCCCCTCACCCCCCCCCCCAAAATATTTCTCACTAAAAATATCTTCTGGCTTTAAATAACCTGCAAAGAGTTGATAGCCTTAAAAAGAAAAACAAATCAATTAATCAGTTTTTATTTCTAAATTTTTGATGGACTTCTTGTTTAGGCTAAGAACTTTTTAGTCCATTCCTTGTGTGATTGGTGCACAAACACTCACACATTTATCTATACTCATTAACTGTCCAAGTCTTTGGAGCTTGTATATTATCATGTCATTACTTTCGTAGTTACAGCCATCACAAAAGAAAAGAACAAAAAACCTATAAATCATTCCAAATAAATTTTGAGTGTATTGGCAGAGAATATATATTATGTTGTCTCAATGTAAATCTTTTACTTTTTGGTCAAACTATCACTATCTTTGGGCTAACATATTCTTTGGACACTATCATATATATAATTCATGTAGTACTTGTTTTTTTTTTTCCTTTTCTTCTTTATCATACCAATTCTAGATTCAGATGCCAAGGGTATCTGCGGGCTATGTTCAGCCAGACATTGAATCAAAATGGACAACAGAGGTACCCCACTATGCCCGGCTTTGTAGAATCTTTGCGGTGTATTGTAATTTACATTTCTAAAAACTTAGGCAATATCTGTCTGCTATTAAAATGACTTTTGTTTTTGGATGAAGCCGTATTACAAATTATCCAAGTGTTTGTTTCAGATCACCTTTATTTTGGTTAATGCTCTCAGTATCCAAATTATCAAGAATTTGTGATTAAATGTGAGAGGAAAAAAAAATCTATCGTTTGCCATTGCATGACAACTATATCATATCACCATATCTGGGTATGACGATAAACTACATCTGCATCCTGGGTAAGACAACTATATCCAGCAGTAAGGCCTCTGATCAGGAGGTTTTGAGGAGTGTGGAACCACCTCTTAATTGCTGGTGTTCCCAGGTCTACCCTGACCCGAGGTGGTAACACCTGTTAGGGTTCCAGCTATGGGCAAATAGTTAATTATTACCAGCAATACTTTTTTGAAAAAATTATTACCAGCAATACAAGTTTGAAGGAAATATATTACCAGAAACAGATTTTTGACAAAACTAAATATTACCAGCAATAAAAAATGTTGTCGGCATTAAATAACCCATTAAGGTTGGTGAGCCATAAAACAAAATAGACCAAACCAATCTAAACCAAAGAATACATATTCTGTTCATACAAATCTATGCTAAAAATGTTGTCGGCATTAAATAACCCATTGAGGTTGATATGCTGTAAAACAAAATAAACCAAACCAATCTAAACCAAAGAATACATATTCTATTCATACGAATCTATCCTAAAAATGTTGTCGGCATTAAATAACCCATTGAGGTTGATATGCTGTAAAACAAAATAAACCAAACCAATCTAAACCAAAGAATACATGTTCTATTCATACGAATCTATCCTAAAAATGTTGTCGGCATTAAATAACCCATTGAGGTTGATATGCTGTAAAACAAAATAAACCAAACCAATCTAAACCAAAGAATACATGTTCTATTCATACGAATCTATCCTAAAAATGTTGTCGGCATTAAATAACCCATTGAGGTTGATATGCTGTAAAACAAAATAAACCAAACCAATCTAAACCAAAGAATACATATTCTATTCATACGAATCTATCCTAAAAATGTTGTCGGCATTAAATAACCCATTGAGGTTGATATGCTGTAAAACAAAATAAACCAAACCAATCTAAACCAAAGAATACATATTCTATTCATACGAATCTATCCTAAAAATGTTGTCGGCATTAAATAACCCATTGAGGTTGATATGCCGTAAAACAAAATAAACCAAACCAATCTAAACCAAAGAATACATATTCTATTCATACGAATCTATCCTAAATATATTGTTGGCATTAAATAACCGATTGAGGTTGATATGCCATAAAACAAGATAAACCAAACCAATCTAAACCAAAGAATACATATTCTATTTATACGAATCTATCCTAAAAATATTGTCGGCATTAAATAACCCATTGAGGTTGATATGTCATAAAACAAAATAAACCAAACCAAACCAAACCAAATCCACGCTGACCTGGGGTGGTATCACCTTTTACGGTTCCAGCTATGGGTAAATAGCTAACCTCCTAAACTGGGGTCAAAACACTATGAAGGTGTAAAAATAATTTTTAATACCAGCAATACATTTTTGTAAAAAATATTACCAGCAATGAATTTTTAAAGAAAAAAATGATTACCAGTAATACATTTTTGGAAAAAGATATATTACCAGCAATACATTTTTGAAGAAAAAATTACCAGCAATAAAAATCTTGTTGGCATTAAATAACCCATTGAGGTGTTGATATGCCATAAAACAGACCAAACAAAACTATATCACCATAATGATATAAATTACTATAGCATGAAACTCACATTGGAATTTGAAAGAATATGTTTTGCACAGTGGACTAATGGATAGTGGCTGGGATTGAGGAATCAGAGAGACGAGTCCAAATTCCAGTCAAATCCATTACATTCATTTAACTGCTAATACCCTTGGGAAAGGTATGAATATTCTTCTTAGAGCTATGGGTAAATAGCAGGACAGACTGGGTTCTTGGATAGCAACTGGTCTACTGCAAAAAGAAATGGCAACCTACTGTGGGAAAAAATCTGCCTCGTCAGTCATGTATAGAAAGATACATGTTCACCTAAGCGTGTATCCTACATAGCACATAACTGATAGTATTAGAGAAGCCATGTACAGGGTTGACTTGGGATGACCCCCAGCCACTCAATGCAAATTCACTCTCTCGGTTTGCTGACATTACAGGGTATTTTCTCTTTGAATTTCTAGGATAACGAGTTATCCTTACTTATACTATTTATATTTGTACTATTCTCCTCATCTTTGCTGTTATTATCACAGTGTTTTGACCATTGTGCCCTCTGGCCTTGCTCAGGTGTTATATTGATTTGGGTAAACTACAGGGAATTTCGAAAACCCTTTATTCAATCTGCTGTCCAGGTCTAGGGATATCATCTAATGAGCACTTCTAAAAATAAGAACTAGAATTAGCAAGAAACAATCTCAACAGAAATGGAGTTTGATATAAAACAAAACCCAAATTTATCAAAAGCTGCTGCCGTCTTAACCTCTTCAAGTCAAGGATCAATCCCTATCTATCCTCTGTTCATTCTACCTCCTTAAACATTCTTATTATGCACCTTATTCACTAGTCCTCTACCATGAGTGACTCTTGAGGCTTATATTGGATGAATTTTAATCTTTCCTCTACAGATTATAATTTTTTTTTTATCTTAACTGCATTATATGTAGGCAAGATCTATTCTTGTTATGATTATACTGAACAGGCTTTCGGCAAATTTATCAATTCTTTAAATAATTCTTTTAGAAGAAAACCAATTGCTGCTTAGAAGGAATAAATGTACTGAGGCCAAAAGGAATTGTTTGATGGAATAAATGATTCTTTCTTTTCCTAAATTCTGTTTGAATTTAATTGGTTTAAAACAGTTGGCAGTTCAGTGTTCAACAGTCTTTTTCCTCAGTATCTTAAACGATCTTTTCATTAAAGCTAAATGCTGATTGACTTACCTTGAGGGACCTTCATTTTACCATCATAACGAGCACTTTTCAATTCAAGACCGACAGGAATGAAAACTCCCAAGCAGAAAGAGCTCCTGCTTTTATATTACAGGCACAGAGTTTCCTAAAATATTATCCCAATTAATTGTTCTTTACAATATAGCCTGGGGCTTGCCATTAAATGTTGGCCTTTGTTTTCATGTGCCATCAGCCTTTACCTTGACTTTCAATGCAAATATGCACCAGGATGTTAGTAATCATGGCTCTCCTCAATTTTCTGTCCTTTGTAGTTTAAATTTTGTCTTTTTGTTATCTCTCCTAAACCTTGTTCCGCCATCCATTTACTCAAGCTCATTCTTCTATGTGCAGTGTCCCTTCAGGTTCATGGCCCTTCACATTATCCTGTCCTTCATAGCTCTTAATAAATTTTGTCTTTTTGTTATCTCTCCTAAACCTTGTTCCGCCATCCATTTACTCAAGCTCATTCTTCTATGTGCAGTGTCCCTTCAGGTTCATGGCCCTTCACATTATCCTGTCCTTCATAGCTCTTAATAAATTTTGTCTTTTTGTTATCTCTCTTAAACCTTGTTCTGCCATCTGTTTACTCAAGCTCATTCTTCTATGTGCAGTGTCCCTTCAGGTTCATGGCCCTTTACATTATCCTGTCCTTCATAGCTCTTAATAAATTTTGTCTTTTTGTTATCTCTCTTAAACCTTGTTCCGCCATCCATTTACTCAAGCTCATTCTTCTATGTGCAGTGTCCCTTCAGGTTCATGGCCCTTCACATTATCCTGTCCTTCATAGCTCTTAATAAATTTTGTCTTTTTGTTATCTCTCTTAAACCTTGTTCTGCCATCTGCTTACTCAAGCTCATTCTTCTATGTGCAGTGTCCCTTCAGGTTCATGGCCCTTCACATTATCCTGTCCTTCATAGCTCTTAATAAATTTTGTCTTTTTGTTATCTCTCTTAAACCTTGTTCTGCCATCTGTTTACTCAAGCTCATTCTTCTATGTGCAGTGTCCCTTCAGGTTCATGGCCCTTCACATTATCCTGTCCTTCATAGCTCTTAATAAATTTTGTCTTTTTGTTATCTCTCTTAAACCTTGTTCTGCCATCTGTTTACTCAAGCTCATTCTTCTATGTGCAGTGTCCCTTCAGGTTCATGGCCCTTCACATTATCCTGTCCTTCATAGCTCTTAATAAATTTTGTCTTTTTGTTATCTCTCTTAAACCTTGTTCTGCCATCCATTTATTCAAGCTCACTAGATATGTCATGGATTATTTTTCTCTGTCTGTCTTGGTTTCAATCTGTTCTGTGAGTATTAAGTTTTCCAAGCCCTCTTTTCTTCTTATGTGTTTAGTAATTTCAACTGTCTCTTCTTGGTGTGAAGTAGAAGTGTCCATTTTGTTCCATTTTCTCTAAGACTTTGTTGTTGCTCACAAGTTTGGTTCACACTATTCTCAGCATCCTTCTGTAGAACCATATCTCTGCTGCTTCAGGTCTCTTCTTTATCTGTGAAGAGATCATCATTCACTGCCCTGTAGGAGGTCTGATGTTACATAACAGTTCAGTACTCTTTTTCATTTTGAACAAAATTTTCCTGTTTTATAATAGTTTTGCTTAGCTTTTGGAAGGCATCTTTAGTTATGCCAATACTTATTCGAATTTCAGTATCAAACTTTCCAACTGCTGTTAGAACATTTCCCAGATATTTAAATTGTTGTTCCTGTTTGATTTTGGTATATCCAGTTCGTAATTTAAGACAATGGAAAGAAAGTTACTTGGTGCGTAGTCAGGTGAAAAGCTCTGACTTTGGTGTTTTTTTTTATCTTTGCAATGTTTCTCCACAAAGACGTTTTCTCTTTCTTCTTTCATTTACCAAACTTTGTACTTTTTAATCTCTTCTTCCAAACAAATTCTCTTTGCCTCTTTTTTCCCATTGCTCGTTTATCCATTTTTATCTAATCTTGTAAACAGAAACCCAGGCAGAGTTTTGTATATAAATCCCTGTCTCTCAGCTTGACTTTGATTCTGATATTTAGTATGATAGTTGAACACTATCTGACATGAATTCATTTTGAGAAAAACAAGATCTACATTTAATGGCCTCCTACAAACTATCACAGATCGTTAAAAGAGGGTGAAGAGTAAAAAGAATGCAAATAAAACTTTTGCTTTTATTATTATTTCAATGTCTCTCTTTTTACATACATTTCTTTTCCTTTCTTTTTTTTCTTTCTTCTTTCATGCAATTTTTTTTACTTTTTCTTCTTTCCTTCTTTCTCTCCTCTTTTTTCTTTTTTCCCTCGTTCTTTCATTTTGTTAGACTCTTGAACAGATAAGTTTTCTTTTCCTTTTTTTCTTTCTTCTTTCATGTAATTTTTTTTACTTTTTCTTTTCTTCTTTCTCTTTTCTTTTTCTTCTTTCCTTCATTCTTTCATCTTGTTTAGACTCTTGAGCAGATAAGCAAGAATACATTCCAGAATCAATGACTTGAAAATGTCCTTGTAATTATTAACGTTATATTCTATGATGCAGAAAGAAAACTGTATCAGCATAAAAGTGAATTATGTGTGGTGTTTCTTGACTCATATAGATGTTGACACGCAAGAAAACCTATATTTTGCTTTTTTCTACCTGAGGATTATGTTTTTTTGACGTCATAAATTCAGATTCTGGCACTTTTCAGAAACTACCATGCTAATTTCGAGGTCATATTATTTTTTATTCCCGTGCTGTTGCTTGATTTAATTTGAAACTGACATTGCATTTTTGTTTTTGTTTAGGCTGTTATCAATAATACTCAGTATTTCCTCTGCTAATTAAAATATTCGCAAGGCATTTTAACATAATTCTCAGTGTTGCTCTCAGTATGTCAAGAAAATGCAAACTGAATTCTCTGCAGATGGGTAATATCCCCTTGAATGGCACCCACATACCGAGTAAATGACTCATATAAATAACCTTTATTTCCATCTCTTCAAACCAAATAA
>OZ038512.1:75180511-75213011 GCA_964036315.1 Acanthosepion esculentum
GTTAATGTATTTTATTATTAAAAATTGTTTGCGAGAGTGATTCTTGCCATTTATATCATTAACTTCATTATCTGCTTTTCGTATGAATGATTCGCGTAATATATATATATATATATATATATATATACACACACACACACACACACACACTAGTGTACATGTTCCATCAAAATTGATGGCAAGAAGGAATGTATTATAAGTAATATGTATTGTAAGTAATTTTTGTTTAATGAATCCAAGTACAATTTTTTAATTTAAAATAGTTGTTAACATTAATAATTGAACAGTGTACAATTTACAAACATCTCAAGAAAGATATCCATATTTTATCTTCATTGTGTACGTGTGCTTTTGTGACACACCTTGGGTGTTCTTGAGAGTCAAATTTGCTAAGAAATTAGATCATCATTGCTAGTAATAACTGATCCCACATGACACCTTGAAGAAAAGCAACTTTATGTGAAGTTTAATTCAATCTGAAATAAAATATAAACCTTGGTCAAATTTTGTCTGGCATATATTTATCTCCTCTCTCTCTCTCTCTATCCCCACTCTCTTTCTTTCATTCTTACTTTCCATCACTTTGATTATAGTTCAGAGAGAGAGAGAGGGAAAGAAGGTGGTTAATTTGTAGTTTGTCAGCATGTAACTTTAAAAAATTAAAAAAATTTTTACACTGCCCCTCAATTATTACACAGACAAAAAAATTTATATATAGAGAGAAAGAGAAGATTAATACAAATATATAAGAAATAATCTGAAATATCAAATTTATTTTTCTTTTCATGGGATAAGAAGGTTCATCAATAAATTTTTAACTTAAAAATGAAAAAAAAAAGGCAAACTTGGAGTTTTGGGCTCACAAAATAATTTTATTTTAACTACTCCTCACCAATTATTTTGAAAAGCAATAATTAGAATTGTAATAAAAGTGAATTTATATATATTCTTTTTTGTTTTTGAAATTTTACAGAAAAAATATTAAACATTATTTTATTCATTAGATTGTTTAATTACAGGAATAATTTTATATTCACAACAATAAAACTAATACAGTTGTATTACGATTAATGCAATCCAATATTTTTATCGTTTACCAATTCATAAAGACATAAAATATAAAAACAATTTTTTATTTGTAGATTTATAAATATTTACTTAATTATAAAAATTTGATGAACCAACTACAAGGAAATCCTTATCATTTACCATTTTATAAAGTTTGAATCAATTTGGCAATTAGCTGATGTTTTGCCAACCATTCCAATAAACAACCTAATGAATAAAATAATGTTTATTAAATAAATAATAATAAATAATAGATAAATAATAGTAATAATAATAATAAATAAAATAAATAATAGATAATAATAATAATAATAAGTAAATAGATAAATAAATAAATAATAATAATAAAATAATAAATAAATGAATGAATAATAAAAAAAATAAATGAATGAATAATAAATAAATGAATGATAATAATAAATAAATAATAATAAATAAATGAATAATAATAAATAAATAATAAATAAATGAATAATAATAATAATAAATGAATAATAAATAAATGAATAAAAATAATAAATAAATGAATAATAATAAATAGATAATAATAATAAATAAATGAATAATAACAAATGAATGATAATAAATAATAATAATAATAAATAAATGAAAAATAATAATAAATAAATGAATAATAATAAGTAAATGAATAATAATAAATGAATAATAAATAAATAATAATAATAAGTAAATGAATTATAATAAATAAATGAATAATAATAATAAATAAAGGAATAATAAATAATAATAATAATAATGAATAATAATAATAAATAAATAATAATAATATTAATAAATGAATGATAATAAATGAATAATAAATAATAATAATGAATAATAATAAATATTTAATAATATTAATAAATGAATGATAATAAATAAATAATAATAATGAATAATAATAATAAATAATAATAATAATAAATAAATAATAATAATAATAAATAAATGAATAATAAATAAATAATAATAATAATAAATAAATGAATAATAAATAAATAATAATAATAATAATAAATAAATGAATAATAATAAATAAATAAATAGATAAATTAAAATGTGTGGTGTGCTATGATTTAGGATGACAGAACAGGATTTCGGAGGGTTAGCAAAAAAGACCAACCTTACTAAGAGCTACAAAGCACAGGAAGTTGTGGAGAGTCATGATTGCCCACATTATGAAGGGATACAACATATAGAACTAAATTGAGTATTTATGATTTTCAGTTCAAAGCTCCAACCATTTAACCAGTTTTCTCAGCTTCTTCAGAATTGCAGTCACGATCTTAAAAATAACAATAAATTATATGCTGTCCATAATTTCTCACAAGAGAATTTAGCAAGTACGAAAATAATTGGAGTGAAAATGATTAAGAATTACATTTGGCAAAGATTCAATAGAGAAAACCTCAGACATGGCGCCTGTTGATAGTAAATAGAGAAGAATGCCAAAATCTATTTCCAAACCTGCTGGGGAAAACACAAAGGTAAAAGCTTAGAAACATTATTCTTTAACTTCAACATAAGTACCATATTGGAAGGGGTCTCTAATGAGAAAAAAATCTTCAGTTTAAAGTTCCAAAAATTGCCACTTGTTTACTTAACATAATATGGCCCACTAGATAAAAGCATTGAAAAGTTTCGTTAGGTTCCTTGGAAGCCATTAGTTCCATTCCTAGTTCGGGTTGTGTAGAAGTAGGGTAAAAGAGTAACCCCCCCCCCCCGCAAACGGGGGGGGGTACCTGTTTAATGTACTTATCTCTACCTTCTTAACTCTAATGCAAACCCAACCTAAATCTCCTTTCTTGACACGCATGCGAACCACACCTGTGTCTACCTTTTTGACCCTCATGCAAATTCAATCTGGGTTTACTTCTGACTCTTGTTCAAACCAAACCTGTATCTACCTTTTTGATCATCCTGGGTATGACGATAAACTACATCTGTACCCTGGAAATATAGACAAATGTCGAAGGTGAATATGACAATAAAGATGAGGACAACTGTCCGAACAATGTAAATAGTGTAAATAGTTATAACACATCTCGGAAATATAGACTGTGAATATGGCAATAAAGATGAGGACAACTGTCCAAACAATGTAAATAGTGTAAATAGTTATTATAACACATCTCGGAAATAGAGACAGATGTTGAAGGTGAATATGACAATAAAGATGAGGACAATAGTCCAAACAATGTAAATAATTATGATACCTCATCTCAGAAATATAGACAGATGTAGAGCATGTGTTATGTTTTTTTTATAAATTTAAATTTTGTCTCTGCAATGTTAAAACTATTTCTCAAAAGAAAAAAATCTGTCATTTTTAAAATCTTTTTTTTTTTTTTCTTTTCTTTTCAGATACTAATTTGCTTCTAGAAAGGAATCTGTAAATTTCCATTAAGAAAATTTGATAGTTTTATGCTTTGGTTTAGTTTTGTTGCATATCAATCTCTACGGGTTATTTAATGCCAAACTCTAGATATTTTGAATGCAATTTAATGTTTTCAACTCTAGGCATTTCATACATAATTTGATTTTTTCAGAGTAAACATTTTTTTTTTAGATATATAGTTTTTATATGCTCTATTGTAAGTGTTATATGCTTTGGTATAAATTTCTTTAAGGTAGGTCGTTATCTTCACCATGTCAATATTTCCAAATAGTTTTTTTCGTTGTTTTCCTTGTAGCACTTATGTCTTATAGCGGCTAAGTCAGTACATTCAGTTAAAATGGCTTTCACTGTGAAAATTTTTATGGGTAAATAAAGAATGCAATCTTATCTGATATATAAAGCTAAAAAATTTGTGCTTGTCTGTTCAAAACTCTGAAAATGGATTCAAACTGTGAAATCAAACAAATGTGATTTTGTTTATATCTATCAACATGTGTCTCATATTGTCGAACTTGACAGTTTTTCCTTTATAGACATATTAGGTTGGTGCAAAAATAATGTTGTTTTCTCACATGAAGTTGAACTTCAAAAAACGACATTATTTTTGCACCAACCTAATAACTAATTTGGATATTCAACTTTAAAAATTAAAACTTTTCAAATAGCTATATTTTTTAATTCACTCGGTTTTTTCCAACATGCTGATGTGTGTTGAAATCCTCATAGTATTTATTTAGCATTTAGTATTGTTAAAAGCTATTACTTACATTTTTTGGTGAGATTTTAGTTTTTTTTTTTTTAAATTAATGAAAATTTGACTAAGCTAAGCACCCTAGTAAAACCAACTGTACTTTGTACCCCATTACCTGTTTTTTGCTTCTCCCGAAAATTTCGTTTCAATCAGTCAATGTATGGCTATTTTAGAGGGTGACAGACTAACAAAAATCTCAGGATTTTTATATATAGATTGTTTTCTTTGAGATGTTTATAAATATATGTTTCTTTTTAGATGGCTGTTTATAATTAAATTGCTAATGAGATTTTTATTTGAAAATTTTTTTTTGTGTTAACGTATTTATTGAACAAAGTAACTAATAATAACAAAACAAAAGTCATTGAAACAAAGCAAGTTCAGTCGACCATTGATGACAATCCCAGAACAACGTAAATTGTTAAATTGCTTAGTTATTCAAATAAAGTAATTTTCTGCCTTGACTGTTGTAACTACCTTAGCATTTAAATCACTGATTAGATTTAAATGGCAGTAAGCAGTTTATAAAGGAAAGAAAGTAATGTTAACATATTAATGGTATATTTTGAATATAATAAATTATAACAAAGTATATGCAACAAATGACTAATATTTGTTCACATTATCCTTGAATGTGTGTTAATAGTAGGGAACTATTAATAAAATCGACTTTATTTTGTTGAGCAGATCGCTTGATTGTCTATTAATTATTCTAAGAATTTTTCATACAAGTATTATCTGTTTTTTATTACTGGGTTTCAACCAGTTTTCTTCTACTTTTCTCAAATGGATAATTTATTCGCTTAAATCATTTTTTTTTATCAACTTGAATATCGCCTTTGGCAGGCTGCTGCTTGATGTCAAGTCACTCCCAACTTATGAAATTTGTAATTACTTGCAAATGTTAATTATCACTAAGATTAATTATTTATTGGTATGCCATGGAAGTGCAGCTAGGTCAGAGGAAATGACTCTTTAAGTATCAGTAGACAATGGCCAAGTGGATAAAAGCCTTGGCTTTTGAAATTGGTGGCATAGTAGTTGTGAGTTCAATCCCTGGGTTCAGCAGTGTGACCTTGCACTCATTGGAAACAGGTGAGCAAAAACTGAACAGTACTAAATAAAATAAGAACTAGATGCGATCTCTAGACATGAACTTGAACAGTCAACCTTATAGATTAAATAAAGTGTTCAGTTCAGAATTCTCTGTAGGTTACCTAGATCGATATACACCTGAAGAAGGCCAGAGAGAACAACGGCTGAAACATTGTGATAATAACAACAAAGATGACGACAACAGTTTGATTATAAATAGTGTAAATAATGATAGCTCCTCATCCTGGAAATTCAGACAGAAAGCGATCAGGTGATAATAACAACAAAGATGATGACAATAGTCCGAATATAAATAGTGTAAATAATGATAACTCCTCATCCCAGAAATTCAGACAGAAGGCGATCAGGTGATAATAACAAAAAGATGGGGATAATAGTCCGAATATAAATAGTCTAAATAACGATAACTCCTCATCCCAGAAATTCAGGCAGAAGGCGATCAGGTGATAATAACAACAAAGATGAGGACAATAGTCCGAATATAAATAGTGTAAATAATGATAACTCCTCATCCCAGAAATTCAGACAGAAGGCGATCAGGTGATAATAACAACAAAGATGGGGATAATAGTCCGATTATAAATAGTCTAAATAACGATAACTCCTCATTCCAGAAATTCAGGCAGAAGGCGATCAGGTGATAATAACAACAAAGATGAGGACAATAGTCCGAATATAAATAGTGTAAATAATGATAACTCCTCATCCCAGAAATTCAGACAGAAGGCGATCAGGTGATAATAACAACAAAGATGGGGATAATAGTCCGAATATAAACAGTCTAAATAACGATAACTCCTCATCCCAGTATTTCAGACAGAAGGCGATCAGGTGATAATAACAACAAAGATGAGGACAATAGTCCGAATATAAATAGTGTAAATAATGATAACTCCTCATCCCAGAAATTCAGACAGAAGGCGATCAGGTGATAATAACAACAAAGATGAGGACAATAGTCCGAATATAAATAGTGCAAATAATGATAACTCTTCATTCCAGAAATTCAGACAGAAGGCGATCAGGTGATAATAACAACAAAGATGAGGACAATAGTCCGAATATAAATAGTGTAAATAATGATAACTCCTCATCCCTGAAATTCAGACAGAAGGCGATCAGGTGATAATAACAACAAATATGAGGACAATAGTCCGAATATAAATAGTGTAAATAATGATAACTCCTCATCCCAGAAATTCAGACAGAAGGCGATCAGGTGATAATAACAACAAAGATGAGGACAATAGTCCGAATATAAATAGTGTAAATAATGATAACTCCTCATCCCAAAAATTCAGACAGAAGGCGATCAGGTGATAATAGCAACAAAGATGAGGACAATAGTCTGAATATAAATAGTGTAAATAATGATAACTCCTCATCCCTGAAATTCAGGCAGAAGGCGATCAGGTGATAATAACAAGAAAGATGAGGACAATAGTCCGAATATAAATAGTGTAAATAATGATAACTCCTCATCCCTGAAATTCAGACAGAAGGTGATCAGGTGATAATAGCAACAAAGATGAGGATAATAGTCCGAATATAAATAGTGTAAATAATGATAACTCCTCATCCCAGAAATTCAGACAGGAGGTGATCAGGTGATAATAACAACAAAGATGAGGACAATAGCCCGAATATAAATAGTGTAAATAATGATAACTCCTCATCCTAGAAATTCAGACAGAAGGCGATCAGGTGATAATAACAACAAAGATGAGGACAATAGTCCGAATATAAATAGTGTAAATAATGATAACTCCTCATCCCAGAAATTCAGACAGAAGGCGATCAGGTGATAATAACAACAAAGATGAGGACAATAGTCCAAATATAAATAGTGTAAATAATGATAACTCCTCATCCCAGAAATTCAGACAGAAGGCGATCAGGTGATAATAGCAACAAAGATGAGGATAATAGTCCGAATATAAATAGTGTAAATAATGATAACTCCTCATCCCAGAAATTCAGACAGAGGGCGATCAGGTGATAATAACAACAAAGATGAGGACAATAGTCCGAATATAAATAGTGTAAATAATGATAACTCCTCATCCCAGAAATTCAGACAGAGGGCGATCAGGTGATAATAACAACAAAGATGAGGACAATAGTCCGAATATAAATAGTGTAAATAATGATAACTCCTCATCCCAGAAATTCAGACAGAAGGCGATCAGGTGATAATAACAACAAAGATGAGGACAATAGTCTGAATATAAATAGTGTAAATAATGATAACTCCTCATCCCTGAAATTCAGACAGGAGGCGATCAGGTGATAATAACAACAAAGATGTGGACAATAGTCCGAATATAAATAGTGTAAATAATGATAACTCCTCATCCCAGAAATTCAGACAGGAGGTGATCAGGTGATAATAACAACAAAGATGAGGACAATAGTCCGAATATAAATAGTGTAAATAATGATAACTCTTCATCCCAGAAATTCAGACAGGAGGCGATCAGGTGATAATAACAACAAAGATGAGGACAATAGTCCGAATATAAATAGTGTAAATAATGATAACTCCTCATCCTAGAAATTCAGACAGAAGGCGATCAGGTGATAATAACAACAAAGATGAGGACAATAGTCCGAATATAAATAGTGTAAATAATGATAACTCCTCATCCTAGAAATTCAGACAGGAGGTGATCAGGTGATAATAACAACAAAGATGAGGACAATAGTCCGAATATAAATAGTGTAAATAATGATAAATCCTCATCCCAGAAATTCAGACAGAAGGCGATCAGGCGATAATAACAACAAAGATGAGGACAATAGTCTGAATATAAATAGTGTAAATAATGATAACTCCTCATCCTAGAACTTCAGACAGGAGGCGATCAGGTGATAATAACAACAAAGATGAGGACAATAGTCCGAATATAAATAGTGTAAATAATGATAACTCCTCATCCTAGAAATTCAGACAGGAGGCGATCAGGTGATAATAACAACAAAGATGAGGACAATAGTCCGAATATAAATAGTGTAAATAATGATAACTCCTCATCCTAGAAATTCAGACAGGAGGCGATCAGGTGATAATAACAACAAAGATGAGGACAATAGTCCGAATATAAATAGTGTAAATAATGATAACTCCTCATCCCAGAAATTCAGACAGGAGGCGATCAGGTGATAATAACAACAAAGATGAGGACAATAGTCCGAATATAAATAGTGTAAATAATGATAACTCCTCATCCTAGAAATTCAGACAGGAGGTGATCAGGTGATAATAACAACAAAGATGAGGACAATAGTCCGAATATAAATAGTGTAAATAATGATAACTCCTCATCCCAGAAATTCAGACAGGAGGCGATCAGGTGATAATAACAACAAAGATGAGGACAATAGTCCGAATATAAATAGTGTAAATAATGATAACTCCTCATCCTAGAAATTCAGACAGGAGGCGATCAGGTGATAATAACAACAAAGATGAGGACAATAGTCCGAATATAAATAGTGTAAATAATGATAACTCCTCATCCCAGAAATTCAGACAGGAGGCGATCAGGTGATAATAACAACAAAGATGAGGACAATAGTCCGAATATAAATAGTGTAAATAATGATAACTCCTCATCCTAGAAATTCAGACAGAAGGCGATCAGGTGATAATAACAACGAAGATGAGGACAATAGTCCAAATATAAATAGTGTAAATAATGATAACTCCTCATCCCAGAAATTCAGACAGAAGGCGATCAGGTGATAATAACAACAAAGATGGGGATAATAGTCCGAATATAAATAGTCTAAATAACGATAACTCCTCATCCCAGAAATTCAGACAGAAGGCGATCAGGTGATAATAACAACAAAGAGGAGGACAATAGTCCGAATATAAATAGTGTAATTAATGATAACTCCTCATCCCAGAAATTCAGACAGAAGGCGATCAGGTGATAATAGCAACAAAGATGAGGATAATAGTCCGAATATAAATAGTGTAAATAATGATAACTCCTCATCCCAGAAATTCAGACAGAAGGCGATCAGGTGATAATAGCAACAAAGATGAGGATAATAGTCCGAATATAAATAGTGTAAATAATGATAACTCCTCATCCCGGAAATTCAGACAGAAGGCGATCAGGTGATAATAACAACAAAGGTGAGGACAATAGTCCGAATATAAATAGTGAAAATAATGATAACTCCTCATCCCAGAAATTCAGACAGAAGGCGATCAGGTGATAATAACAACAAAGGTGAGGACAATAGTCCGAATATAAATAGTGTAAATAATGATAACTCCTCATCCCAGAAATTCAGACAGAAGGCGATCAGGTGATAATAACAACAAAGGTGAGGACAATAGTCCGAATATAAATAGTGAAAATAATGATAACTCCTCATCCCAGAAATTCAGACAGAAGGCGATCAGGTGATAATAACAACAAAGATGAGGACAATAGTCCGAATATAAATAGTGTAAATAATGATAACTCCTCATCCCAGAAATTCAGACAGAAGGCGATCAGGTTATGATAACAAGAAAGATGGGGACAATAGTCAGATATAAATAGTGTAAATAATTATAACTCCTCATCCCAGAAATTCAGACAGAAGGCGATCAGGTGATAATAACAAGAAAGATGAGGACAATAGTCCGAATATAAATAGTGTAAATAATGATAACTCCTCATCCCAGAAATTCAGACAGAAGGCTATCAGGTGATGATAACAAGAAAGATGAGGACAATAGTCAGATATAAATAGTGTAAATAATGATAACTCCTCATCCCAGAAATTCAGACAGAAGGTGATCAGGTGATAATAACAACAAAGATGAGGACAATAATCCGAATATAAATAGTGTAAATAATGATAACTCCTCATCCCAGAAATTCAGACAGAAGGCGATCAGATGATAATAACAACAAAGATGAGGACAATAGTCCGAATATAAATATTGTAAATAATGATAAATCCTCATCCCAGAAATTCAGACAGAAGGCGATCAGGTGATAATATTAACAAAGATGAGGACAATAGTCCGAATATAAATAGTGTAAATAATGATAACTCCTCATCCCAGAAATTCAGACAGAAGGCGATCAGGTGATAATAACAACAAAGATGAGGACAATAGTCCGAATATAAATAGTGTAAATAATGATAACTCCTCATCCCAGAAATTCAGACAGAAGGCGATCAGGTGATAATAACAACAAAGATGAGGACAATAGTCCGAATATAAATAGTGTAAATAATGATAACTCCTCATCCCAGAAATTCAGACAGAAGGCGATCAGGTGATAATAACAACAAAGATGAGGACAATAGTCCGAATATAAATAGTGTAAATAATGATAACTCCTCATCCCAGAAATTCAGACAGGAGGCGATCAGGTGATAATAACAACAAAGATGAGGACAATAGTCCGAATATAAATAGTGTAAATAATGATAACTCCTCATCCTAGAAATTCAGACAGGAGGTGATCAGGTGATAATAACAACAAAGATGAGGACAATAGTCCGAATATAAATAGTGTAAATAATGATAACTCCTCATCCCAGAAATTCAGACAGGAGGCGATCAGGTGATAATAACAACAAAGATGAGGACAATAGTCCGAATATAAATAGTGTAAATAATGATAACTCCTCATCCCAGAAATTCAGACAGGAGGCGATCAGGTGATAATAACAACAAAGATGAGGACAATAGTCCGAATATAAATAGTGTAAATAATGATAACTCCTCATCCTAGAAATTCAGACAGGAGGTGATCAGGTGATAATAACAACAAAGATGAGGACAATAGTCCGAATATAAATAGTGTAAATAATGATAACTCCTCATCCCAGAAATTCAGACAGGAGGCGATCAGGTGATAATAACAACAAAGATGAGGACAATAGTCCGAATATAAATAGTGTAAATAATGATAACTCCTCATCCTAGAAATTCAGACAGGAGGCGATCAGGTGATAATAACAACAAAGATGAGGACAATAGTCCGAATATAAATAGTGTAAATAATGATAACTCCTCATCCCAGAAATTCAGACAGGAGGCGATCAGGTGATAATAACAACAAAGATGAGGACAATAGTCCGAATATAAATAGTGTAAATAATGATAACTCCTCATCCTAGAAATTCAGACAGAAGGCGATCAGGTGATAATAACAACAAAGATGAGGACAATAGTCCAAATATAAATAGTGTAAATAATGATAACTCCTCATCCCAGAAATTCAGACAGAAGGCGATCAGGTGATAATAACAACAAAGATGAGGACAATAGTCCGAATATAAATAGTGTAAATAATGATAACTCCTCATCCTAGGAATTCAGACAGAAGGCGATCAGGTGATAATAACAACAAAGATGAGGACAATAGTCCGAATATAAATAGTGTAAATAATGATAACTCCTCATCCCAGAAATTCAGACAGAAGGCGATCAGGTGATAATAACAACAAAGATGAGGACAATAGTCCGAATATAAATAGTGTAAATAATGATAACTCCACATCCTAGGAATTCAGACAGATGGCGATCAAGTGATAATATTAACAAAGATGAGGACAATAGTCCGAATATAAATAGTGTAAATAATGATAACTCCTCATCCTAGAAATTCAGACAGAAGGCGATCAGGTGATAAAAACAACAAAGATGAGGACAATAGTCTGAATATAAATAGTGTAAATAATGATAACTCCTCATCCCAGAAATTCAGACAGAAGGCAATCAGGTGATCATAACAAGAAAGATGAGGACAATAGTCAGATATAAATAGTGTAAATAATGATAACTCCTCATCCCAGAAATTCAGACAGAAGGTGATCAGGTGATAATAACAACAAAGATGAGGACAATAGTCCGAATATAAATAGTGTAAATAATGATAACTCCTCATCCCAGAAATTCAGACAGAAGGCGATCAGGTGATAATAACAACAAAGATGAGGACAATAGTCCGAATATAAATATTGTAAATAATGATAAATCCTCATCCCAGAAATTCAGACAGAAGGCGATCAGGTGATAATAACAACAAAGATGAGGACAATAGTCCGAATATAAATAGTGTAAATAATGATAACTCCCCATCCCAGAAATTCAGACAGAAGGCGATCAGGTGATAATAACAACAAAGATGAGGACAATAGTCCGAATATAAATAGTGTAAATAATAACTCCTCATCCCAGAAATTCAGACAGAAGGTGATCAGGTGATAAAAACAACAAAGATGAGGACAATAGTCTGAATATAAATAGTGTAAATAATGATAACTCCTCATCCCAGAAATTCAGACAGAAGGCAATCAGGTGATGATAACAAGAAAGATGAGGACAATAGTCAGATATAAATAGTGTAAATAATGATAACTCCTCATCCCAGAAATTCAGACAGAAGGTGATCAGGTGATAATAACAACAAAGATGAGGACAATAGTCCGAATATAAATAGTGTAAATAATGATAACTCCACATCCCAGAAATTCAGACAGAAGGCGATCAGGTGATAATAACAACAAAGATGAGGACAATAGTCCGAATATAAATAGTGTAAATAATGATAACTCCTCATCCCAGAAATTCAGACAGAAGGTGATCAGGTGATAATAACAACAAAGATGAGGACAATAGTCCGAATATAAATAGTGTAAATAATGATAACTCCTCATCCCAGAAATTCAGACAGAAGGCGATCAGGTGATAATAACAACAAAGATGAGGACAATAGTCCGAATATAAATAGTGTAAATAATGGTAACTCCTCATCCCAGAAATTCAGACAGAAGGCGATCAGGTGATAAAAACAACAAAGATGAGGACAATAGTCTGAATATAAATAGTGTAAATAATGATAACTCCTCATCCCAGAAATTCAGACAGAAGGCAATCAGGTGATGATAACAAGAAAGATGAGGACAATAGTCAGATATAAATAGTGTAAATAATGATAACTCCTCATCCCAGAAATTCAGACAGAAGGCGATCAGGTGATAATAACAACAAAGATGAGGACAATAGTCCGAATATAAATAGTGTAAATAATGATAACTCCCCATCCCAGAAATTCAGACAGAAGGCGATCAGGTGATAATAACAACAAAGATGAGGACAATAGTCCGAATATAAATAGTGTAAATAATGATAACTCCCCATCCCAGAAATTCAGTCAGAAGGCGATCAGGTGATAATAACAACAAAGATGAGGACAATAGTCCGAATATAAATAGTGTAAATAATGATAACTCCTCATCCCAGAAATTCAGACAGAATGTGATCAGGTGATAATAACAACAAAGATGAGGACAATAGTCCGAATATAAATAGTGTAAATAATGATAACTCCTCATCCCAGAAATTCAGACAGAAGGCGATCAGGTGATAATAACAACAAAGATGAGGACAATAGTCTGAATATAAATAGTGTAAATAATGATAATTCCTCATCCCAGAAATTCAGACAGAAGGTGATCAGGTGATAATAACAACAAAGATGAGGACAATAGTCCGAATATAAATAGTGTAAATAATGATAACTCCTCATCCTAGGAATTCAGACAGAAGGCGATCAGGTGATAATAACAACAAAGATGAGGACAATAGTCCGAATATAAATAGTGTAAATAATGATAACTCCTTATCCTAGGAATTCAGACAGAAGGCGATCAGGTGATAATATTAACAAAGATGAGGACAATAGTCCGAATATAAATAGTGTAAATAATGATAACTCCTCATCCTAGGAATTCAGACAGAAGGCGATGAGGTGATAATATTAACAAAGATGAGGACAATAGTCTGAATATAAATAGTGTAAATAATGATAACTCCTCATCCTAGGAATTCAGACAGAAGGCGATCAGGTGATAATAACAACAAAGATGAGGACAATAGTCTGAATATAAATAGTGTAAATAATGATAACTCCTTATCCTAGGAATTCAGACAGAAGGCGATCAGGTGATAATAACAACAAAGATGAGGACAATAGTCCGAATATAAATAGTGTAAATAATGATAACTCCTCATCCTAGGAATTCAGACAGAAGGCGATCAGGTGATAATAACAACAAAGATGAGGACAATAGTCCGAATATAAATAGTGTAAATAATGATAACTCCTTATCCTAGGAATTCAGACAGAAGGCGATCAGGTGATAATATTAACAAAGATGAGGACAATAGTCCGAATATAAATAGTGTAAATAATGATAACTCCTCATCCTAGGAATTCAGACAGAAGGCGATCAGGTGATAATAACAACAAAGATGAGGACAATAGTCCGAATATAAATAGTGTAAATAATGATAACTCCTCATCCCAGAAATCCAGACAGAAGGCGATCAGGTGATAATAACAACAAAGATGAGGACAATAGTCCGAATATAAATAGTGTAAATAATGATAACTCCTCATCCCAGAAATTCAGACAGAAGGCGATCCGGTGATAATAGCAACAAAGATGAGGACAATAGTCCGAATATAAATAGTGTAAATAATGATAACTCCTCATCCCAGAAATTCAGACAGAAGGCGATCAGGTGATAATAACAACAAAGATGAGGACAATAGACCGAATATAAGTAGTGTAAATAATGATAACTCCTCATCCCAGAAATTCAGACAGAAGGCGATCAGGTGATAATAACAACAACGATGAGGACAATAGACCGAATATAAATAGTGTAAATAATGATAACTCCTCATCCCAGAAATTCAGACAGAAGGCGATCAGGTGATAATAACAACAAAGATGAGGACAATAGTCCGAATATAAATAGTGTAAATAATGATAACTCCTCATCCCAGAAATTCAGACAGAAGGCGATCAGGTGATAATAACAACAAAGATGAGGACAATAGTCCGAATATAAATAGTGTAAATAATGATAAATCCTCATCCCAGAAATTCAGACAAAAGGCGATCAGGTGATAATATTAACAAAGATGAGGACAATAGTCCGAATATAATTAGTGTAAATAATGATAACTCCACATCCTAC
This sequence comes from Acanthosepion esculentum, assembly GCA_964036315.1. Taxonomy (NCBI): domain Eukaryota; kingdom Metazoa; phylum Mollusca; class Cephalopoda; order Sepiida; family Sepiidae; genus Acanthosepion; species Acanthosepion esculentum. The sequence continues at coordinate 75,195,860 of OZ038512.1, forward strand.
GAATTCAGACAGAAGGCGATCAGGTGATAATATTAACAAAGATGAGGACAATAGTCTGAATATAAATAGTGTAAATAATGATAATTCCTCATCCCAGAAATTCAGACAGAAGGTGATCAGGTGATAATAACAACAAAGATGAGGACAATAGTCCGAATATAAATAGTGTAAATAATGATAACTCCTCATCCTAGGAATTCAGACAGAAGGCGATCAGGTGATAATAACAACAAAGATGAGGACAATAGTCCGAATATAAATAGTGTAAATAATGATAACTCCTTATCCTAGGAATTCAGACAAGGCGATCAGGTGATAATATTAACAAAGATGAGGACAATAGTCCGAATATAAATAGTGTAAATAATGATAACTCCTCATCCTAGGAATTCAGACAGAAGGCGATGAGGTGATAATATTAACAAAGATGAGGACAATAGTCTGAATATAAATAGTGTAAATAATGATAACTCCTCATCCTAGGAATTCAGACAGAAGGCGATCAGGTGATAATAACAACAAAGATGAGGACAATAGTCTGAATATAAATAGTGTAAATAATGATAACTCCTTATCCTAGGAATTCAGACAGAAGGCGATCAGGTGATAATAACAACAAAGATGAGGACAATAGTCCGAATATAAATAGTGTAAATAATGATAACTCCTCATCCTAGGAATTCAGACAGAAGGCGATCAGGTGATAATAACAACAAAGATGAGGACAATAGTCCGAATATAAATAGTGTAAATAATGATAACTCCTTATCCTAGGAATTCAGACAGAAGGCGATCAGGTGATAATATTAACAAAGATGAGGACAATAGTCCGAATATAAATAGTGTAAATAATGATAACTCCTCATCCTAGGAATTCAGACAGAAGGCGATCAGGTGATAATAACAACAAAGATGAGGACAATAGTCCGAATATAAATAGTGTAAATAATGATAACTCCTCATCCCAGAAATCCAGACAGAAGGCGATCAGGTGATAATAACAACAAAGATGAGGACAATAGTCCGAATATAAATAGTGTAAATAATGATAACTCCTCATCCCAGAAATTCAGACAGAAGGCGATCCGGTGATAATAGCAACAAAGATGAGGACAATAGTCCGAATATAAATAGTGTAAATAATGATAACTCCTCATCCCAGAAATTCAGACAGAAGGCGATCAGGTGATAATAACAACAAAGATGAGGACAATAGACCGAATATAAATAGTGTAAATAATGATAACTCCTCATCCCAGAAATTCAGACAGAAGGCGATCAGGTGATAATAACAACAAAGATGAGGACAATAGACCGAATATAAATAGTGTAAATAATGATAACTCCTCATCCCAGAAATTCAGACAGAAGGCGATCAGGTGATAATAACAACAAAGATGAAGACAATAGTCCGAATATAAATAGTGTAAATAATGATAACTCCTCATCCTAGAAATTCAGACAGAAGGAGATCAGGTGATAATAACAACAAAGATGAGGACAATAGTCCGAATATAAATAGTGTAAATAATGATAACTCCTCATCCTAGAAATTCAGACAGAAGGCGATCAGGTGATAATAACAACAAAGATGAGGACAATAGTCCGAATATAAATAGTGTAAATAATGATAACTCCTCATCCTAGGAATTCAGACAGAAGGCGATCAGGTGATAATATTAACAAAGATGAGGACAATAGTCCGAATATAAATAGTGTAAATAATGATAACTCCTCATCCTAGCAATTCAGACAGATGGCGATCAGGTGATAATATTAACAAAGATGAGGACAATAGTCTGAATATAAATAGTGTAAATAATGATAACTCCTCATCCTAGGAATTCAGACAGAAGGCGATCAGGTGATAATAACAACAAAGATGAGGACAATAGTCTGAATATAAATAGTGTAAATAATGATAACTCCTCATCCCAGAAATTCAGACAGAAGGCGATCAGGTGATAATAACAACAAAGATGAGGACAATAGTCCGAATATAAATAGTGTAAATAATGATAACTCCTCATCCTAGGAATTCAGACAGATGGCGATCAGGTGATAATATTAACAAAGATGAGGACAATAGTCTGAATATAAATAGTGTAAATAATGATAACTCCTCATCCTAGGAATTCAGACAGAAGGCGATCAGGTGATAATATTAACAAAGATGAGGACAATAGTCCGAATATAAATAGTGTAAATAATGATAACTCCTCATCCTAGGAATTCAGACAGAAGGCGATCAGGTGATAATAACAACAAAGATGAGGACAATAGTCCGAATATAAATAGTGTAAATAATGATAACTCCTCATCCTAGGAATTCAGACAGAAGGCGATCAGGTGATAATATTAACAAAGATGAGGACAATAGTCTGAATATAAATAGTGTAAATAATGATAACTCCTCATCCTAGGAATTCAGACAGATGGCGATCAGGTGATAATATTAACAAAGATGAGGACAATAGTCCGAATATAAATAGTGTAAATAATGATAACTCCTCATCCTAGGAATTCAGACAGAAGGCGATCAGGTGATAATAACAACAAAGATGAGGACAATAGTCCGAATATAAATAGTGTAAATAATGATAACTCCTCATCCCAGAAATTCAGACAGAAGGCGATCAGGTGATAATAACAACAAAGATGAGGACAATAGTCCGAATATAAATAGTGTAAATAATGATAACTCCTCATCCCAGAAATTCAGACAGAAGGCGATCAGGTGATAATAACAACAAAGATGAGGACAATAGTCCGAATATAAATAGTGTAAATAATGATAACTCCTCATCCTAGGAATTCAGACAGATGGCGATCAGGTGATAATATTAACAAAGGTGAGGACAATAGTCTGAATATAAATAGTGTAAATAATGATAACTCCTCATCCTAGGAATTCAGACAGAAGGCGATCAGGTGATAATATTAACAAAGATGAGGACAATAGTCCGAATATAAATAGTGTAAATAATGATAACTCCTCATCCTAGGAATTCAGACAGATGGCGATCAGGTGATAATATTAACAAAGATGAGGACAATAGTCCGAATATAAATAGTGTAAATAATGATAACTCCTCATCCCAGAAATTCAGACAGAAGACGATAAGGTGATAATAACAACAAAGATGAGGACAATAGTCCGAATATAATTAGTGTAAATAATGATAACTCCTCATCCCAGAAAATCAGACAGAAGACGATCAGGTGATAATAACAACAAAGATGAGGACAATAGTCCGAATATAAATAGTGTAAATAATGATAACTCCTCATCCTAGAAATTCAGACAGAAGGCGATCAGGTGATAATAACAACAAAGATGAGGACAATAGTCCGAATATAAATAGTGTAAATAATGATAACTCCTCATCCCAGAAATTCAGACAGAAGACGATAAGGTGATAATAACAACAAAGATGAGGACAATAGTCCGAATATAAATAGTGTAAATAATAATAACTCCTCATCCCAGAAAATCAGACAGAAGACGATCAGGTGATAATAACAACAAAGATGAGGACAATAGTCCGAATATAAATAGTGTAAATAATGATAACTCCTCATCCTAGGAATTCAGACAGAAGGCGATCAAGTGATAATATTAACAAAGATGAGGTCAATAGTCAGATATAAATAGTGTAAATAATGATAACTCCTCATCCTAGAAATTCAGACAGAAGGCGATCAGGTGATAATACCAACAAAGATGAGGACAATAGTCCGAATATAAATAGTGTAAATAATGATAACTCCTCATCCTAGAAATTCAGACAGAAGGCGATCAGGTGATAATAACAACAAAGATGAGGACAATAGTCCGAATATAAATAGTGTAAATAATGATAACTCCTCATCCTAGGAATTCAGACAGACGGCGATCAGGTGATAATATTAACAAAGATGAGGACAATAGTCTGAATATAAATAGTGTAAATAATGATAACTCCTCATCCTAGGAATTCAGACAGAAGGCGATTAGGTGATAATATTAACAAAGATGAGGACAATAGTCAGATATAAATAGTGTAAATAATGATAACTCCTCATCCTAGGAATTCAGACAGAAGGCGATCAGGTGATAATATTAACAAAGATGAGGACAATAGTCCGAATATAAATAGTGTAAATAATGATAACTCCTCATCCCAGAAATTCAGACAGAAGGCGATCAGGTGATAATAACAACAAAGATGAGGACAATAGTCTGAATATAAATAGTGTAAATAATGATAACTCCTCATCCTAGGAATTCAGACAGAAGGCGATCAGGTGATAATATTAACAAAGATGAGGACAATAGTCCGAATATAAATAGTGTAAATAATGATAACTCCTCATCCTAGGAATTCAGACAGATGGCGATCAGGTGATAATATTAACAAAGATGAGGACAATAGTCCGAATATAAATAGTGTAAATAATGATAACTCCTCATCCCAGAAATTCAGACAGAAGACGATAAGGTGATAATAACAACAAAGATGAGGACAATAGTCCGAATATAATTAGTGTAAATAATGATAACTCCTCATCCCAGAAAATCAGACAGAAGACGATCAGGTGATAATAACAACAAAGATGAGGACAATAGTCCGAATATAAATAGTGTAAATAATGATAACTCCTCATCCTAGAAATTCAGACAGAAGGCGATCAGGTGATAATAACAACAAAGATGAGGACAATAGTCCGAATATAAATAGTGTAAATAATGATAACTCCTCATCCTAGGAATTCAGACAGATGGCGATCAGGTGATAATATTAACAAAGATGAGGACAATTGTCTGAATATAAATAGTGTAAATAATGATAACTCCTCATCCTAGGAATTGAGACAGAAGGCGATCAGGTGATAATATTAACAAAGATGAGGACAATAGTCCGAATATAAATAGTGTAAATAATGATAACTCCTCATCCTAGGAATTCAGACAGATGGCGATCCGGTGATAATATTAACAAAGATGAGGACAATAGTCCGAATATAAATAGTGTAAATAATGATAACTCCTCATCCCAGAAATTCAGACAGAAGACGATAAGGTGATAATAACAACAAAGATGAGGACAATAGTCCGAATATAATTAGTGTAAATAATGATAACTCCTCATCCCAGAAAATCAGACAGAAGACGATCAGGTGATAATAACAACAAAGATGAGGACAATAGTCCGAATATAAATAGTGTAAATAATGATAACTCCTCATCCTAGAAATTCAGACAGAAGGCGATCAGGTGATAATAACAACAAAGATGAGGACAATAGTCCGAATATAAATAGTGTAAATAATGATAACTCCTCATCCCAGAAATTCAGACAGAAGACGATAAGGTGATAATAACAACAAAGATGAGGACAATAGTCCGAATATAAATAGTGTAAATAATAATAACTCCTCATCCCAGAAAATCAGACAGAAGACGATCAGGTGATAATAACAACAAAGATGAGGACAATAGTCCGAATATAAATAGTGTAAATAATGATAACTCCTCATCCTAGGAATTCAGACAGAAGGCGATCAAGTGATAATATTAACAAAGATGAGGTCAATAGTCAGATATAAATAGTGTAAATAATGATAACTCCTCATCCTAGAAATTCAGACAGAAGGCGATCAGGTGATAACACCAACAAAGATGAGGACAATAGTCCGAATATAAATAGTGTAAATAATGATAACTCCTCATCCTAGAAATTCAGACAGAAGGCGATCAGGTGATAATAACAACAAAGATGAGGACAATAGTCCGAATATAAATAGTGTAAATAATGATAACTCCTCATCCTAGGAATTCAGACAGACGGCGATCAGGTGATAATATTAACAAAGATGAGGACAATAGTCTGAATATAAATAGTGTAAATAATGATAACTCCTCATCCTAGGAATTCAGACAGAAGGCGATTAGGTTATAATATTAACAAAGATGAGGACAATAGTCAGATATAAATAGTGTAAATAATGATAACTCCTCATCCTAGGAATTCAGACAGAAGGCGATCAGGTGATAATATTAACAAAGATGAGGACAATAGTCCGAATATAAATAGTGTAAATAATGATAACTCCTCATCCCAGAAATTCAGACAGAAGGCGATCAGGTGATAATAACAACAAAGATGAGGACAATAGTCTGAATATAAATAGTGTAAATAATGATAACTCCTCATCCTAGGAATTCAGACAGAAGGCGATCAGGTGATAATATTAACAAAGATGAGGACAATAGTCCGAATATAAATAGTGTAAATAATGATAACTCCTCATCCTAGGAATTCAGACAGATGGCGATCAGGTGATAATATTAACAAAGATGAGGACAATAGTCCGAATATAAATAGTGTAAATAATGATAACTCCTCATCCCAGAAATTCAGACAGAAGACGATAAGGTGATAATAACAACAAAGATGAGGACAATAGTCCGAATATAATTAGTGTAAATAATGATAACTCCTCATCCCAGAAAATCAGACAGAAGACGATCAGGTGATAATAACAACAAAGATGAGGACAATAGTCCGAATATAAATAGTGTAAATAATGATAACTCCTCATCCTAGAAATTCAGACAGAAGGCGATCTGGTGATAATAACAACAAAGATGAGGACAATAGTCCGAATATAAATAGTGTAAATAATGATAACTCCTCATCCCAGAAATTCAGACAGAAGACGATAAGGTGATAATAACAACAAAGATGAGGACAATAGTCCGAATATAAATAGTGTAAATAATAATAACTCCTCATCCCAGAAAATCAGACAGAAGACGATCAGGTGATAATAACAACAAAGATGAGGACAATAGTCCGAATATAAATAGTGTAAATAATGATAAGTCCTCATCCTAGGAATTCAGACAGAAGGCGATCAAGTGATAATATTAACAAAGATGAGGTCAATAGTCAGATATAAATAGTGTAAATAATGATAACTCCTCATCCTAGAAATTCAGACAGAAGGCGATCAGGTGATAATACCAACAAAGATGAGGACAATAGTCCGAATATAAATAGTGTAAATAATGATAACTCCTCATCCTAGAAATTCAGACAGAAGGCGATCAGGTGATAATAACATCAAAGATGAGGACAATAGTCCGAATATAAATAGTGTAAATAATGATAACTCCTCATCCTAGGAATTCAGACAGACGGCGATCAGGTGATAATATTAACAAAGATGAGGACAATAGTCTGAATATAAATAGTGTAAATAATGATAACTCCTCATCCTAGGAATTCAGACAGAAGGCGATTAGGTGATAATATTAACAAAGATGAGGACAATAGTCAGATATAAATAGTGTAAATAATGATAACTCCTCATCCTAGGAATTCAGACAGAAGGCGATCAGGTGATAATATTAACAAAGATGAGGACAATAGTCCGAATATAAATAGTGTAAATAATGATAACTCCTCATCCCAGAAATTCAGACAGAAGGCGATCAGGTGATAATAACAACAAAGATGAGGACAATAGTCCGAATATAAATAGTGTAATGATAACTCCACATCCTATGAATTCAGACAGATGGCGATCAGGTGATAATATTAACAAAGATGAGGACAATAGTCCGAATATAAGTAGTGTAAATAATGATAACTCCTCATCCTAGGAATTCAGACAGAAGGCGATCAGGTGATAATATTAACAAAGATGAGGACAATAGTCCGAATATAAATAGTGTAAATAAGGATAACTCCTCATCCTAGGAATTCAGACAGAAGGCGATCAGGTGATAATATTATCAAAGATGAGGACAATAGTCAGATATAAATAGTGTAAATAATGATAACTCCTCATCCTAGAAATTCAGACAGAAGTCGATCAGGTGATAATAACAACAAAGATGAGGACAATAGTCCGAATATAAATAGTGCAAATAATGATAACGCCTCATCCCAGAAATTCAGACAGAAAGCAATCAGATGATAATAACAACAAAGATGAGGACAATAATCTGAATATAAATAGTGTAAAAAATGATAACTCCTCATCCCAGAAATTTAGACAAAAAATACATTTGGAATTAACTTTTTTAGGTTATTTTGGGGTTTTTTTTTTTTTTTTGCAATCAATTTACCCCAAGCAGTGTGATAATGCTCCTTTGATGCAATAGGCTACTTCAATTGAAAAAGAATGAAAACAATTTAGATTTTAGAAGGAACCGGAAATCCAGTCCTAAATAGCCAACAAGGGATAAATCTCTACTCCTGTTCAAGAGACTGGGAAGGAGTGTGTAATGGACAATATTAATTTATACTTAATTAACACCTTTATTTCTGTGAACATTCTTTCATTTCTTTATAAAAACCCACATTGCCTTTTGTTGATGTGTGTAACTGCGAGTATATAGTTATGTGTCTGCCTATATATATATATATATATATATATATATATAGTGTATATTTCGGCCGCAATTTTTCATTAATGCATGTTTCATTAAATAATATAGACAAGTTTTGTCTATTTATTTTAAGTAAGTTCCTTTCGTATTGTCTGATAAGCTTAATCACGTTATCGTTGAAAGACGAAAGGAAAACACCATATTGACACATGTTTGAATCCAATCTAAGCTTTCGGCTTACATAAGCCATTATCAAAGATGACAATTTTAACAAATCAAAACAACACATATACGAAGCCACAATAATTGCACGCCGTTGCTGTTTGAATAAGCTCAAAGTAACGACAAACTCTTATTTACGAGCCGAGGATGCGAAAAACACATTGTAGCTCGTGACGTCACACATGACCATACTTAATACTTTGCGTTTTCACTCTTGTGTGGTCATGTGTGACGTCACAAGCTACGATGCATTTTTCGCTTCCTTGGCTCGTAAATAAGAGTTTGTCGTTATTTGAGCTTATTCAAACAGCAGAATGTTGAGAATGGTTTCGTATATGTGTTGTTTTGATTTATTAAAATTGTCATCTTTGATAATGGCTTGTGTAAGCCGAAAGCTTAGATTTGATTCAAACATGTGTCAATATGGTGTTTTCCTTTCGTCTTTCAACGACAATGTGATTAAGCTTATCAGACAATACGAAAGGAACTTAAAATAAATAGACAAAACTTGTCTATATTATTTAATGAAACATGCATTAATATATATATATATATATATATATATATATATATATATATATATATATATGTATATAATTTTTAAAAAGTAGTTTACCCCAGGCAAGGTGGGAATGCTACTAGCGTTCAGGGGTTTACACAGAGGGAAAAGACTGTGTATAGATGGGATTGAAGAAAGGATAAAAGAAGAACGTTATCACAGCCACAGAAGATGGCGATTGATGTCGCATTTAAATTTTTGAAGATTGTAGCTATCAGGGAAGCAAGTAAACCCAAGGGAGTTCTGTTAGGAAGCACCAGGAAAGAAACTGCTAGGCAGACAGAGACCTTGGGGGTCATTGGTGGCTCTGCTTGCATGAAGTCACAAGTCATCATGACCGAGGTTTTCAGCGTGCTGGCCTTGTTCAGATTGTTGATCATGTTTGATAATGTACTCTTCTCGGAAAGTTTAACTAAAGCCAACTCAGCATAGTTACAGAATAAATCGCAGGTGGGCTTTGTGTGTTTTGAACAAACAAAAATGTGCCTGAGACAGCATCTGCAACAGGGATTGGCTAGCTGCCCTAGTAGACAGGCATCCTCTGATAGCTTTTATGATTGAAACATAGGACAGTAGCAAATATGAAGATATTCGTCCGTATGTAAATAATGATAATTCCTCTTTTCCGAAATTCACTTTGAAATCTCTCTGTGTTTATAGACTCTGAATTACAAGGAAAATGTTTCCTATTAATTTGCTGACTTGCATTTATATACATGGCCTTAATGGATAACAGTTAAGAGCAGTTATAATTCTAGAAGTGATGGTGATCTTCATTCATTTTATGCTACTTTGGTCACAGCTCTCCTCGATTTCTATTGTAATTGTTTCATGGTAACAATCAAAGCAAAATAGTGCAATGGCTTGCCAATGTTGAGATTACCCTTTTCTTCTTCCCCTCAAAAGTTCTTCCATCATTCTCCTGCACCAGTTGGGTCAGGAAACCCTTCTGACTATCCTCAGTTTACCTGGCAGGTTGACGCTGCTGACTGGGGTGTGTTTGTCATGGTGCCCATGCAACTTCTTGGAGCCATGTGCAATAGTTCAATGTAGGCTGTAAACCAGTGCGGTTGTGCATCCCAATTCACCTGGGTAAAGTGAAGTCGGCTGCTTTGCAGCAAAAAGGTACTACCCCTGCCGATACACCTGTAGCCGGTTATCTTAATGTGATTAAATTTGTCAGTTGCTGGTAGTTGAACAAACAGAGATTTCTCCCCTGAAATATTTCGCAATGAAAACGCTGGTTAATTATAGCTGTTTAGCATTCTTTTATGATTTCCATATTGTCACCTTCTGACTTGACAACTTTAGGCAATTGTCCAATATTCGGTGAAATACTCTTCTTCCAAATGATTGGTAATTACCCAAACAATTCACCCAGTCAAGATACCTGGCAGCTATGATTGTCTTTCATTGTTAATTGACCATTAAACACATGAATGCTTTGCTAAAGCACTGGCATCCTCAACTAAATCTAAATTCCTCTTCAAATTAGCTTCTTGATTTATTACCAACAACTATCTCTCCTCTTAATTTCAACTGTTAATTATAGGTAAGTTATGGGCAATTTTCTCTTTGATATTATGCATCCCAGTTCTTTGTCTCAAGTTTTCACTTGGATGAAGCCTGGAAAATCAGTATTCCCAGTTGTGACTTAGTTGAGAGTTCGTACTTAAGAATATATCTTGAAGCTTGTCTCAAAGGAAAGTTAAATGAATCATCTTTTCACTTTCTGCATATTGCTGAAAATGTGAATTATGCTGAGAATAATTTATCTCATTCTCTTCTCTCTCTCATTCCCTTCTCTCTCTCTCATTCTCTTCTCTATCTCTCTCATTCTCTTCTCTATCTCTCTCTCTCTCATTCTCTTCTCTATCTCTCTCTCTCTCATTCCCTTCTCTATATCTCTCTCTCATCTCTATCTCTCTCTCTCATCTCTATCTCTCTCTCTCATTCTCTTCTCTATCTCTCTCTCTCATTCTCTTCTCTATCTCTCTCTCTCATTCTCTTCTCTCTCTCTCTCTCTCATTCTCTTTATCTCTCATTCTCTTCTCTATCTCTCTCTCATTCTCTTCTCTATCTATCTCTCTCCTCTATCTATCTCTCTCCTCTATCTCTCTCTCTCATTCTCTTCTCTATCTATCTCTTTCTCATTCTCTTCTCTATCTCTCTCTCATCCTCTATCTCTCTCTCTCTCATTCTCTTCTCTGTCTATTTATCTATCTATTGATCTCATTCTCTTCTCTATCTCTCTCTCTAATTCTCTTCTTTATCTATTTAGCTATCTCATTATCTTCTCTCTCTCTCTAATTCTCTTTATCTATTTATCTCATTATCTATATCTATCTCTAATTCTCTTCTCTATCTATTTATCTATCTCATTCTCTTCATCTATCTATCTGTCTCATTATCTCTCATTCTCTTCTCTATCTATCACTCTATCTCATTCTCTATCTCTTTAATTCTCTTCTCTATCTATTTATCTTTCTCATTCTCTTTATTTATCTATTTATTCTGTATCTGTCAATCTATCTTCTCTACCTCATTCTCCTTATCTATCTCTCTGTTTATATCCCATCTATTTAGCTCACTATCTATGACTGTTCATATCTATCTCGGTCTCTTTATCTATCTCTCTGTTTATCTATGACTGTTCGTATCTATTTATCTCTCTCTCTTCATATCTATCACCGTCTGTTCATTATCTATTTCAGTCTGTTCATATATGTGTGTGTGTGTGTGTGTATTTGGGCAGCCATCACTCTTTTCTACAAGTTAAAGATGGCTGACATTTATTTTATTAAATTTTCCTTGAATATATGGGATTTATTTTCTAGACATAAAGTGTGTAAAATCAGTCCGAATGTTGTACATGTCCGAGCGCTTTAGAAAATATATATAAAAATCGACACATTCAGTTAAAAATAAAAAAAAACTATCTTTGGTAATGTCTACTAGAATCGGTGAAAGCGTTTGGATATCTAGAACATTCAGACAGTTTTTACATCCTTAATGTCCAGAAAAGAAATCACTTATACAAAGATAACATCTCCAACAATCTAAACGCGCTAAAAATTAAAACTACCACATTACCCACTAAAACCATCCGCAGTATATTAAACAATACCAGCAGACAGCATATTACATCCGATGCTTGCGTGTATCAGGTGCCTTGTAGAGACTGCAACTTCAGTTATGTAGGCGAGACAGGTAGGTCATTGAAATCCCGCATTCCTGAACATAAACGAGATATTCGCCTCGGTAATCTAAGCAGTGCTTTGGTTGTACACATAGCCAAATCTGATCACAATTTTGATTTCGACTCTGTGAAGATCTTAAAATATATCCACAATAAAAACCTTAGGAAGATTGGCATGATAGCCACCTCACACACAATAAACACCCGACAAGGTTTCTTTCATATATCAAGTTTTCTAGCAAGATTAATGCTTGAGAAACGTAACGATAAGCTATAGTTTTAAATAAGTCCCCCCCACTTTCCACTTAGGATACAATCTCTTCCCTGGGAGCAGGTCTTCGTAGCGCCGCCCATGCGACGCCAGCGTATCCGACTCCAAGAAAGAATACTTTGACTTTAGAATTTCAGTTTTTCTGTTTCTGACCAGTCCTGTATATATCGTCTCTTCATCTAACTTAAATCTAATATAAATATGTCTCCATTAACCATGTCCTGAAGAAGGTCTATTTGACCGAAACGTCTGACGTCGACAGAATAACAAAAACAAAATAAAAACAGTAAACTCACATATTCGGATTTTGCTTTGTCTTTTCCACATCTTCATCATACAAAGACAAGTAATAATTGAATTATAAGTTTAATCACAGCACTATTTCAGTTGTCTTCAAACTTATATATTCAAGAATGCATTATGAAATGGACAAAGTCCGACAATTATTTTAAGACATTTTTTATGTTTACACATTCTTTTTTATAGATACAAGTATTTAAGTAAATGCTCTGTTTATAATAAACAGTATTAAATAACATTTACCGGCCTGAATGTTTGAGAAATTTTTATAGAAAATATACGTCCTCCGACAGGAATCGGACCTGTATCCTATATGGAACCGTCATATAGCCTGATGTGTTTTTACCGATTGAGCCACAGAGGATCGTTCAGTTAGCAAGGTCGATTTTACTGCTTTTAAACTACAATCTTCCATGAATCTTTCACGAACATTCATATCTGCTCATTGCGTATCCAAATGTAAACAAATGACATCACACATGAAATGGACAAAGTCCGACAATTATTTTAAGACATTTTTATGTTTATACGTTCTTTTTATAGATTCAAATATTTAAGTAAATGCTCCGTTTTATAATAAACAGTATTAATAACATTTACCGGGTTGAATGTCCGAGAAATTTTCATAGAAAATATTCGTCCTCCGACAGGAATCGAACCTGTATCCTATACGGAACCGTCATATAGCCTCACGTGCATTTACCGATTGAGCCACAGAAGTGCGTTTTGGTTAGCAAGGTTGATTTTACTGTTTTTAAACTACAATTCTCCATGATTTTCTCTCATGCATTCATATCTGCTCGATGCATATCCAAATGTAAGCAAATGACCTCATACATTATGAAATGGACAAAGTCCGACAATTATTTTAAGACATTTTTTATGTTTATATGATGGAGAATTGTGGTTTAAAAACAGTAAAATGTCCTGAGCAGAAGGAAATGCATGATTGCATGCCGAAAGAGGAGAAGCCACATGAAGTTGCATAGGTGACATACCGAAAGAAGGTTTAACCATGTGAAGTTGTGTAGATGTCCAAATGTTATAAAACTGGCCCTATTCTTGATCTGGACAGAGAGGCTGGCTAGATGTTCATCGAAGATTTGTCGCTGTCAGTTCTTATGTGCACAGTCCTAACCTCTTTGATTCTCCCTCACTCTACCCATTCACAGTAACACAAACAATAAAGATATTTATATATTTGTATATATAAGTGTTTGTCACCTTATTTGAGCCTCGCAGCAATATGCTACACTTGGTTGGTGAATGCTGCCATCATCCTTGCCTTCAGTTCACCTTTAGTGTTACAAGGAGAGTTTTGTTGGACTCTCGCTCAACTGCTCCCCACATAGAATAATCAAGGGGGTTCCAGTTTGGGGAGTTAAGTGGCCAGATGATTGGGTTTTTGTGTGGCATGGTGCAGAGTCCTGTTACCAGACATAGGGTCTTCCAGCTGCTACCCTCTTGACCCAGGGCAGCACTACCTCCTCAGGGCACTTTATGTAGGTTTCCGTGTTGAGTCTTAGGCCCTGTGGGAAGATGAATGGAGGCATAATGTCACCATCCCTAGTGATCCCTCTAAATGTCTTCATAATCACCATTCGACTCATCCAACTCTTTCCAAATCCACTGTCCTCAGATTGACACCCAAACACACTGAAATGTTTGTATTAGAGCTTTTGGCACAAATGCCAAGCAGTACAGCATGCCACTTCCAAATTTTTGGTGGAGTGAATTGCATCTTGGTGCTCTTTTTCTCACAGACAGTACCCAACTGATCCTACTATGCTGTGCGGTCAACAAAATGAAAAACAAACAACACGCATGCAAAAAATTGAAAAAAATAAAAATGGCGACAATTTATCCATCTCACACTCTGTGTGTGTATATATATATATATATATATATATATATATATATATATATATGGGCAGCAGATCCTTATTCAAACATATATTGCTAAATATAACAGTGAATGTCTATTATGTTTTATCATGAGCCATTCCAAATGTTGTATAATGACTTCAGCTTCAAGAGAAAATAAAGACAAAAACTGTCCAGCATGCAGCCATTATACAATGTTTGGAACGGCTCATGATAAAACATAATAATTGTCTGTTATATTTAACAATATATGTTTGGAAAAAAAAAAAAAAAAATATATATATATATATATATATATATATAATAGTTAAAAATTAAAAAAAAAAGCATTATACATAAGAGTGTATTATACACAAATAAATACTGCAGCTAATCTAGAAACCTCTCTTTGTTGAAGATCATTTTTATAGCATAACTAAATTTGGAGTAAGATAATGATTTTTATTTACTCATTTTCAAAAAATCAATTTGTCATGTTAGTTTCTCCTTCCACTAAGTAACTGACACCTCTTGCTATCCGCAAGCCAAATCAGGCTGAAAATGAAGAACTGCTGACATATATGCACAGCAGCTGCACAGTCTCCACTTTCCAGTCTCAATAAAGTCCAAGAGCATTTATGTGTCCCTGTGGGTGATGAATTATTTCCCCCCCTGTAATCTGTTTCCCCACAGATGAAATGTTGCAAGTGCTTTCCTGCTCTAACGCTATTTCCATGGAAAGTGTTCAGATGCACTACATTCCTTAGTTCCATCGGTTCAAACCTTCTAAGCCATGCCACTTTGTAGTGAACCACTCTCCTCTCCTTTGTATTGCATTGGTGAGATGTATGTTCCATTTGAACAGTTTCTTCCCATGAACAGCTACTTTGTGGAACCGACTCCCTAAAGGACACTTTCCTGATAGCTACAATCTTAACCTGATCAAATCTACCGTCAACCATTATCAACCATTCATAAACTGTGCCTCTTACTCTGTAATCCTCTACTTTGAGAGGCACTTAGATCTTGTACAAGGTGAACATCATTGTTAAAAAAAACCCTGAATGAATGACTATTGGATCAAGGGGACTTAATTCAATGTTGAATTAAGTCCCCTCGATGAGACACAAACAGTTGAAAATGTTAATAATGATAGCCGTAATTATTTCTTTACAAAACACCATTTTAAATGGAGAGAAACTTTTCTACTCAGTATGGAATCTTTTTCATGATCATTGATACTGTGTTAGTAGTAATTATTTTTTATCATTATTGTTGTTGTTATGATTAATAGTATGAAACAAATAAGATATGAAAATTTGCAGAGAAACGTCAGTTTTCAGTTTCCATAATCGTGCTTCCATATCTGTTCATGTTTCCAAATTTTATGAGTTTTAGACATTTGTTTTTTTTTTTTCTTTTTGTTTTGGGTACAAAGACTTGCAAAAACATATTGACAAGAAGAAAAGGCAGCCTCTAATCAGCTATAAAATATTTCTACTCACGTATGCGCAACCTGCATTTTAGGGTGAGCAACAGCAAGAGGCAATTACCAGGATGAGGCTAGCATCAAAGATGGACGAGAAAAGCGCTGAAAGGGATGAGAAGAGGAGGTGGGGGATGGATAAGGCTTTTCTGCCCCCCCCCCACCACCAGCAAAGACCAAAAGTCCACAAAATAGGGTAGAAACTTGTTTGAAATGGAAAGGAAAGGAAAAAAAAGAAAAAAAAAAAAAGAAGCAAAGACCAGAAAACATATATACAAGTTAAAATAGAGGTGTAGAGTTGGTGGGGGGGGGCATTCATGCTAGAACTAATTTTTTCTGTTTTCCTTTCCTCATTTTTCATTAAAAATGAAAGATTCAGCAAATGTGTAGAAGAATGCATTATATTCCTTAATGGATACGTTCACAAAGAACTCCCCCCCTCCAACACCTTACCCCCCCCCACCAAAAAAAAAAGAAAAAGAATTCTGTACAGCAAACAGTTCTCTAAAGTTATGAGATTGAGCATTTTCACTTTTCAACGCATTCTGTGAATGCATGTGTGTCTTTCTTGCTTTTTACACAGTATTTCTGTCAGAACATTTTTTTGGTTCTTTCCGATGTGCGCGTCATGTGTGATATTTATACCTTGATTCAGTTTTTTGTTTTTTTTCAAAGGCTTTTCAAACTGAATTTATTTATAAATTTTACAAGTTTTATGGTAACTCAAATTTGAATTCAGTTTGGGAGCAATCAACATAAATTTACCACTCTATATCATGTGTGTGTGTGTGTGTGTGTATATATATATATATATATATATATATATATATATATATATATATATAGTACAGGTAATAGATCTGTTGGTA
>OZ038512.1:75215511-75253011 GCA_964036315.1 Acanthosepion esculentum
TGAAAGGTAAACACCTATCAGACTCCTTGGACAAAGCAAAAAATGCTTTTCTCAATATCAACACTTAACAAAGGGCAACTGAAATCATTACTCAAGTTTCATGCTTTTGCACTCTTCAAGCAACGAGGTTGCACACATATATATATATATATATATATATATATATATATATATATATATATATATAGTGTCATTGTTATTAATGTCATTATCTTTTCTGTAGTTGTATAGTTTGTGTGATAATCTGGAATGATTATAGGATTTTATTTAAGAACACTAAGAATCTGCAGCCCCCAATATTTGCCTGAAGAACATAGAACACACCTGTAATAAAACACCTGCAATATTCTCAAGAAAGACATACCAATTACACAGCCACAAAAAAGACAACAGCATTAGTAGCAACTAACAATAAACTTGATAAATACATATAAAGACATATAATACTATCTACTAACTTCTTAACATCAACTATTCAAAACAATTTGTCCATTCTTAATAATATCAACATAGTTACAATGACATCCCAAACTATTATGGTCAGAACTAAAAATGTTCAATTCTGAAGCAGCTATATATATATAGTCTATATTTATGGGATAAAGTGCTCAATATCAGAGATAGAGCGTGTGTAAATATAAAAGTGAACATAGAATTCAACACTTAGAGGCGACAGTCTGTTTCATGTTAGATGTAATCGTCAGGCAACTAGTGCTGTTATTTTTCTTGGCTATTTATATATACGGGTACATTGTGCATAGTCTATTTTGGCGTTTATTTTTACCGGAAGTCGTTTATTTGTTTATTTATTTATTTGTGTCAAATTATTTTGCTTGTTTTTATTTAATTTAATTTTTATTTTTTATCTATTCTTTTATTTATTTATTTTACTTTGATCGGTGTTTTTATTAACGTAGTAAAAAATTTGTTTATATAGCTTATTGTGGGTAGTCTATTATGGCCGTTATTTTACCGGAAGTCATTTATTTGCTTATTTATTTGGGTCAAATTGTTTTGCTTGTTTTTATTCATTTTAATTTTAATTTTTTATCTTATATATTTATTTATTTATTATTTTTTTTTATATATAATAAACTATCACAAAATTGTTCCTTACAATATATTGGGGATCTTGCAGAAATTTAAAAAATGTATCTATGAACACAAAAAGGATCCCATCCTGGGTATGGTGATAAACTGCATCCGCGTCCTGGGTAAGACGATAAACTACGTCCAGCAGCAAGGCCTCTGATCAGGAGGTTTTGAGGATTGTGGTACCACCTCTTAATTGCTGGTGTTCCTAGGCCCACCCTGACCCGAAGTGGTAGCACCTGTTAGGGTCCCAGCTATGGGCAAATAGTTAACCCTGAAACTGAGGTAAAAAGCATTATAAAAGTGAAAAATAGGTTTTAATACCAGAAATACTTCGTAAAAATTATTACCAGAAATAAATTTTTGAAGAAAAAAAAAACTATTACCAGCAATATATTTTTGAGGAAAAAAAAACATTACCATCAATATGTTTTTGAAAAAAAATAAAAATATTACCAGCAATACATGTTTTAAAATAATATTACCAGCTATACATTTTTGACAAAACAAAATATTACCAGAAGAAAAAAAAAGAAAGTTGTCTGCATTAAACAGCCCATTGAGGTTGATATGCCGTAAAACTTAACAAACAAAAAGGATCTTATACATAATTTATCAAATAAAATATGTTTTATTAAGATAGATCAAAGTCAGTAGTAATAATTATCAGTGTTATTGGTGAAAATTTATTTATTTCACTATTGGATCATGTTAATTTAGGTTAATTATGTGTTAAAAATAATATCTCCTAAATGTCTGCCAAATTAGAAAGAAAAAGAAAAAAATTATTAGACGCTTAAACTTAATTCACATTTAAAATCAGTCCAAGTTATTGGAACACCTTTTATATCAGTCATGCATAAAAATAAGTTGAACCATGAGTTTCAATCTAAAGAATGCCATACTTATTAAAAGAGAAAGTAACTTAAATAAAAAGTTCATGGGAGTGCTTCTATTGAATTTTACTGAAATAAAATTCTGTGCCTCAGATTTTTTTAAAATATCTCCTCTTGTAAAAGATATACTCCTTTCCCAAGCCAACAAACAAGACCATAATTTTTTTTTTAAATTAAAAAAAACAGGTAATTTAATACCTTCTATTTAAAATAAATAAATACATAACTCAATTTCTTAAATTAAACTAAAATAAATAGTAATTATATTTAAAAAAATTAAACAACAGCAACAAAAACATTTACTCACTTTCATTTATTAGGCATGAAATTACATCCCTTAGCATCTTCAATAGTTTACCTGGACTTTTAGATAGCCTGAAGTTTATGAACATTCCTAAATGTAAAAAATTTTGAAAAACTAACATCACTTTTTTTTTTTTGTTGCTAGATAAAATCCTTACATTTGCCTTGATAAAGCCCATCAGAGGATGAAACATGCCAGTAAAGAATAGTCTTTTTTAGAGATATATATTTTTATTTATATCTGAATTTTTAAACAAAAATATAAAAAAAAAACATATATATATATATATATATATATATATATATATATATATAATTTCCTATAACCCAGTTAGATTACCTGTACATTTCATCTTGAGTAAAATGATACATTTTTTTCATGTTTTTGCATCAGTGTATATGTGGATGCAAAATTGCCAGGTATCATCTTCAGCACAGTGTTGATAAAATCTTGGAAATTTTTTCATTGGGCTGTCAGTCATTTGTAGTACATTTGTTAGAAACTTTCCTATATGATAATTATGACTTTTTTTTTCTAATTCTTCTGTCTGTACGCACTAAATGTCTCATTCAGAGGAAATGGACACACAGATAATGGTTGTTCATACCTGACCACTTGAGTCAGTCTGTAAGCAAGTTTCATGTTATCACAATAATGTTCAATTATGATGTGTTCACTTTTTAAACTTGTGCTGAAAGGGTTCTGCGAGCTTTACAGTGGTTGATAAATTCAAGCAACATGCCTGCATTAAGCTTAGCAGATCTGCTACTATGATCCTCAAAAAGCTTCCAACTTTTAGTGAACAGCCTTTGGATTGAGAACAGGTTTTTGTGTGATATGAATGTTTACGAAGCCAGACAAATTTCAATTCAAGATGACGAACATTCTGGATGACCATTCATCTTATTGACACATCATATTAAAACACTGGTTTCCAGACAATCACCATGTCCTGGGTAAGACGATAAACCACGTCCAACAGCAAGGACTCTGATCAGGAGGTTTTAACCAGCGTGGAACCACCTCTTCAGAAGTTCACCCTGACCTGGGGTGGTAGCACCTTTTAGGGTCCCAGCTAAGGGCAAATAGTTAACACCAAAACTGGGGTAAAAACACTATGGAAGTGTAAAAATAGGTTTTAATATCAGAAATACTTCGTAAAAATTTATTACCAGCAATAAATTTTTGAAGAAAAAAACTATTACCAGCAATACATTTTTGAAGGAAATATATTACCAGAAATAGATTTTTGACAAAACAAAATATTACCAGCCCCAAAAATTTGTCAGCATTAAATAACCTATGGAGGTTGATATGCCATAAAGCAAAATAAACCAAACCAGACAATCACCAAAGTTAAATAATGTTGCCCCCCCCCATCTTTTGAACAGGAGTAGAGGTTTATCCTTTGTGCCCTGTTTAGGATTGGGGTTCCAGTTCTCTCTAAAGTTTTTTCTTCTCTTTCACATCTGGTGGCCCCTTACATCTTGGTAGCATTATCCCCTTGCATGAAGTGGTGCTTCTTACTCTTTAACCCTCTACCTCGAGTGGCTCTTTGGCCTTATCCGTAGTGAACATCATTGTAAAAAAAAAAAGAAAAAGTACTGAGCCTAGTTATTACCTAGATGGGTGACTGAAGGTGGTGTAATGGATAATACCTCAGAATTATTAATCGGAGAGCCAAGTTTTAACGCCATTTGGGTTTGTTATATTTTCTTACACACAAATACCCTTGGGAAAGATATAAATTCAATTTTTTCTCCCCCAACTATGGGTTAATTAGTAAGACTTGTATCACTAAATCATTATTATCTCAAAAAAAAAAAAAAATTGTGTAAAAAATATTTAGATTTCTGCATTAAATAACCAATAGAGGTTGATACGAAAATAAAACAACTGTGACTAGGAAACTGGATAACCATTTAACCAGAAAATGTAGGTGGGGAAAAAAATCCTTATGGCCATCCCCTAACAATCACTCAGCTCACACTCTCACATGATTGAAAGTTCCAATACCCCCTCTGAGTGATAAATAGATATCCACACACATGTTGGAAAGATAAATGTATTTTCATTTTCTTTGGCCACAGTGATGACTGATTTTAAGAATTTGTTGACAGCCCAGAACATGAGTAGAACCTTACATTTCTTCAGAAGCACACAAAACAAGAGAAACAAGTGCCTAGAGCCAGTTTATAAAATCCCAGATTGCATTCAGCCAATCTAAGTATACACGGAGAAGATAATAGATTGCCTATGAAATGGCAATATCATTAGCTTTTTGCAAGAAAATGCCTATCTCTGTGGAAATGTCTGTCTATTGGCATCTGTGAATGGTGAAGAATTTCGCCTGGTTTTTGTTGGTATCGTTTTTAGTTTCCTTTCAAGAGAGTGAATAAATATATGTTAAAATTACCAGTTTTTGTTCTGATTCCTGACCTCCAATAAATCAATGAAATGCTTCTTTCTTTTCATACTTTGTGATTTTTTTAGAATACATATATATATATATATATATATATATATATATATATACACATGCACACAAGTTTCTTTTGAGTGCAGAATTATATGCTGAATCATTTGAATTATTGAATATATATTTGTATTTGCTTGTACTTTAACTTCAGAAATTTATTTATCTTGACTAAGTTTTATATTTTATAAAGCACATAGAAAATAAACATTTTTCTTCTAGCATACACAAATTGAGATAATTTACACAACTTTACACACAGTTATGTGCCATATGTAATACATGCTTAGGCAATCATGTATCTTTCGATACATGACTGACAAGGCAAATTTTTTCCTGCAGTAGGTTGCCATTTCTTTCTGCAGTAGACCAGTTGCCATTCAAGGTTATAGAAACTGGTCTGTCCTGCTATTTACCCATAGTTGGGTGGAGGGGTTGAGAAGAAGAGGATTCATACCTTTCCCAAGGGTATTACCAAGTACGTGAATATAATGGAATCAACAGGAATTTGAACTCGGCTCTCCGATTTCTCAATCTGAGCTGCTATCTATTACTCCACCGTGCCTCCTACACACATATACATATATATATATATATATATATATATATATATATATATATATTTAGGCAGCATTTTTTCATTCATGCATGTTTCATTAAATAATATAGACAAGTTTTGTCTATAAAACAAATAGACAAAACTTGTCTATATTATTTAATGGAACATGCATCAATAAAAAAAATGCTGCTTAAATACATACAATTTAAATTACATGATCCAGCACCCCACCAAATTATATATATATATATATATATATATATATATATATATATATATTTGAATTGGACATAGTCCGACAATTTATTTAAAGACATTTATAATATGTTTAACGTTCTTTTTATAGATACAAGTATAAATGTCTTTAAATAAATTGTCGGACTATGTCTAATTCAAAAATATATGACGTCATTTGTTTACATTTGATACGCTAGAGCAGATATGAATAGAAGAGATTCATGGAAGATTTAAGTTTAAAGATAGTAAAATCGACCTTGCTAACCAGACGCTTCTCTGTGGCCGAACGGTTAAGGCACATCACGCGAAATGATGGTTCCATATAGGATACAGGTTCGATTCCTGTCGGAGAAGGAAAATTTTCTATGAAAATTTCTCGGACATTCAGGCCGGTAAATGTTATTTAATACTGTTTATTATAAAACAGAGCATTTGCTTAAATACTTGTATCTATAAAAAGAACGTTAAACATATTATAAATGTCTTTAAATATATATATATATATATATATATATATATATATATATATATAAATAAATTATTTTCAGAGAGTGTATATGTAAAGGAATAAAATGAATAAAAACGGACCAGAAGGAAGAGCTATTCTTAGCCAAGGCTAACAATCTTTTTTGTCTTGTGTTTTTATTCATATATATAGCTTATAAATTTGAATGATATAAATTATAAATAATTATTAGGTTGGTGCAAAAATAATGTCGTTTTTTGATGTTCAAATTCATGTGAGAAAACGACATTATTTTTGCACCAACCTAATAATTATAATATTTTAGGCAACAATAATTAAATAAACAAATTTTAGCACACAATTTTAAATCAATACCATGAGAATGCAAACTCTATAACAATGAAAACATACTCAGCGCCTGAAGATTGCATGACAGCATGAAACTTTGTGTCATGCTACTGATGTTGGATATTATATATATTCACTAATATATACTTATAGCTCTGTTACATAATGTTGAACACTGTATTTTTACACCTGATGAAGAAATATAGATATAAGCAAGTATATGTATATTTTTGTCACACCCATACTTATATATGATATAAAATGGGATGACAGAGTCAAGAATAATTCAATACTGAAGAAATGTAACATCATCACAGATATTGAAACCATTCTAGCAAAGATACAACTTAGGTGGGCTGGTCGTGTTGTGAGAATGGATGAGCATAGGCTTCCAAAAATGGTGCTGCATGGACAGCTACCAAACTCCAAATGTTCAGCTGGACGTCCACTCTTACGCTACAAAGGCAAATTGAAAGACAACTTGAAATGTCTCAACTTTGATCTGAAAACCTGGGAAGCCCAAGCATCAAACCGAAAGGAGTGGCGTAAGACATGTTTAAACTAAAGGATTTTGAAGACAGGAGACTGAAGCACCATGATCAGCTTTGTCAAGCTCTGAAGCAGAGACACCATCAAAATCCTGCTTTAACAAATTTCATCTGTCAGTGTGGCTTTGTCATCCACAACAACACTAGGCTAGTATCACACTTAAGAAAGCACAAATGAAATATGTCTTTCTCTTACCTGATTTTCTAAACCGCCCTGGCTAGTATGCACAAGTGCAAAACAAAAGGCACCATCCAATGTTGACCCTCATTTATCATTCACGATAGGAGGGTCCACCATATATATATATATATATATATATATATATATATATATTCAAATGAAGAGAAAGAACAAACAGATTTATAATCCACAGTTAGATCAAGTGACAGGGCCCAAAGAGTGTGAGTTCAATAACTGGTTAAGGCAGTGGATAACTTGGAGAGGGGAATTAACAGGAGATAACTGATAACTGACATCCATTAGACATGGCATATGGAACTAGAACAGTCTACTCCACTGAGCGAAATAAAGGGTTCAGTTCGACATTCCAACCACCTGAATAAGGCTGGAGCGTACAACAGCTGAAACATTGTGATAAATATGGCAACAAAGATGAGGACAATAGTCCGAATAATGTAAATAGTGTAGTATTTACTAATTCTACATCCTGAATTTTTATGGTGGATTCAGGTTAGGTGTGATCACTGCTTTCATTTCAATACCAGATCATGTTTTCTGTTTTGGAAAGGTTTAGCTTGAGACTCATTTCTTGGAACACTTGGTAGCTAATGTTGATGATTTCCCATGTAAGATCATTCTTATCTGAACTATGAATACCTATGTCATCAGCGTAGCCAAAGACATTGGGCTGATGAGGAAAAGCAGGAATATTGACCTCTAATGGGTGACTTATTTAAGATGCAGTATGGAATGTTTAAATTATCAGTGCCTATCATCACGTCTGTGTTTGTAAATGCACAGAGCAAAATCTAGGGAAAGATTAAACAGATTAAAACACTGATTCTCTCCTTGTCATTCTCCCGATGATATTCGAAACGTTTCTTTATTGGGCACCTCACTAGACATGTAGATCAGTATACTTTGTACTTAGATATGCATTCAGGGGATTTCTTGTTTGGAAGGCAGTTTCTAATAGATGAGAAGAGGAATTCTCTATTGATGTGGTTATATGCCACTGTGAGGTCGACAAAGCAGGTGTATAGTTTCCTTTTAAACATGTCAACAATTTCATGAACTTGAATAATGACATACAGCACTGTTTGATAAAAGTGACTCACCTGATTTTTTTTTTTACTAAATGTTCTCTTCTCCGATTAAACAAAAGTTGAGCTAAATTCAAAGGATAAGTGATCTAAGAAGAAGCTTTGAAAGCTCTTTGAATTTAGCAGTAAGTACTGTCAAGCATCCGTTCAGTATAATGTTCTGGGGATGCTTTTCTTTTCATGGAACTGGTTTCTTAAAACCTATTGAAAAGACCCTCAGTAGCGAGCAGTACAAGAGAATTTTAGAGTCTTGTCTGCTCCCTTCTGCTTAAAGGGTGCAAATCGACCCCATGAAGCTCATTTTTATGCAGGATAATGCTCCCTGTCACAAATCAAAATTGATGAAGGAATACTTTGATGAGAAGCAGGTGAGTGTTATGACATGGCCGCCCCAATCTCCTGACCTCAACCCCATAGAAAACTTATGGAGCATTATAAAGTACAGGCTCTCCAGAAAGCAGTTGAGCAACAAGGAGGATTTGATTGGGAATTTCATATCCGAATGGAATTCAATGCTCGAAGATGAGATTTGCCAGAACCTAATCAAGTCAATGCCAAAAAGGGTTGAAAAGGTTATTCAAAATAAAGGAGGACCCATAGATTATTAAATATTTCGAACTATATTACCTTTAATAAATAAATTATACCTCTATTATTCTTTATTTAAAGCTGTTCGGTTATGTTTCTATTGATTACTAGTTGCAGGAAATAAGTGAGTCACTTTTTTTGCCCAGAGTTTTTCCCTAAATCTCATTTATATCCAAAATTCTAATTATCATTAGAATACCTTAGGGCAGTGGTTCCCAACCACTGTGCCACGGAATGATTACTGGTGTGCCGCGAAGAGATAATACCTAGAAGCCATTTAATTTCATTTTGTTTAATAAAGACATCCAATTTCTTAATCATGATGACACTGCTGAATTCAAAAAGACTTTGAGTGGAAAATATTTAAATTTTTTGATAGGTGTGCCGCGAAAATTTAAAAAACTCAATAGTGTGTCGCCATGTAAAAAAAAGGTTGGAAACCACTGCCTTAGGGTGAGTAAACTTTTTTACTAGGTGGTTGGGAAGGGGTCTTTATATTAGTACGATTAAAAATTAGTTTGCCCCCAAAAACAATAGGCGAAAAAATTTTAAGTAAAAAAAATCAGGTGAGTCACTTTTATCGAACAGCACTGTATATGCCATATATATATATATATATATATATATATATATAATATATCATATATATATATATATACAACACTGTATATGCCATCATTACATCCCTTTCCAGAACACAAAGCAAACTGGCTTGTGAGAAATGGACTTTCATCAAATGAGTTTCAGCTTATAATATTTGGATATAAAATATTTTGTTTTGACGGCCCAAAGTTTTATTATAATATGGTTAACATAAATTTTTATTCATAAATCAAGCCAAATGATATAGGCCATAAGAAACATAATTTAGCAAAATACTCTATATATCTGAATAAATTGTTTTAGAATTTAGCATGTTAATATAAGCTCCATGAATTAATATAAACTTCATCCTTTAATTTTTTAACTTTTACTGTTTTTACTTTAATATTACTTGTAGAAGTTTATTATATACACTATCTATACATGCAAACTATCATCCTCATCTTTGTTGTTGTTATCACAATATTATGGCCATTGTGTTCTCCAGCCTTCATCAGGTGGGCTTATGGCCACATCACATTAGAACACCAGTTCCTGTACAATCACTAAAGTTAAGCAATGTTGAGACTGGTCAGCATCTAGATGGGTGACCACTTGAGAGTAACAGATGCTGAAAGTTTAGATGTGTGGGTGGTGTAATGGATAATGGCACAGAATTGTTTATCACAGAGCCAAGTTCCAGTTCTTGTTGGGTTCATTATAGTCCCCATGTGAAAATATACTTGGGAAAGGTATGAATCGACCATTTATTCCCCCAGATGTGGTTTACTTACCGAGATTTGTATCGGTAAACAATTACTATCACAAAAATATTTTCTGGTTTCAAATAACCTACTAAAGGTTGATAAGCTGTAGAAAATAAATCGGTCAAAATCCATCATCAGGTGTATGCTGATCCAGGTAACCGACAATGAATTTTGAATTGAACCCTTCATTTAATCTGCATGGGTAGATTGTTCTTGTTTCACTACTCATGTCTAGGGATATCTTGTTCTTATTTTAGTACTGCACGGTTATTGATCAAACATTTCCACTGAGTCCAAGTAGACAATTCTTCACATAGAATTGATCATATTACTGATTCTTCTTTGGATTTTATCAAAGAGCTCAAAGTAAATAGCAGGGACACTGGACCATATGTGGCAGAAATAATCTGGGTGAATGTTAGACTTTAGTTGAAATCATAAACTTGTGTTCAAAATATTCAGATTCTGGCATTAAATAAACCGTAGAGGTTGAAATGTCGTTAAACAAAATCAACCAACCAACATGGAAGAACTCTTTCATGACATCAAGCCATATATTTTTTAATTTCTTAAAAAATCACTATCTCTAGTAATCATGTCCATACAAACATGTATATGCACAAAAAACTGAGTCAGTCCTGGATATGACTATAAACTACATCCGCGTCCTGGGTAAGATGATAAACTACGTCCAACAGCAAGGCCTCTGGTCAGGATGTTTTGAGAAGCGTGGAACCACCTCTTAGTTGCTGGTGTTCCCAGGTCCACCCTAACTTGGGGTGGTAGCACCTGTTAGGGTCCTAGCCATGGGCAAATACTTAACCCCAAAACTGGGGTCAAAACACCATGAAAATGTAAAAATAGGTTTTCATACCAGAAATACTTTGTAAAAAAATATTACCAGCTGTACATTATTTTTGTAGGAAAAAAACATTACCAGCAGTAAAAATTATCAGCATTAAATTACCCATTGTGGTTGATGTGCCGTAAAACAAACCAAACCAAAAGCTGAGTATCATCTACCATTATCTGTCTATATTTCTGAAATGAGGTATTATGTACACTATTTACATTATTCAGACTCTTGTCCTCATCTTTGTCACCATATTTATTACAACGTTTCAGCCCTTCAGTATCCGTCTATATTTCTGAAATGAGGTATTATGTACACTATTTACATTATCTGGACTATTGTCCTCACCTTTGTCTCCATATTTATTACAACATTTCGGCCGTTGTATTCCCGGGCCTTCTTCAGGTGGTTGGAATGTCAAACTGAACCCTTTATTTTGCTCACTGGGGTAGACTGTTCTAGTTCCATGTGCATTGTTTAATGGATGTCAGTTATCTGTTAATTCCCCTCTCCAAGTTCAAGGACACATGGCACAGTGGATAAAGGCATTGGTTAGATCCAGTGACCGGACCCAAAGAGTGTGAGTTCAATACCCATTTAAGGCATGGAGAACTTGGAGAGGGGAATTAACAGGAGATAACTGATATCTATTAGACATGGCACGTGGAACTAGAACAGTCTACCCCAGTGAGTGAAATAAAGGGTTCAGTTCGACATTCCAACCACCTGAAGAAGTTCAGTGCATACAACGGCTGAAACATTGTAATAAGTATGGCAACAAAGATGAGTACAATAGTCCAAATAGTGTATCATCTACCATGTATTCAAATGTGAAAGCAGAATAACATATATCATTTTTATGATATAAAAAATTTATAGAAATTAAATATCGGCATTAAATGACCCATAAAGATTTGACATGCCATTAAACAAGCAAGACAAAAATAATGAAGTTCTCAGACCCAAATGCAAAAATAAAAATAAAAAAATTCATCAGAATCTCCTTGAACTTCAAAATCATCGCAGATAATTTTATTCTTGGCAATGGCCAATTGTTTTTGAAAATGTTCAAACATGTAGACAGACAATTTTTATACATGTAGACAGACAATTTTTATACATGTAGACAGACAATTTTTATACATGTAGACAGACAATTTTTATACATGTAGACAGACAATTTTTATACATGTAGACAGACAATTTTTATACACACTGTAACCAAACATCTGTTCTTTTGTATGAAAACATGAGCAAATACAAGACAATCATTAAAACTGACATTATCTGTTGTCATCTTAACTGAAGCAAGAAACGTGGATATAAATGTGTAAATAAAAATAAAAATAAGAACGACTGTTTGTCACTATTTCAATTCACATTTTCTCTTTTTTTAAAAATTTGTATTTCATATCCGGTTTATTCAGTGGCAATCTCTTTTTCTGTCTCCACTTGAGTTATTTTTCTTCCTTAATAGATGCAATGAGATATCTACTTATCACATGATAGATGACTTCAGCATTTAACCCTCGGAAGAAATGAATCAAAAAGGCCTTACAATAAACACAGGAAAAGAAACCTGATGAAAAAATTGTCAGGCCGTAACAGAAAGAAAAACAATCAAAATGGTGGATAGTGGAAGGAACTCTATTCTTTACTATATATCTGTTTTCCAACCAAAGTGTCTGTTCATGTCAAATTCTTTTTGCGGAAGCAGAACTGCCTGCCAAGAATTTGTAGTTTCCACTGAAATCTGGTTTTATTTATTTTTATGAACATTCCTATTTTGTCTTTATATAACAAAAAAGATAATTTATATAATAAACCCACCCTGACAGGGCCTCTGTATTAGTTTTCTTTGCCTGAGTGCTGCTAAAACATGTCTCTGCTTACAGAATAAATATACACCATCCATATATTTAAACTTAAAAAAAAGAAGAGGATATTTAACTGTAATTAAAAACAGTCTCCTCAAAAGATATTGAAAGAATAATTTTATTTTCTCACTTATTTTTCATAGAACAAAATGCAGTCGAATCATTATCTGTCTATATTTCTGAGATGAGGTATTGTAATTATTTACACTATTTACAAATTTCGGACTGTTGTCCTCATCTTTGTTGCCATATTCACTCTTTCAATATCTGTCTATATTTCTGAGATGAGGTATTATAATTATTTACACTATTTACATTATTCGGACTGTTGTCCTTATCTTTGTTGCCATATTCACTCCTTCAATATCTGTCTATATATCTGAGATGAGGTATTGTAATTATTTACACTATTTACATTGTTCGGACTGTTGTCCTGATCTTTGTTGCCATATTCACTCCTTCAATATCTGTCTATATATCTGAGATGAGGTATTGTAATTATTTATGCTATTTACATTGTTCGGACTGTTGTCCTCTTTTTTATTGACATTTTCACAATGTTTCAGCCGTTGTACACTGTAGAATTCTTCAGGATCTGTCTATATTTCTGTCATTGTAACTATTTACATTGTTCTGACTGTTGTCCTTTTCTTTATTGTCATAGTCACAACTTTTCGGCCGTTGTATGCTACGGCCTTCTTCAGGTGATATTTGTTGGAATTTCAAACTTTTATTTAGTCCACTGGGGTAGATTGTTTTAGATCCACGTTCCATGCCTTTTCTGGATATTGACAAGGTCATTGAGTTCACGACGTCTACGTTCTCAACTGTATCAATGTGTTATTCATTAATATATACATGTCTGTGCATTTATAGATATTGAAAATATGTCTGCAACATAATTATGAAAAAGCAATCATTTAAGAAATATTTATTTTTCAAAATAATCTTTGTCAGTGCATTTCACCAAGCAGACCCCTGAATATTCACCTGTCATGATGCATTGGTTCCAATTGGGGAAGAATGACTGCAAAACACTTCCCCTCCCTAATTTTTAGGTAGAAGCACACAAATGCATGCTGGGATTTTTGTTCTCTGTTTTATCTGACTCAGTCCCAGTCTGTCTTGTCTTGAAGTCAGAATGCTGCATTTCCTTGTCCAAACTTGCTTTTGTGTGTCAACTCCAATTCTTAGTTTGTGAACTTTTTGCTATATTACTGTTAATTTGCCTTGCATATATTGTTTGCTTTCTTTATATTATTTTTTGCCCTCTTCTTTTCTTTTCTCTTGTTATTGTTTATTGTAAACATTGTCAATTCTGTTTTTTGATCAGTTATGTTACTTATTTTGCATTTGGCTATGGCTACTCACTCCACATTCAACATTTCAACTGTTTTTTTTTTTTTTGCTTCAGCAAATCCTTGGCACAAGATTGTGTTTTTTTGTTGTTTTTTACTGCAAACTCCTTGGAGAGTAGACAGTCATAACAACTCTCAACTGACTTTACTGTTGTTTCAGGTTACAGTACTCCAAAATCTATTTATACATTTCGGGGGGGGGGGCAGAATTGGATTCAGACTTTACCCAAGGGCATGAATGCAAAATGCAAAATGCAGGGAAACTTTCCAAGCTGGAATTTGAACTCTCTTTGCTGATCCCATCCCCTTTTCAAATACTTCATCATATGGATCAATTATAAGAAATTTAGTATAGGGAGACTGCACTAAAGATAGTTTCACCCAACACCACAAGCTGCTACAAAACCAAAACACTGACCTTAAAACTCATGTTCTTAAATAGCCTCATCAGATTGAAACTCTCATATGGATGTCATGTATGGCAAAAAAAACGATTCAGAAATATCTAAACTGCCAGCTGTATACAATCTTTTTCTAAGATCAATGGTTAAAAATGGCTTTGAGTAAGTGAGTCTGTGGATCATGGTGAGGATTATCTTTCTTTGAATCTTGTGGACTGGTGTAACTTCATAACAGACAAAGAATTGAACCAAATAACAGAAGCCACATCACTTAAGGACAATCAACAGCCGTAATAAACTAAAATAACTTCAAAAGAAAATATCGTCATCATCAAGATGTTGACATTCCATACTAGTTAAAATAAAATGTTAGGAAGAAAAGCCCCCTCCACTTCATTACTGGAAAGAGTGATAACAGCTAGTAGATTTGAGAAATTTTATTTTCCCCCAAAAATAACTTTTAAGAGAAAGATTTTATAATTTTCAAACAAAGTTAGTATTTGTTGTTCAGTCAATGAATGCCGAATGTTTCATTCTAAGGAAACGGTTAATATTGCCATTAACAATGTATGTGGATGACACTGTGTTAATGCTAGACTGAGAAAGAAAACTGCAAAATCTTCTAGACAAGTTAGCAAAGGAAAGCAAGAAGAAAGGACTATTAACTGTAAGAAGATTTAATATACGGTCATTAGTAAAAGAGACAACAAAAGGTGTGAACTTCAAACTAGAGACGTCAGAATCCAATAGGTGCAGAAATTTAACTAACTGAATAGACCATTGAAAACATGACAGAGAAATCTGAAGGTACATCAGGTTATTGAAAGGGGTATTTAAGAAACTAAGTGAGGTATTAAGATGGAGAAAAATCTTTGAGAAACAAAGAAAAGAGTGTTATATCATCCAATATAGGAATGTATGTTAGACAATGTCTTCACAGATTAAAAAAAAACTTAGTGACATTTCAACTTTTTTTTTTTGATTCAGCAAATCCTTGGCACAAAATGGAATTTGAACTCTTTTTGCTGATCCCCTTTTAAATACTTCGGCATATGGATCAGTTATAACAAAATTTAGCATCAAAGATAAAGAAACTGAACATAAACTGTGCTAAAGATAGTTTCACCCAATACCACAAGCTGCTACAAAACCAAAACACTGACCTTAAAACTCATGTTCTTAAATAGTCTCATCAGATCAAAACTTTCATATGGATGTCATGCATGTCAACAAATTGATTCAGAAATATCTAAACTGCCAGCTCTATACAATCTTTTTCTAAGGTCGATAGATAAAAACTTCCTTTTGTGTATCAGTACTTAATTTGGGAGGTTTTTTGCCATATTACTTTTGCTTTGTCTTATTACTGTTAATTTGCCTTGCATATAATGTTTGCTTTCTTTATATTATTTTTGGCCCTGTTCTTTTCTTTTTCTTGTTATTGCTTATTACAAACTTTGTCAATTCTGTTTGTTGATCAGTTATTTTGCATTTAACCCTGGCTACTCACTCTGCAGATTATGAGCATAGCATACTTCCACACAGGGAGGTTCCATGCCTTGAGTGCCTCTTGGGACAACAATACATTTATCTGTAGTTGAAGGCATACAATTGTGTTGAAAAAATATTGAAGGTATACAACTGCGCTTAAAATATATTTAGTTGAAGCCATAAAATTGTGTTCAAAATATTTTTGATTTCGGCATTAAATAACTCATAGAGGTTGATGTGCCACAAAACAAAATCAACCAGCCAATCTTAGTGGCATTATTGCCTTGCTTGGAGTGGAAATGATGAAAAAAAAATCTTTATTTTTTTAATCTCATTACATTTACTACCCATGTTTGTTGCTGTTTTTTCAAATCTCTTAAAATACTTTTTTACTTCCTGAATTGTTTGGACCCAGATTGGGGACCCATATCTAGATTCTAATTTTTGCATTTTTTTATCATAATTCTCCAGAACTGAATTACTTTTTGATCAAAAGAAGTCATCATAATTATTTTTCGACTATTCCTGTCTTTGCGATTTTTATCACACAGCTTCGGTCAATATATTATTCCACAAGCATATAAACCATTTAGTGTGATTTTTTCTCTTGTTGTTTGTTCCATCTCTGAGTGCCGAAGATTCCTGTAGACGGTAGTCATCCATTATTCCATCTAAAAAAATCCGCTTATATGTACTCAACTCATTCTACCCTTGTGGCTAATTACTCAATTTATTTTCCTTTTAAGAGGACAATCAAAAAATGAATATTGCATAATATCTGGGAATCAGTTTCCCAAATAGTACCTCTCTATTGCAGTAAGTGCAGTCAGGTATGGCCATTCCTTGAGGTCTGCAGTAAAGAATGCTGAACTTAGGAATTGTCAGATTTAAACTGATTTTCTTTGGCTTTTTGTGATGGAATATAACATTTACGATGCTTCTTTCTACTTTTCCTTGGATATTCATCCTTGTTCTGTACCTTATATCGGAATGGGGTTGACCTATGAGGATTAAAGTAACGGCAACAAGATTCAAGGTATATTTTGTCGTATCTTCAACTTGTGAGTAAAGGAAAAATTGTAGAAAAAAGAAGAAATATTTCTATTTTATTATATATAATTGATCCTGATCTGGCATCACGGCTTCAGTCACTTTTCCACCACCATAAAGTTGCCTCCCTGTGCCTTTTCTATAAATACTTTCACGGTAATTGTTTGGTTGAGCTCTTTGATATGGTTCCTAGACTCTGAATTGAAGTGCAGTTCGAGACTGGCATCAAGATCTCTTCAATTTACGGTTGAACTGGATAGATGTAATCATAAATGTTATACTTTCTTTTCTTGCACTTCTCACTTGTGGAACTCCCTTCCAGCTCCATGCTTTCCAGTCAACTTTAATCTGCAAAAAATTAAATGCAATGTCAATTGTTATCTACTTTCCTCCTGATTTCTATTTTTCTCTTCCTCATTATTAATGTTTCTGTTCCTAATTTTTCCACACTCAGTAACCTGTTGTGTCTTAGTGGCTTTACTGCCTTGCATGGGGTGGAACGGATTTAAAAAAAAAATTGTCAGTGTGTCACACTTTTTCACTTAAAGGGAAACAACTCTCTAACTTTCAATAGTTCATGTTACAAAAATTTTGGATTCCCAAATTTTCATTACTGCAATTGCTTTCGGTGATTTTTTTTTTATGTGATAATTTCAATTATTCCCAAATTTATTTCCAAGTTAGAAAAATTGTTATCTTTAAAAAAACATTAATTGTGAAATTCAGTGAAAGTCACTCATGAAATAAAAATAATTGTTTATACAAAAAGTAAGGACCTACGCACATCAAATTTTCTTCATATTAAGTGATGGCAGAAGAATTATTGTTGAACTTTTAAAAGGTAATATGATATATTGATGCAATACTTAAATGCATCGATCAATTTTGAGTTCTTCTGTAGTTTATTGTTGCCTATCGCATATGGCATCAGTATGCCTCGTAAAAAGAAATCTCCACCGACAGAGGACCAGATTGCAATCAAAAGAGCCAAAGCTGCAGTGAGGAAAAGAAAGTCAAGTGCAGATGAGAAAGCAGATCAAACCACAGTTAGGAGAGCTTCCAATGCAAAGACTTAGAGACTTTCAAACTCCTCAACAAGCCAAAAGCCCAATCAAGAGCCCACCACAGGACTTAGCTTAAATGCCACTTGATAGGGTGGCTTGTAAGCTAATGTATATATATATATATATATATCTTAAACCAATTCATTATATCTTCTGTTGTCAACATTGTCTTTATTAAAAATATCTATTTTATTATTTTAAATTTTACTTTGATTTTATTGATATCCTTTATTAATTGCCCTATTGTAAGGGCTTAAAACATACCAATTGGAAAGGTGGGCAATACATCCCCAAGAGCAGGCCACCTTTTGAACAGATACTTACAGACTTCAGTATAAACTAGAACTTCTTGATTTTAGTTTAAACTGGACATGTTTCTACCTTTAGCCTCTGGTCAAATCACTTTGAAAACATTCCTTCTTATTCAATTAAGCAGTGTTGATCCAAGTGAGTACTTAGAATAAACCTCATGCAATCCAAAATATTTTGGCTTTAAGTAACCCACAACAGGTTGATAAACTGTAAAAAAAAAATAAATCATTCAATCCTGCCTTTAGTGTAAAACAGACCCATGTCTATGTTCTGGGCATATATTTACCTAATATACAGGGTGCGCAATGGCTAAATTGTCATCTAAATTACGCAGAAACAAAAGTAACACTGACATCTCATTTTAACTGTTATATTTAACAAAATGACACAAAAATATCTTGAAATACTAAAGAGTAAATTTATTCAATAAAATCGCCATTGGCTTCAATGGCAGCCTCCAGATGACTTCGGAATCTCCTGCAACTCTTCTGGATGGTCTCCTTGTTTAATGATAATCCTTGCCTTCAATTCGCTTTTGGTGTTACAAGGAGTTTTGTTGTTCTCTCGCTCAAATGCGCTACACACATAATATTCAAAGGGATTGCAGTCTGCAGAGTGTCCAGATGTAAAGAGTGATGTGGTCGCAGAAATTGTCTGACAGTAATGACTGGGTTCTCCTGCTTCTGTGGTATGGTGTAGACATTTTGCCAGACATAGTTTTCCAGGATCCACTTTCTTGACTCAGGGCAACACTAGCTTCTCAAGGCAATTGATGTAGGCCTCTGTGTTGTGTCATAGGCCCTGTGGGAAGATGAATGGAGACAATGTTGCCATCACTAGTTATCATTCCAAACACTTTTGTAATCACCATGAGACTCATCCAACTCTTTCTGAATCCTCTCTGCTCTCCTGAGATTCTGGTATGAATACTATACAGCGTAGCATGCCGTTTCCAAATTTCTGGCAGAGTGAATTGCATCATTTTTTGACCCACCTGGAGGTTTTAACATGAAAAAAATCTTTTGCTCTTCATGTAAAAAGGTAGTGTCTCCCTCTTTTCTATTATATGGTTTGATCTCTCACGTTGACAGTTACCACTTGTAACCATTTGGTAACAGACTATAATTTCTTTATTTTTTTTTTAATGTCAGAAGAAGAAAAATATTTCTGTGCTTTTAAAAAAACAATTTCGCATAATGTTTTCTTATTTCTGCTCTCCAAAAATATATTTAATACTTTATATTAAAGAAGAAGTGCTTTTCAAATATTATTTGTACAGTGTGAATTGGAACTGTGAGATTAACCATTTCCATACAGGGAATATTGATCAGTGAGCAAAATTTATGGAATCTTTTTTTCTTGGAAAGATTTTTTTCAGGAAAACAGATTTCCCAAGTCTGTTGCTATCAGTTTTCTATTATTGATGTAAGTTTCCTTCCTTTTGAAGGTTTAGAGTTTAAATTTTTGGGTTTTTGTGTTGACTCCTAGAAAAGAATCAGCAATTTAGGCCTCTTTTTAAAACTGGCTTTATGAGAATGAATTGTTTAGATCTTAAAGACCAGCACTACAGAATTACAAAAAGAAAGATCTTTACCAAATAACAAAAACCACATCACATAAAAACTTTCAATATCAGCAGCAGCAGCAAAATGAGTAGCAGACCTAACTAAAAGGGAATATAATAATAATAAATATGGTAACTTTGGAAATTTTCATCAATATTAGAAAGACCTATAACATTTAGTGGATGTGAGAAGTCTATTTTCCTGAAAAAGCTGTTTTGAGGTATTTAATTTTTTGCCAAAATAATTCACATTGTTCTTCAATGAGCTCGAATCTATACTCTCTTAGTTTTTCCAAAATTGTTTTCACTTGCCCAACATGTTGTTTTTTGATACATTTTTGATTAAAATGTCATCTAGATATGTCATTGTGAAATCGCAATCTGCAAGCATGGTATCCATAGCTTGTTGAAAAATAGTTGGTACCATTTTTATACCAAAAGGAAGTCGGTTAAACTTATATAATCCTCTGTGCATTTTGATGGTCATTAATTCTGAATGTTCATTTTCGGTCTGAATTTGTAAATACACTTCAGAGAGATCCAGCTTCAAAAATATTCTTCTGCCATTTAACTTTGAAAAATTTCCTCTGGACTTGGGTAGTTACATGTTTCTAAACAACTGTTTACTCCCACTGAGAAATCTGCACAAACACAAATTTATTTATTTTTTTTTTTTTACATACACTGCTGGTGAAGCCCATTTTGAATGGTTAATTTTTTTCTATTACATCAATTTTTTGAGGCTTACATACTGGCATCGAACATTTTTTTACTTCAAATACCGCTTTGACTTTTGAACCCCAATCCAGTTCATTTTATAGAACATCTGGAAAACTTTTTTAATTCTTCCTTGAGATTTATGCTCTGACTTCTTAAATTGGTCACTTGTTCACCTACATTTTTAAAATAAACATCTATCAGCAAAGTTCAAATAGTTTCATCCAGTCAGTACTGAATAAATTTGTAGCATCTTTTAATACATAAGTTTTAGTTTTTACATGCTTATTACAGAATGAGAAATCACATGTCATTTCTCAAAAAAAAAAAATTTCTCACCAGAAATTGAAATTGCTACTTTGGAAGTCCTTTATAATAAAGGCTTTTCAATTTTCTTCCATGTAGTTTCACTAATTATTGAAATATAATTACCAGTGTCCAGTAGCATTTACACGCCCACATTATTTATTCTCACATTGACAAATTTCCTTTTGTTTTCTGTGACCATTTTTTCTGTTGCAATGCTGTGTACAAACTTTTCCTGTGTGAATTTTGTCTTGGTTTAGTTTTGCAATGTAACTCTATATGTCTTTGTTTACCACATTTGTAACATTCTGCCTTTTTAAATCCAAGATGTAATTTACCACATCTGAAACAAGGATACATTCTCCTTTTTGTACATTTGTCCTTTGCTTGTAGGAATTCACATTTTTTTTTCTGAATTTCTTCAGCATTGTGTTTCAGACTTAGAATTTCTTGCAGGGTAATATTAGTGCTTTGTTCAATTTGATAATATTCATTTCCTTTATTCTAAAGTTTTCACATTCTTTGTTGATGATACCAGCATACATGACAAAATCTTTATCCTCTTTTTGGGTTATTTTCATGCACCCTCAACAAGCATTAAACAGAGAGCACCTGTCACTCAAGATTTTTATCAGAATGTGTACTGTGTCTTCAATCTTGATTTCACCTGTTTTTTTGGTAATGTGTAGTTGTAGTATTTTTCATACTCTATCGGAGCTGTTTCCTCAACAACAATCTTGTTTTTCTCTCATCTTCTCAGTTGCTGCATTTCTGATTGAATATTTGTTCATATCGATGAAAATAGACAAAAAAGGTCAATACCTCATCAGGATTGTATACAAATTTTGATATGGTGATTTAGACGTTGTCTGGCATAATAGCCATTGAAGAATTTTTATGTTTTCTTCAGAATTATATCCAAAAACTCCTGTTGCTGTTTTTTCAGTTCTAACAACTGTTGATTTTGTTGTTGTTGTTTTGTTGTTGCTGAATTTCAACTATTGAAGCCAAAATTGACTCCATATTTGCAAGAAACAGGACAGCATTTTAATAAAAATACCATGCTGTTTCAGTATCAGATGTTTTGATAAAATGGTAAAACTAAGTGAACATTATTTAAAGTTCATTGTGAACATTTTCTGGTCATCATATTTGTGTTTTGTAAAAGATTTACATTATAAATGTCTCTAGTTTCTTTCTTTTACACATTGTGTTGTCGTCAACAAACTAAGAGATAGGCTTGAAAATAATGACTTTGTGTCAAAAGTTAGAGATGAAATCTCTTAATAAAAAGAAAGCTGAATTATAAATGGGTTTATTCAGTGAACCATGCTGGCTAATTTTTAATGTTGATAAATATTCCTTGTTAAGTTTTCTTTATTTATAAACTGATCAAAATATTAGGCAAGTGCTGGGAGGAGAAGGAAGTCAAGGAATTTCTTCTGCTATATTTATTCCAATCTTTATTTTCTGGATGTTTTTTTTTTTGTTTTTATTCCATTCTTTTGGTTTGCCAGAAAGAAAAAAAAGTTTAAACAAAAATTGTCTTAACACAAGTGTCACTCTTTAAGAAATGGTAAGAGTGACTTCTATAGTATTTTTCTCTTTAAGGAATTATTTTTAAAAGAATGGTAAATGGCATCCAAAGTAGAGATATATGAAGAAGTAAGAGTCTCTCTCTCTCTCTCTCTCTCTCTCTCTCTATATATATATATATATATATGGAGAGAGAGAGAGAGAGAGAGAGGTGGGTAAATCAAATAACTAGATATTAGCAACCATATATGAATTGGTAAACAACAAAACTTAGGTCGCACCCATAACTTAGATATATGTAGATTTATTAATATATACATACATATATATATATATATATATATATATATATATATATATATATATATATGATGGACTCTCCCATCATATTCAATGAATAAGGGTCAAGCAGCTCAGTTCTAAGGATCCGACAGCCCAGACACCAGCACATATGATTTGATTATAGTGGTGAAGGCTTTGTGCAGAATTAACCACACTTTTTGAAGGGCTGAATACAGAGACCTGGTGCACTAAATGCCAGAAGGTCCCCAACTGATCCTCCACATGTTTTGAAAATCAGAGTTGTCCTCGTAGACCAGTTGCCATCCAAGGCTATAGAACGCAGTCTGTCCTGCTATTTATCCATAGCTGGAGGGAGAAGAAGAGGAGAGGATTAATACCTTTCCCAAGGGAATTAGCACTTAAGTGAATGTAATGGATTCAACTGGAATCCAAACCTGGCTCTCCAATTCCTCAATCCGAGCTGCTCTCCCCTACTCCATCATGTTGCATATATATATTGTTCCTTTAAATTATTAGCTCTGGATTTATATTGAGTTCTCAGGATTTCATCCTTTTTTTGGCACTACCTCTACGGATTACCAAATTCTTCTTAGCCTATATATATATACATACACACACACTGTGGATGACCTTGCAATCAAGGCACTCTCTAAAAATTTTTGTTGGAGTGAATTGTTTTCTCCTTTGATCAGAGTAGTATTTTTTGGTAAATCTCATTACGGTAGGCAACCAATGCATTATATTTGGTTCACTGCTATACTTGACAGTTTTTCTTGCCAGAATCTATCTTACAAATTTATAAGTCTACCATTCATCCTTGCTTTGAAAATTGGTCTGGTGCTCCTGCTATATATTTAGAGATTCTTGATAAAATCCAAAGAAGAATCTGCAATGTTATTGGTCCTGACATGGCATCTCGGCTTCAGTCCCTTTCCCACCGCCGCAACATAGCTTCCCGGTGTCTTGTCTAGAAATACTTTCATGGCAATTGTTCTGATGATCTTTCCTCTATGGTACCTAGACTTCATTAATTTAAATGCAGTACTAGATTGGGGGTAAGGTCTCATCATTTTACAGTTGAATTGGCTAGAAAGTACTATACTAATAGTATTGAATTGACTGTAAGTACTAGCAGTTCCTTTTCTCGTACTTCTCATTTGTGGAACTCTCTTCCATCTCCTTGCTTCACAGTAACCTTTTATTTTCAAAAATTTAAATGCATTTTGAATCATTATCTTCTATCTTAATTCTTGTTCTTTTATTGTCCTCTCTCCTTAATAGCATATTTTTTCACATTGTCTAACACTCAGTAACCCCTTACATGGCTTTATTGCCTTGCTTGGGGTGAAATGATTTTTAAAAAAAGCGTGTGTAAATAGACACTAACATCAAAGCCAAGTGGCGACTTTCTGTTTCATGATTGAACACAATCTTCAGGGCATGTGGGTTGGATTATAGCTTGACTATTTATATATGTCAGAGGCTGGAGCAGTATGTCAATTTTAATATTAGCAATTTCCTTATAAGGAAACATTTTGCATTCATAGAATGATCAGACAGTATTATTGCTAATAGAAATGTATAAAATATTTCTTTTAAACAGGCCCACAGCCATATCTTAGGTTGAAATACTGTTTCCCCATATGATCTCCAAAGTCAAGAAATGTCGAGCCTGCTCAGTCCCTAGATGGGTGACTGCTTCAGCATACGAGGTGCTGTAGGCTTGGATGTACAGGTGGTGTAATGAATGATGGCTAAAATTTGTTAATCGGAGAGAGCCAAGTTCCAGTTCAAGTTCGGTTTGTTACATTTACTCATGTGGAAAATATGAATCCATCTCTTCTCCCCCCAGCTATAGGTTAATTAGTAAGATGTTTATCACTAAATAATTATTATACCAAAAAATA
This sequence comes from Acanthosepion esculentum, assembly GCA_964036315.1. Taxonomy (NCBI): domain Eukaryota; kingdom Metazoa; phylum Mollusca; class Cephalopoda; order Sepiida; family Sepiidae; genus Acanthosepion; species Acanthosepion esculentum. The sequence goes on from OZ038512.1 coordinate 75,240,398, forward strand.
TTTCTTAAATCTAAAAATGTTTTCTGAATTTGAGTGATCTGCAATTAGGTGAAAAGCCATAGAAAACAATTCAACCAGTCAAAAAACTTTCAGCCATATCATGTTGAAACACCGGTTCTTGTACGATCCGTGAACTAAAGCAATATTGATGTTGGTGACCGGGTACTTAGATAAGCAGGTGGTGTAATGAATAACGGCTTGGAATTGCTAATCAGAGAGCTGAGTTCCAATTCCAGTCGAGTTCATTATATTAACTTACACATGAATATCCATTTTGGACCACTGCCTCACTACATTAGGACTATAGCCTCATTATATTAGGGCCACAGCCTCACTACATTAGGACTATAGCCTCATTATATTAGGGCTACAGCCTCACTACATTATGACCACAGCCTCAAAATACCACGTCGTGCTGCCCTTGGTTTGGTAGCAAGTAGATTATCATGGAGTGATGTTGTTCGACTTTATGCCCAACTGGTTTTGAATTTGGTGCCATCCTCCTCCTAGACTGGTTGCCTACAAAGGCTAGAGAGCCTAATCAGGCCTGCTATTTAACACATAGCTGGGGGGACAAGTGATGGATTTATATCTTTCCCATGCATATTTGTGTGAAAGTGAATGCAATAGCATTGGCCTGAATTTGAATTTGGCTTACTGATCTTCATTGCTGTGCCAGTAACAGATATGCTGTGTGTATACTATATATATATATACACACACACACACACACATACATATATACACATATATCTATCTACATGTATATATATGTGTGTGTGTGTGTATCTGGGTAAAATATGTTTATGCTTTTTATTTTTCTCCTGTTGAAATGCATTCATCCATGTATTATGTAAATTTTTTATCACATTTTTTAAAACTGATTTAGCTTCATATTGTTTAATTATCTTCTATACACACACACACACACACATATATATATATATATATATATATATATATATATATAAACACACACACACAGACATATATATATGTATATATATATAAGCACACACACATGCATAAACATGTGTGTGTATATTTTATGGTTATTTTCAGTATTTGTGATATAAATAATCCTCTCCCAATTTTGACAGCTTCAATTTGCATGCCCGAAGTAAATTCAAATTGTCTTCTGTCCCCCATCTCTGCCTTGTTGATTTCTTGAAGGGGGAATAGTTGACATCTCCATTTCCAAGCCCCGGTGGCAGAAATTTCAATACTGTGGAAATTGCCAAGATAAACAGCGCATAAAACAAGTCCACATACTTTCATGCCCGATGGTGGAAATAATGGAATACTTTTACTTGCTTTAAGGATGCATTTTTCCCAAATCCAATAATTTCCTTGATATGTATATATTTTTTCATTTTTTTTTTTTAACTAATGTTCACACAGTAGAAGGCACAAGAGCCACTCAAGGAAGAAGGTTACTGTATGGAGTTGCATCAGCATATTTAGTATTAAATGACCTGCAAATCAATCATTCAATCTTAGGGCTATGCTGAAAATATAACCATCAACTCTAGACTTGAATAGGTCAAGATTTAGTGAGTGAATCATATTTCAATATTCAGTGGAAGATATTAGAAGTTTAGAATGGAAGTAGACTTTAGAAGAAACCAGAAACAAAATTGTAAACAGGAAACCTCAGGAGGAGTGTGAACCAGATGATAGGCAGACCTATCTACCCTTTATATATATATATATATATATAATTATTTATTTAAATATTATAACATAAATATGTTATAAAATCACTACAAAAATAGCCATTTTGTTTCAACACTTCTGGTGTCTTATCAAGTGATGATGTTGAATGTAGAATAAATGGTTTTAAAAGTTTCAAATTAATTAACGATCCTTCGCTAGGGGTAAACGCTGTTACATGAGCTGGAATGACCAATCAAAATACAAGTATATGAGAACTCAAAAAATTCCACCACGAAGCAAGGTTATTATAGATATTAAAAGCTTTAAAGTTGGGGTTCTAGTAAAATAGAATATGTCCTAACTAATAAGTATTAAATTATATGATAAAATTTGAAATTAAAATTAAAAGTAAAATATTACCTATTTAGAAATCTAAATCTAATCTCTATTAAGTTTAAAATTATAGAATTACTGAGGAGAATATAAAAAATACATATATTATTTAATTTATTTTTTCATTGAAATTATGTTTAAAAGGATGTTGATAGCTCTAGACAAAAATGTATACATTTTACTTCAACTATGTATACTGTCACGTAAAACAATCCAAACACACTCAGGTGAACAAACTATGCACATTATATATATATATATATATATATATATATATATATATATATATAATGTGCATAGTTTGTTCACGTGTTTATTTTAATGAATTCACTTGTGAATCTAACTGAAGGTTTTACAGGGTTTTCCTCACTTCTTGGCCTTAGGGCCAGGATCAAAGTATAGTATCTGTTCACCCTGCTTTATCAAGGTGAAGGTGCTTGATTCCAGGTTTTCCAGCTCTGTGGCAGCAATTTACTCATTACACTAAGAGAAGTGAGATCAGTGCAAAATTGATGCTAGCATGGCTGCAGTTGGAGCAACTGTTGTCTTTTTTTTTCTTTTTTTACCTTGCCCATATGTACATGTATGGGTGCCCCACATAAAAATAAAAAATCACCTTGTATCTCATCCAAATTTACAGCAGAAGTCTGATAATAATTCCTGTTACCTAAAACTGTAAAATGTGAAACAGCAGATATTTTTTAGTTTTGAATAGAAATACACACGCACACACACACACACACACATATATACACACACACACACACACATAAACATATATATATATATACACACACACACACACACACACACACATATATACACACACACACACATATATATATATATACACACACACACACATATATACACACACACACATAAACATATATACACACACACACACACACACACACACACACAAAAACATATATATATACACACACACACACACACATATATACACACACACATAAACATATATATATATATACACACACACACATATATACACACACACACACATAAACATATATATATATATATATACACACACACACAAAAACATATATATATATATATACACACATACACACACACACACACATATATATATATATATATATAGAGAGAGAGAGAGAGTGTGTGTGTGTGTATCTGTAAAGGAACAAAATAAATAAAAAGACATGAGGAAAACTATTCTTAGCCGAAATGTTTTGTTCTCTGAAGGATTTTATGAAGGCAAATGTAAGATTTATTTTGTTGCACATACTTATATGCAATAGCAAGGATGTCATTGGTTTATTAAGGATTTTAAATTTGAGAATGTTCATGAATAAAGATATTTCTTGAATATGACTCACTCACTTTTGTCTTTCCAGACTTTGAATTCTGACACTGCGTCCTCAACACATTTTGACTCACCTTTCAGCCACCTGATCAATTCTGATGAACATTCTCAAATTTAAAATTGTAAATCAGTAAATTTGTCAAAATTCATATTAACTTTTATTTTAGATTATTTTTCCCCCCAAGTACATTAAAAAATTGCTCCATTTGTTTTCAGTTATTGTTTTGTGTGTTATTAGACAACTGTTTTTTAATTCTGGCATTCTCATATTTGATAGAATCAAATACTGGAGGTTGTTGTAATAAGAAAATAACCCACCAACATGAAATAATGTGTCTTTCTCTAAAGGGGAGCATCTATTGAAATGTGTTTAAAGAAACAGACAGACAGAAAAATTTCAGTTTGACTGTTTATATGACGGCATCTTGAATGCCTTGAAATTGGTTCGATCAAAAGTGAAAATGGCAGAATTGAACATCAGTTGCATAACTACACAAAGAACAATCCTTGAAAATGAATGAAGTATCATTCGAAAGTACTCTGGGAAATAAAATAAAAGTTAATATGAACTTTGGCAAATATACTGATAATACAAAATAACTTATTTGGAAATTTGAAAAAAACTTGTTTGATATATATATATATATATATATATATATATATATATATATATATATATATGTGTGTGTGAACATAGAAGTCAACACTTAGAGGCGACAGTCTGTTTCATGCTAGATGCAATCGTCAGGCCACCTGATTGCATCTAGCATGAAACAGACTGTCACCTCTAAGTGTTGACTGCCAATATCACTTTTATTTTTACACACACTGTATCTCTGATATTGAGCACTTTATCCCATAAATATAGCACACTTTAAGACTATATTTCTTCATATATATATATATATATATATATATATATATATATGTAATGGTTCCTTATAGGATACAGGTTCGATTCCTGTTGGAATACAAATATTTTCTATGAAAATTTCTCGGACATTCTGGCTGGTAAATGTTATTAATACTGTTTATTGTAAACAGGCCATTTACTTAAATATTTGTATCTATAAAAAGAATGTATAAAAATGTCATAAAATAATTGCTGGACTTTGTCCATTTCATAATATATATATTATCATTATTATTATTATTATTATTATTATGTATTATTTTAATACCTATACCCTGGTGGTGTGAAAAAACCCAGATAATCCAACCAATTTGCAAAATAAAAATATATTTGAACAAACCAAATATCGGGGAAAAAATTCAGTAAAAAAAAACCACGCAAGACATCCATGTTGATCAAAAATAATCAATCTGCACCACAAAGTCTAGTCAAAAGAAAAAATACCGACAGAGTAAATTAAGTAAAAACATAAAAGTGCTCAATAAACTAAGCAGAGCAAATCTAAAAGACCTAGTGAGCCAGAACTTACCTACCAAGGTTTCATGTATTGGATCTTCAGTGTACGACTAGTACTTAATATATTTAGTTTATATTAAATTTTCTAAAGTGGGTACAACCGCCGTTGTGAAAAAAGTTAGCAGTTTAGGACAGTACTCAAGGACAAAGATGTAGAATAGCAATAAATTAGCATAAAATAATAATACTTCACTTTTGCTTTCAATTTCCAGCTAAGCATAGTCATAATTCGGTAAATAGTCAAAACTAGAAAGAGATGTAAGACAAGGATGCATCTTTTCATTAGACTTATTCAACCTATACAATGAGGTGATTCTGAGAGAACGAGTACTCTTATCAGGATTCATTATTGGTGGCCACAATCTTAACATAAGTTATGCAGTTGACACAATGTTGATAGCAGACGTAGAAATAAAAAAAACTACAGGAACCCCTACAGAAGTGAAAGAATGTGAAAAGAAATGAGTAAACCTCAATTGCAAGAAGATATAACATATGGTCGTCATGAAAAGGAGCATCTTAACATGCAAATTATAAATTAGAGATACCAAAATCAAACAAGTAAAAGACAGGTAGCAGATAACTCGTGTCTTTAAACAATGGTTTTGTCACATCAAAGAAAACTATTAAGAAAAAAGAAAAAAAAATCACACTAATGCTGATAATAACAAAATCACATCTGCATCGGTAACTAAATGATTAAGATAAGTAATGAATGCAATTGACACCTTGAAAAATGAATATTATTGTGGCAGTAATGATGTAAGGTTAATAGTAACAAAGAGAAATATAGTAAGCTTATAGTAATATTAATGGGAAAATATGATATAAAAATTCTATATTTCAGATTAAACACGCGTAATTAATTGGATTGTGTAAATATAATGCTTACTTTTTGCTAAAAACATAATGAAAATAACATTTATTTAAACAATTAAAATACCTGGGAAGTGCTTTAACAGAGGTCAGAAAGTGAAAAATCAAAATCTGAAGGTACATTGGGATAGCGAAAGATGCCTTCCAAAAGCTAAGCAAAGTATTAAGAAACAGGAAAATTTCAGTAGAAACAAAGAAAATAGTATTGTAATATCAGTCCTCCTATATGGCAGTGAATACTAGACAATCTCCTAGCACATAAATTAGAGACTTTAAGCAACAAAGGTGTGGTTATACAGAAGGATACTGAGAATACCATGGACTGAACATGTGAGCCATGTCAGAATTTTAGATAAAATGAAAAGAAAAATGGACTTATATATTTAACATCAGAAAAGGATAGTTGAAATTTCTAATGCTCAGGAAAGCAGGCTTGGAAAATTTGACACTTGCAGGACATTGATGTCCAGAGGGGCAAAGGAAAAACAGTGCATAACCTATCTCACAAGCTTGTGTAAAGTGTTGGTAGAATGGGGATTAGGAGAGATAGCAAAAAGATTAACTTTACTAAGCACTATAAAGGAGAGGCTATTGTTGAGAGCCATGATCCCTATCATCCTAAAGGGATATGGAACATAGAAGAAAAAGAAGAAGAAGAAGAAGAAGAAAGTGGGCTTAATAATGTAATAAAGTTTTATGACCAATGGAGAGATCTCATTTCCAAAGCATATTTCCATCTATTCTCTGAGTTTTTTATGCTTTCAAAGAAGCAGGTAAGCTGACTTTTTTTGGTTTCTTGGGGTATGGAGGAATGGTACAATTGGCCAGGTTTCTTTCTTTTGTTTCTTTGTTTCCTACTAAGAATGTAATATAGCTGCTCTTGGCAAAAAAACAAGGTTCTGCCTGACAAAAATGTCTATTCGAATTATGTCTTCAGTGACGTTCTCTGCAAATGATTCAATTCAGTTGTACTATGGCGGTTAAAATTTTTTCCTGTTTCATATTAGAAAAAAATCTACAGAATATGTTTTACATGATTTATGGAATGGAGATCTCCTCAATTTGGCTATAGATGTAACTGTAAATTCTATGCTAACAGTTTCTTGGTCTGGAACTCCCTTCTGGCTCCATACTCAATCTCCAAAAATTTAAATTCAGTGTCATTTGCTATCTACTGTCTCTCTGATTATTCTTGCTTTGTTCCCACTCCTTAGTAATTTTTCTGTTCTTAATTCTTCCATACTCTGTAACCTCTTTGTGTCTTAGTGGCTTTACTGCCTTGCATGGGGTGATACTGATTAAAAAAAAAAAAATTGTAAAACTGATTTACAGATCACATTAGAAAATGTATAGTATGAGATACAAAGCAAAATATGATCCATTCCACTCCAAGCAAGGGGATAAAGCCACTAAGACACAAGGGTTACTAAGCTTGAAAGAAACTGAAATGATTTTAGTGAGGGGAAATGATAATAAAAGACCAGAATTCAGGGAGATGGAAAATGACATTTAATGTACATTGAAATCTTTGCAAGTCTCGGCTGACAGGAAAGCAAGAATCTCAAAGAGGTTTTCGCAGGTGAAAATTGTGAGAGAAGAAACTGTTATAATAGAACTTTTTTTAGTAATGTCCACCTAATACAAGACCCAAGGGCCACTCAAAGTAGAGGGTTACTGTGTGGAGTTGTATTAGCGTAAGAAAGGCAAGAAGTAAAGTTGAGGCTATTGTAGAACAGATAACAGCTTAACTCTAGACTTGAAGAGGTTACGATTTAATTAGTAAACAGAATTGCAGAAAGGGATAAATCCCTACTTCTGGAGCTGGTTGGTTCACTGGCCAAGCCACACAAATGGGATAATAAATAATCTGAAGCTGGTTTGTTCACTGGCCAAGCCACACAAATGGGATAATAAATGACATGGACCTGGTTGGTTCACTGGCCAAGCCACACAAATGGGATAATAAATAATCTGAAGATGGTTTGTTCACTGGCCAAGCCACACAAATGGGATAATAAATGACATGGGCCTGGTTGCGTCATTGGCCAAGCCACACAAATGGGATAATAAATGATCTGAAGCTGGTTGGTTCACTGGCCAAGCCACATAAATGGTATAATAAATGGCATGGAGCTGGTTGGATCATTGTCTAAGACAATGTGGTGGTCTTTATTAGATATGGAGGTTCCTATGTATGAGTGTATGAAAGTAGGATATTGAAAGAAAAAGATCATGTTGATGAAGAAAGTGAACCAATGAAGATCACAGTTAAAAACAGAAATTGAAAACAAAAGTGAAATGCAAAATTTAATTAGTCAGTCAGGATAATAACGATAATGAAAATAAATATTGTCCATGAAATACAGATGAATAAGAAAGTAGTGCAGACGAAAAAGACAATAATTCTGGGCTCAAAATTTGCAGCACTGGAAATGTTATGAAATACCAACTGGATGATTATAAGAAAATATCTTTGGCAAACAATACAATGATGAGTTTCAGGATTTCTGGTCAGCTGCGTGTAAAAGAAGCAAAAGTTATGAGTAGTGCTGGTAAAACTTCTAGCAATAAGAGAATTTGGTGCAATACAGACTTCACTCAACCTGAAGAATTAAGAAGGAAACAAATAAAATCACACAGTCAGCCACATTGATGTTTCTTTCTCTGTAGAACTTATCAGAAGCTACATATTGGGTTCATGCAATTGGTGCAGATATCTGAGATCAAACTGTCCCTGCTTTTTCTTTTTTTCAGCCATGGTGCGTACATTTACTTTATTTCTTTCACTGAACTCTAACAACTAAGTAATGAAAACTGGTCAGTTTTTTTTTCTTTCTTTCATTTTTCTCACACTTTAATAAAATCTGTTTGATTTACTGACCATAAGATTTTCTACCCCTAGGAAAATCTGCAAGTATTTATCTGTTTATATTGACTGTAGTGAGAAAAAGTTCTCAGCTATCATATTTTGAAGAACTGAAAATTAAATAACAAAGGCCAAATTAATAGGGTCACCTGTAAGTATTGAACTTTTGACGTCGGTGAATTGGTTTGTAAATTCTATAGAGTTCCCATTCCCAACAATTTTTGCCTTTTCATAATGTTAGTCTGTGGAAGGGTTACTTTAAAATCTGCCATCGATTTGCATTTGCTGATTTCTTAAAAAGTGAAACTAATTTACCTTGTCTGTGTGTTCATTTGTACATGTAAGTACAATCAACCCCTGAAGTAATTTAACGAACAAAAAACAAAAGAAATAATAAGGCTGATAGTTTTGGTATGCCACTTTGTGTTTGGTTTACTTTGCCATTTTTCTTTTAATCATTTAATTTGACTCAGGCAATTAAGTGGCATAATTCTTCAACTCTTCTTACACTTGTTTCTTAATTGTTAACTTGACGCCATATTTGAACATTTTCTGCCTTTCATTTGTTAAGATCTCAGAAAAGGAAATCTGCCTAACAAGGATTTAATTAAAGCTAATTAGTTAAAAACAGATTCTTCTACATAATAACACAGCAAATCCTAATTAAAGTTGAAAAAAAAATTCTTTTAACTTTGATTTGTTAATTGTATAATTACTCCTTATGGCTTTATAAACACAGCCTCTCTTCATGCCTTTTGGTTACTGCTGGTAAATTACATAGAAAATGAAACAATTAGACTGATTAGTAACTAATTTTTCTCCAGACCCCTCCAGCCAATTCCTATCTGGTCTTTTTATTTTTTCTGTACAAACCTGTAAATCTGCAAATTCTTCATCTCTTTTGAATACTTCTCTGTTGAGTGGAATCTGTCTTTTGCCGAATTCTTCATGAAACGAGCAACCAAAGAGGTGAATTGCTTTGTTAGCCTCGTTACCTGGAAGCACTTTTTTTTATCTATCTTCCGACTGCCCGTTCGTATTGGTTCTTTTGAAACGTGTTCTACTACTCTTTATTTATTTTGTTTTTGGTCCAGTCCCCCCCACCAAAAATGATTCTGAGAATAACCAAATTTCCTTTCTCTTTTTGGCATTTATTCATTATTTCCCAATGTAGACTTCTTGTAGAATTCTTCTACCATTCCTTTTCAACTCTAAGAACAGTTGTACTTAACCCGTTGACAGATTAATATTTCCTTCTTGGATATTGTTATGGTCCAGGTTCCTTGTACCACGGTAGAACCAATGAAGAATAACTCGAACACAGGTATGGAATATCACAGATATATTACAAACAGATATATGTACAAAGAAGTAGAAGCATTCGTAATGAATATCAGATTTGGTTTGAGTGAACTATGTTGTCTACGACCAGTATCACTATTCCAATGTCTTACAGTAATCGTCTGACGCGACTCTGTCTCTGACTGACTCTGACCGACTCTGACCCTGAACGTGTCTGTCTGACTCTGAACCTGAACTGCTGCTCCCTCTTGAGGCGCAGTATTTATGATGTCCAGAATAGTCCATTATTATTATGGGTAAGTTCCCATAACAGATATATTACATGATTATCTATGACATACATCCAAGCTTCTTTCTTATAAACAGCAACTGTAAGCAAACTCCTAAAATTTGAAATATGTTTTGGCTTTAAATAACTGACAAAGGGTTGATAAGCCATAAAAACCAAGATTCTTTTCAATAAACAGCAACTGAGTCACATTCATTTCACAGGAAGGAAATTCGTATACTTTTAGGTCATTAAGTGTTAGAATTGATTCAATTAATTCCTTTTTTACAGCTTACCAACCCCTTGCAGGTTATTTAAAGCCAGAAAATATTTTTAGATTTTAGAATGTAAGACAACTTCTGTCGCCTTATTTCTTGTTCTTGAATTGTTCTCTCACTTTAATAGTTTTTCTCATATTATCTCACTCAGTAATGCTTTGCATCTTAATGACTTTATTGCCTTGCTTGGGGTGAAATGATTAAAAAAAATTGTCTGTGCTGAACTTGAGTCCTTATAGATGTTCAAGGCAAGGAGTTCTATTGGTGGTTCAAATGTTCATAAGTGAAGAAAACCCTTTGTTAGGTTATTTCCTCCTAATTTCTGGAACTGTTCCTAGGGGGCGCTCTCCAACACTATAAATACTCTGAGATAATTCTTTATCACTCTTACTTTTCACTGTAGTCTTCCACTGTCTGCTTGTCAAACTCTCTGTCTCCAGGCAGAGAGGAACCCAGACGAGGCTATGTCGAAGGGCAGATTCTCGTCTGAGAATTGCAGACAGCTACCCGACCCCATGTATATATGGGGTCTATGGAGAATTTTTACCTGAGCCTACGGGTTCGGTTCACCCCACATTAAATTTGGCCTTGTGCCACATCTGACACATCTGACAGCGTGGGGGAGGTTAGTGAATATCTTCTTACTTTTCCGCTTATACAACAACATAACCCGAACCCATATCGCGAGTAGAGTAAAGCTATTGTCGGGTTATTTCCTCCTAATTTCCGAAACCGTTCTTAAGGGACGCTCTCTAACACTATAAATAGTCTGTGGTAAAATTTTATTTCTCTTTTTCTCATTTCTCTGCTTAGACGTCAACATGTAAATTTCTAGTGGAAGAATGTGATCCCTCAAGCAAGAACATTACACACACACACACACGTATGTACAGGCATTCACTCACTTCACATACTTTGAACCAAAAATTTTTCACATTCATTTTATTGTCTTGTTGCTTGTCTACCTTTGTTTGTTAATACATTATAATTTCTTTGTACGTATATATCAGTTCTTGTTGTTTCTTTAAATTTCTTTAGGTGGACTTATATTCTAAGTCTACCATGTTTGTAGATTTCTCTGGCACATTTTCTGACATCTGTCACTATTCTACCCAGATAGTTAAGTTTCTGTACCTGCTAGATTTGAAGTTCTTCAATTTGAAATTTACACCTTTGGTGATCTCTCTTGCTGATGACCATACACTCAGTGTTCTTGCACATAACAGTTAGTTTTTTCTTCTTGCCATTCTGGATAAGATGATAAACTACATCTGACAGCAAGGCCTCTGATCAGGAGGTTTTGAGGAGCATGAAACCACCTCTTAATTGCTAGTGTTCCCAGGTCCACCTTGACCCGGGGTGGTAGCACCTGTTAGAGTTGCAGCTATGGGCAAATAGTTAGCCACCCTCAAAAGGAGTCAAAATATTATGAAATTGTAAAAATAGGTTTTAATACCAGCAGTACATTTTTGAAAAAGAAAAATATTACCAGCAATACATTTTTGGAAAAGAATATTACCAGCAATAAAAATCTTGTTGGCATTAAATAAACCATTGCTCAAAGTAGGGTCCAGTAGTGTTATAAAAACCAATGAAAATTCCAGTAAGTTATCTTTAATCATTTCTAAGATACAACGGTTCAAAACTTAATCTGACAATTGGACAATTTTGCTGTTACACCAGGTGTGTGTGTGTGTGTGTGTATGTATATATATATATATATATATATATATATATATATATATATATACACACACACACACACAGAATGTGTGGCTGAATGGTCAGAATGTTAGTATTCTGATTATGATACTTGTGTTGAAATCTCACCATGGTTGAAATGTCGGTCTTTCAAGGTTTCTGAAACTGAAACTAGCAGTTATAGTTTTGTGGAATTCCCAAATCTCCTTAAATAAGTAATTCAATCCTTGCTCTGTCAGGCTGATCTCTGTGGCCAAACTGGTAGCAGCCCCCTTTGCCTAAAAAGTTGTTTCCATGAAGGAAAAAAGGGATGCAAGTTCAATGGCTGACTGAGGCACACCCTTTTCTGTTTCTTATCAATTTAGGACACTTATTATTAATTTCACTGTTAAAAAAAAAATTTATTGCTAGCAATATATTTTTGAAGGAAAAATATTACCATCGACACATTTTTGGAATAAAAATATTACCAGCATTAAATAACCCATTGAGGT